>VDFB02000008.1:333610164-333736274 GCA_007258455.2 Sequoia sempervirens
TTGCTTTGAAGGGTTCTTAGTGACTTTGGAGGGCATTTTCAATTTGAAGATAGGTACCTACAAAAGGGTCTTTCTTAATGCTTAGGTAAAGCATAAAGGTACCTCATCAACCCCACATGGTAGAACGTTCTCAAGCAAACTTCTAAAGGTTTTCAAGTAACTTATTAAAGGTTTTCAACTAATTTATTAGTTATTAATTTTTTTTCATTTGGTTTCGTAGATGTTATTAATTTTTTTTATTTTATTAATAAACGATGATTGTTTTTAATTTTGACAAATATTTTTTTGATATTGTTATCAAGATTCAATTATGTAGTTTTTACAAGTCAAACTCATTAATCCATGTTTCATGAGTAGTGGCTCACAAGAACCCATCTCTAATGATAATGAATGGTCCATGATGCATTGGGCCTTCCCGGGAGGTCACCCATCCTAATACTATTCCAGCTCAAGCACGCTTAACCACATAGTTTTCCCAAGTTTAAGTTGGGGTTGCAAGCTAAGTGGGCTTAAACTTGGAGAGAACTTTGTGGTTAAGCGCGCTTGAAGTGGAATAGTACTGGGATGGGTGACCTCTCGAGAAGGCCTAGTGTTTCACCTCTGTGAGCATCACCTAGATGCAATGAATGCTAAATGACCCGGGAGGTCACCCATCCTAATACTATTCCAGCTCAAGCACGCTTAACCACATAGTTTTCCCCAAGTTTAAGTTGGGGTTGCAAGCTAAGTGGGCTTAAACTTGGAGAGAACTTTGTGGTTAAGCGCGCTTGAGCTGGAATAGTACTGGGATGGGTGACCTCCTGAGAAGGCCTAGTGTTTCACCTCTGTGAGCATCACCTAGATGCAATGAATGCTAAATGGACCATTCATTATCATGAGAGATGGGTTCTTGTGAGCCACTACTCATGAAAAATGGGTCAATGAGTTTGACTTGTAAAAAGTACATAGTTGAATCCTGATAGCAATATCACAATTTGACGCGTAGTGGAAAATACCTCCAACTTATCAAATATTTTTTTATATATATTGTCCATGTTTATGTAATAATTTTGAACTTAATTTTGTTAGTTTTTAAAATCAATATTTTGGGTTGTGAGGAGAAAGAGAGATAAATGGATTGTAGACTAGGCTTACTGAATATTTTGGCATTTTAGTGTGATGATTGTAATATTTTGTTTTCAAGTAGGTAAACAGTTATTATTTGTAATGGTAAAATTAGCATACCAATGTTAATTCTTATTTAGTTATGGGTTTGATGGAATGTCTTTAATGCAATTACATATTGACAAGTGGTATGCTCTTGTGTTAGGTTTAGCTCATGTCCCAATCTCTATGCATTCCTATTTCCTTTTGCTTCTAATCATTCCCACACATTCATCATTTGTCGCTAATTTATTACCCCACATTCGCACTTACCAAAATGCATTCACTCCCTACTTTGAGATTTACCATTTCACTACCTAGGTTCATTTATGTGTTTTTGGATATATCTCATAACACGTGGAAATGAACATTAAATTAAAATATTCAAATTTAAGTTCCAACTTTCCTACCTCTTTTCACTAGTCATGGACTAACTTGACACATATTTTTGTGACATGTTATATTATTATACATTAGTATTTAAAACATTTATTGTGTCATTAGTTCATTTTTGAAAAACAAGGTAGAATAAGAAAAGAGACCTTTCAGCACCATTCATTTTTCTAAGGAATTGAGAATAAGAATGCACATTGTCAACATATACGCAACTTATATGCTTGTGTATGTTGTCTTTGAATATTTGCTTAGAGCCATAAAGTTGGCCAATCCAAGGGTTTGACCTAGAAAAACTTGGCCCTAGTGATTTGACAATTCTCTTAAGGTGTTTATAAATATTATAATTATTACAAGCTTATCAAGCGTTTGAGATCAAAGCAAACAATTTTTGGGGGTCTATTTTTGTTAGCTCAAATCCACAACAATTGGGATCTAACCAACGATGCTTAAGATTAACTTTGAAGGTTTTATATACATATTCAAATTATGAGGCATTCATCAAATATAGGCATAAATTTTAGACCAATGGTCAATTTATTCAATTTGTCATCAATATCACTCTTCTATTGTGTTTGATTTAAGTACCTAGTTCCTCTCATTTAATTATCACATTTATTGTTCTTATTAACATAGCTCTAAAATTAATCTACTTTAATTATGCTTGATTGTTTGTATTTATTTATTAGTGTAGATTTATTTATGTAAGGAATTTATTTCCTTCCATTTTAGTATTGAACTTGAATTTTCTTGGGTGACCTAGAGTTACCCCTTAAGGTTTATCCTTCATTATGGTTTATGAAATATGTTCTTTATGATTGCTTTGTCATATTTTTAGATCTTGTTAGTATTTATATTTTATATGTTGTTGCACTTCATAGTTATATCTTTATTTAGGGTCTTTTGGTTATTGATGTCCTATATTTTACCCACCCTACCCATCCTTACTTTGGTCTTTAGGGTTTCCACTTCACACTTTTTAGATTTTATTATTGTTCAATTTTTTAATGTTTATTAGCACTTAGGTCATCTTTATCTACTTTTCTCCTTCAATATTTTGAGAGTTATTTTTGTGTCAAAATATCTTCCCTCACATCTCCCTTTTTAAAGGAGTGCTCATTTGAATTTCCATATAGATTAATATGTTGAAAAGGGTGTCTCTAATGATATTCCCATAATCAAGTTATTAGTATTGTCATTAAGAAGATCGCAATGAACATACAACTCAACAAGAATTTGTACAAGAGCTTACTAGTTTAGATAATGTTAAAAGCTACATATAAATAGTGGATATGATCATAATTTGTTTATCAACAAACCATTTGGGTTAGATATCTTACAAACCATTCAACATAAGGCTATCTCCCTAGCTCTTTGACTATTACATATATCCTCCCTCCCACATCTATGGGCATGTCTTCATCTACCCTTGACTCATCTCATGGTTGTGTTCCTTAAAATGGTCTATCTTTTAATGTTATTCCCCTCATCATACCTACATCTCACGTGCCATTTTTCACATTCGCTTCTCCTCTTTCACAACCCATTACTATTCACTTTATATTTTCCATCACTCTTGCACCCATTGTTTTTTATTAAGGGTAAAGATTTTGAAGGGACCCAAAACTCTATTAAAAAATGTTGTTTAAAAGATAAACAAAGATAACCAGTATCCAATCATTATTAAACTAGCAAGAAAAACACAACAAAAAGAAAACAACAACAAGAAAACTATTGAAAATATTTGAGAGTGTTAGTTGCTTCCAACTCCTCTTGATAAATGCTTTGGTGGAGAACAACTAGATTTAACAATTCTTTCTTTTCATCTTGAAAGGACTTCTTTTTTCCATGGGTTCTACTACTTGGTCCCTGCTGAGCAAAAATGGTTTGTTTACCCTTAACCTTGTTATCCCCCTTAGTATTTCCCCTAGCATTAGTGGCTTAAATAATTTTCTCTTCTTTAAGCTCATTCAGCTTCTCTACCAGGATTTGGATACCTTCAACACTATTATGGATGGTGCATTGACTGATCTTGATGAATCTCTCTAAATTCTAGTTGAACTGTCACATGTTATCTGTCATCCCCTTAATGTGACTCTCAAATTCCCTCTTCATTAGGCTAACCTCAATAGTAATAGCTTCCAATTCCAAATGGAGCTCATTCTCCTCTTCTTTCTCCTTGAGAGGATACTTTGCTTCCTTGTTAGAGTCAAATCTGTTTTCCATGGGGCACAACTTAATATTAGAGTCAGTTCTTGCACCCATTGTTCCTACCACTATTTTGACTAGTTTTATTCATAATCCCACTCCAACACTTTTATTATACATAATTTCATTCCTATACACACATTGTTTTGCATGTCCTCATTTATTTCCATACACCATTTTATTCCTCATTATACTTCTCCTTACATTCATAATACCCAACCTCCTTTCATGACCTATTTTGTAACTTAGGTGTACATTTGAATTGGATTGTAGCCTCATGTTTTTTTTTTTGCAACTTTATTTACACACTCAACTTCACTTAAAATATGTACAACTACATAATATTTCCCATATGTCTCATGTGGCCCCACAAATGGCTACATTTCAACTTAGGTACATTTCATGGCTACATCATGTAACTTAGGTACATTTAAATTTAAGTGTAGCCCCATGTCTACTTTGTCACAACTTCATTTGTACACTCAACTTCACTCAATATGCACAACTACATAATATTGCTCATGTGCATCATGTGGCACTGCATATGGCTACACATATTGGTGTCCAGTCAAACCTATGTGTGTGACATATGGAACACTCAAATCCATATGATATGCTTCCATAAGAATGTGCCACCTAGTGACCTCTATACCATAGAACATGATAATATAAATGGCACCATATTTTTTTGACATGTGGTGATTTCTATGTCATATGATTGGAATTGAACTAGCACCATGTATTTCTAGAATCTATCAGCTCACATAGTCAATGCACTGTACATGTGACACTTGTCATAATGTATGTGGAGCCTAGAAATTGGCTTAATATGTACAAATGCATAAGTTTTACACCCGATAAAGTAGAAGAGGAATAATAAATTCTTATCTTACCTCTTTGTAAGTTTTTCATGTTCAATTTAAATAGATGTGGCATATCTATGAGAATCCTTTCACATTCAAATGTATTTTGTTTTAAATATTTTTTTCCTTTTATGCATTATATATGATCTTGTTATATTACTAGCTAATTTGAATAACCATCCCCCAACTAACCCTTGGAATCAAATTATTGGTATCAAAGATAAATCACTTCTTTCATGGTAGTCCAAACTCATGCATAGCAACTAACATAACTCAACAAACCTAGTTTAGTTTATGAAATTTTAGAGAAATTTCAAATAAAAATGGACAGTGGATACACAACAAAGGCCTTGTATAAATTCAATAAATGCTTGGTGTTTTCTTGGAAACATGATGCAAGAATATCCTTGGGTTAACATAATTTGGCATCTCCAAAATTGTGTATGCTTAGTTTTTATTTTCCTAATGGGTTGATTTATTTCCCCTTAGTCCTAGGCTTTTCCTACACTTAATTAAGCTTTCTTAGGATAATAAAGTTCATCTTCAAGTTTATCATTTAATAACTACGAGATAAGTGATGTGGTGTCCCCTTCCATAAAGGGTGGAACACTTTCCACTTTTTGTGGTCATCTCCACTTTTGGTGGTCCATATCCACTTTTGGTGGTTAATTCCTATTGGTTGGATTTGCCACCTCCATCATCTCCTTAGTTCTATATAAACTCACTACCTAGTTTGTATTTTCATATACTCATTCATTCTCTTGCATTGTTGCATACTTTGACATACATGATGCATGTAATCATTATTCTATAGATTTGCTTTGAGCTCCTAATGCAATCTTGGCATTTGCACATCTCTTGAAATCTCGGGTCTATAATTGTTTTATTTCATTTACAGTTTTATAGCTTATCTCTCTCATAGAAGATCTTGGCTATTCAATCTATTTCATATTTCTAACATTTTGCATGCCATGTTATATGACCATTTTTTTGCATTATGCATTATATTGGGTTAGATTTTTTGTGTCATACATTTTTCTATTTGTTAACATGTCCATATGCATCTCTACCTACTACAAATTTTCATGCACTAAAGACCTATTGTTAATGAACATGCAACTTTGTTGTGTGTCATATTATCTCATTGTGCATCCTATTTTTTTAGATGTCGGGGAGTTGGCCATTCTATTAAAATACTTCTATCATTTAGCAATAATGATTTTTTTTATGGCTTGTTAATTATGCAAGGTCAGAAAATATCATTTAAAAATGTATGGAGGGATGGTCAAATTTTCTTATGTTAGATGATACTTTGTTGGTCAACCTACCTCTTGATCATGAATTTATTTTAGCAACCTGCTTCTATCCTATGTGGTAGTGTAAGTATAATACATTAAATATTGGGAATTTTTTTTCATTTGAACAAGTAGGTTAAATACCTTGGTTGGTAGATTTGTTTGACATTTTAGGTTTTGGGTTGAGTTTTCAATATATAGGTAAATTATAATTACAAAGTATGCACATTTCCTCGGTGTTGGATATCATAGCACAATTGGGTTTCACATATTAGTTGTCCTTTATAGTCTTCACTTTTACAAATGTATGCATTGTTTTCTTGTTTGTGGGTAAGTATAGAAAAATGGGGGACCAAAAAGTGGCCACAACCACTTTTTGGTCCATCTAGGGAAAAACATGCACATGTTGTAACATTTGTGCATTGTAATGCGAGTACATTATAACGTGAGAATGTTATAATGTGCTTACATTTTTTAGAAGCATAAATACAAGTCTCCCTCTACATCCTTTGCATAGTCATTATTATGTTTTACAAGGCAATTTTTAAAAAAAATTATCTTTGAGGATGCTACCTTGAAATCCCATGAAGGGGAGCTACAAAATTTGTTACCAACCCCCTAGACCCTATATTTTATTCTATACAACTAATGATATGGAGTAAAAAGGTCATGCACTTCTACTTAAAGGATAAAACCATCCTACATTAAGCAACCATAAATTTTAATAGGATACATTGAATTATCAACCAAGGACATACACATGAGATGAGGCCTATATTTTTTGTACATTAAGAGAATTCTAGGGTCTCTAAAATACTTTCACTCATTATTGAAATCATAAAATCAAAGGGTAAGTATTTCTAAACTAACATTTTGACCGAAAGGTCAAAGAGTACTACTAATATTAATCTTACAAATCAAAGCTACAAGTAAATGACTAGTTCAGCTAAAAGTACTATATTAAACACTAATCAACATGTACTACATGGATAAGAATATTTAACTATTTTAACTCACAATCAAATGCGCCAATATTAACAAATTAAAAAAGAGTAACATTGAACCTCAAGTGGGCCCTAACTGGGGTATGTGCACTTGATATACTAGAAAATCAACCAACGATCAAAGCTTCATGAATATTACTTCACATTAATGAATAGAATTTGTTGGATTTTTTATTGCTTACTTGAAAATAGAAAAATTTAGAGAATATATTTTCAAAACTAATGATCCACTAATCTTTGCAATACATATAAGCTTAACTAGTCCTAACTAATCTTGGACACATCATGCTATATTTGTCACTCATCCCTACTATTAAGCAGGGAGAGAGCTATTTTATAGAAGAATACAACTAGGAGATAAAGTCCTTTCGTATATTTGTTAACAATAAAGAGAAAATTCGA
Source organism: Sequoia sempervirens (assembly GCA_007258455.2). Classification (NCBI taxonomy): domain Eukaryota; kingdom Viridiplantae; phylum Streptophyta; class Pinopsida; order Cupressales; family Cupressaceae; genus Sequoia; species Sequoia sempervirens. Next base: position 333,617,473 of record VDFB02000008.1, read on the forward strand.
TCATGGTGGCATGTGTAGACAAGTGATAAAATCATATAATAAAAATAATTGGCATTAATTGTAAAATAAGAGTATTTGATTTAGCAATCATTTGTTGGTGGTATAATTATATGTAGCTACTTGATTCTCCTTAGTCATGGCTAGCTCAACACTAGTTTACATGATGCATGTTGTTGCAAACCTACACCCCCTCTTGGTTGTAGGAATACTTTCTTCATTGTTGTTGTGAACATATTCGCTACATGTACTCCTATGATTTTTGTCGATATCTCATCTCCTCCTCTCTAGTTGTAGAATGAGTTAGTTTTTTAATAAAAAAACACCTATTCAAATCAAGTTTAATCACATTATTCCATCATATTTCAATCAACAACCATATATTCATGTAAGTATTTGATCAAAACATTAACAACTATGTCTAGTGTATTATAATATCATAATATTAGGAAATTTCATGGATCATATGAAATTTTAATAGTTCTTTGAAAAATATCAAAGTAAATGGTAACAATTAAAGGACAATTTAAGAACCCATCACTCCCCCAACTTAATTTCCCAAGAAAGAGGTGGAGTTTGATTGTGCATCAAGGCCAACTCTCTAAATTCCCCTAGGTTTGTGATACTAGTATATTGATTAAATGAGGATTCTAGTTTAAAATCCCTTCATCCTTTCCAATCTATTCCACTTAGCTTCTTATGCTTTTTCATCATAGGGAACCATTCTTTTCCAATACGAGATAGGCCACAATAACAATGGAGGCTAAAATAATAGGGGTATCGAAATTATTTTTTAGCCCCCTATAATCCTTGTATATTTATATGCCCTTCAAATTGTTGCATGGTAATTGTACAAGGAATGAGGTTCTTTCCTTTTAAATTCATTCGAGAATTCATGCTACCTCCCTACAATGAATCTTAGAACTTCTTCTCCTATAGTTTTAGCCATTTATGCTTGAACATAATATAATTTGAATTCCTTACAATGATATTCATTATATTTGTATAGACATCCTAATAGCATAATGGAGGGGTTAATCATGGAACCCATATAACTCTACTCATTGTATAATGAAATTAATTGTTGGAAGAATAAGGAGATGCCATTGATGAATTTTTTGGCAACATGAGCATGTGGAATTAGACAATTTAGATAGTTATGCATTGCAGTGTTGTCATTGATGTCAACATTGTATCTTGGTGTGAAGACTATGGTGTAGAACAATTTGGATGGATTCAATATATTTGAGAATGATTGTGTAATACAATTTTGCAAGAAGGTTTGATCTAGGGAAGACAATTATTGTAGAAATTGACTAAGTGTCAATACAGGCAATTTTATGTATAGGGGATCCAGTATTTAGGTCTGCATTGGTTTGCTGATGAATATTTTTCTCTACACTTCTAACATAATTTTGTTAGCTGATAGAAGATCCTAATTCTAGAGTCTCATATTATTTTGGCTCCTGGTGTGAAAGTTATAAGTAACAAAAGTTTGGACTGGTAGGTACAGGCATGATTCTCTAGTGTAGTATACATGTTTTGGTGAATCTACACTTCTCTACGGATTGGAATCTGACTTTGCAGAGTTGTGGAGATGTTGACAGGTGTCAGATGAGTGTATATTCTAGTTGGAATAGATTTTGGAGGTCCGCGTGTCCGAGTGTGGGTGTATAGTTGGTCAATTTTGTTAGTAGGTCATTATCGGTGTTGACCTAATGAGTTTTTTGTTTTGTGGAGTTTAATTATGTGTTGATCTATTATGTGAGTGCTATTTTAGGTCTGCTCTAACCTATTTCAAATTATTATAAGGTTTTAATCTTGGCATGAAGCGTATGTGTATGGATCTTGAGCTAACAAGCTACATTTTGCTTATTACATCTAATTAGGGCGACCTAATTGATGTTTTGGATGAAGGAGATATATAAGAAGGATCTTTTTTAGTATTTTGAGTGTAGTTACATGTGATAAGAGTGATTGGATACAAATTATAGTGTGAATTCAAAGCAGAGTAGAGTGATGTTTCAAATCAATATGAAGCATTTTGAGTCTATATTATGAGCTTCATTGGAATTGTATTTCATGCATATGATAGATGTAATTGTAACAATTCAAATTTGGATGTGAGCCATAGTCTCTTCTATCTCTTTTACTTCTTAGTGGGTAGTGAGTCCACCTACAGTGAGCACTTTTGTAATATACTATAATCAGTTATAATATATTGTGAGCTAATCCTCACTGTGGTTTTTCCCATTTTAGGTTTTCCATGTAAAAATCCTAGTGTTCATGTGTTATGTGATGTTGTTGGTTGCTTTCATGCTTTCATTCATTACTAAAACTTGAATATGTTGTGAGTATTGGATGTTTAAATGTTTAAATGGTTTAAAAGAATGTTGATTCACCCCCCCTCTTAGTATTCTGGGTGTTCAACAATTGGTATCAAAGTTTGGTTCCTTGGAAGGATCTTAACCACTTAGGGAAGATCTTGGAGGTTGAACACATGGCTGTTAGAAGACTACCTATTCCCCTAAAAGAAATTCTTGTCATTGGATCTATAGAAGGAGATTGCATATTTGACATAAATGAAGAACTCAAAGTTTCTCTTGAAGATTTGGAGAGAATTGAAGGTGAAAACAAAGATTTGAAAGAAAATATCAAAGAAGAAGATGAATGCATCAAAAAAATGAGAGAACAAATCAAGAAATTCAAAGAAAGGTATAAGGAGGTTAGTGAGCAATTGAAGCAAGAAAATGAAATAATTATCAGTCTAAAAGTGCAAGTTGAAAGGAAAAGAGTTGAAGAATTCTTGAATGCAATGGTGAAAAGAAAATCTAAAGAATGCACAAAACTTGAACAAGAAGTGGTGAATCTAAGATCAGATCTTGAAAAAGGAAGAAGTCATGAAGATAAATTCAAGATGAGTTCTACAAATCTTGATGAAATGATTTCAAATTAGAAAGGCACCAAAGATAAAGAAGATTTAGGATTTAAAAAACATGAAAATTCAAAAGCAGATTAGACACCTAATGTTGAAAAGAAGATCAATGAACAAAAGAAGACTGAAGGCAAGAAGAAAAATGTGAGGAAAATATGAAATCAAAGGAATGAAGCTAGAAGACCACTAGTCAGACAACCAAATGAAAAAGGTACCCATCTTTTAATGGTTGAATTGTTATTCTTGCAATAGATTTGGACATAGGGCTATGGAATGTAGAAGCAAAAAGAATCAAAATGTTCAATCTTTTCCTGGTCAATGTTTTATATGCAAGAGATTTGGTCATAGAGCTAGTGAATGTAGAAATCAAATGATGAATGACTATAACAATGGTAGAATGGTTCAGTATTTCAATGGAAACTGTCATACATACATAATGGATTTGGGCACAAAGATAATCAATGCAAATCTAGAATGAATGGAAGTAAGGTTGTTCAAAAGAATATCATTTGCTAAAATTGCAATAGGCCTAGACACATTTCTAGATTTTGCAGAAGCAAAAACATGAAGAAGAAAATTTTGGTAAAGATGAATGATCCAGTACAAAAGATTGATCCAGAAGAGACAAAGAAGGAGATGAACAAGATTTGGGAAAAGAAGGAAGAGACCGAGGTTAAGGATGAATCTACACCAACATAAGGTGCAAATGTTTCATTCGAAAACTAAGTTGAGAGCTTTGGATCAAGGGGAGATTTAATGGAAATCTTTCATCCCTTGCCAAATAAATGGTGTTGATGCTTCAACATGAGGATATGTGATGTAGATCAATATATCTGAACTAATGAAGAAGATCCTAGTAGAAAATCTTGAAATTTAGAAGATTATAGAGCATTTGAAGTTGATTGTATAGACATTTAAAGGGTTTTAACCAACCTTTTAGTTTGAGTATTCAATATGAATTAGGTCACGACAAAAGGTTTATAAGTGATTGCACTTAACAAAAATTCATTTGCAATCAACTTTTCAAGCAAAGAAGAGCTAACAAAGAGTAGAGCAACACAATTGAAGTGATTGAGTCTTGGTGTGTGCAAACCCTAGTCAGAAAATAAAGTGAAAGGTATTTATAGTCTCTGTTACCCTTTTTTTAAAATTTCTTTGAAAGTAGTTTGGAAACTTGTGCAATGGCTACACAAAGGGTTTTGAATGTGTCTAATTGACCCCGACTTAAATTCAAGAAACATTCTGACAAATCCACTGAGGTTGATCTAGAAGGTTCTTTCTCGAGGGTTCCTTATGGAGTCCTGCACATAGAGGATATAAGGATCATATATTCATGGAAAACTTGAAGAGTATGACCATTCCAAACTAGGAGATGTCCAAACTAGGAGATGTGTGGATAAATGAGCTCACTAGTTAGGAATTTGCATTGAATCCAAAGTATCAAAATTTGGTTGCGAAGTAACTCGATGTGTGGCACAAGTTTCCCAACTTTTTCCACATGACAATGCTTGGGTGAGAATTTCTTTGAGCCACATCCATGAAAATTTTGTATGGATAGATATTCCCTAGTTGATCACAAAGGAGGTGATTCAAGAAGTTACAAGGTTATATTCAACTGGACCCATTTCAGTACTTAAGTTAGTGAAGAATGAAGTAGTGATGGAACTTACTAGTGCTACATATGGGGCATTAACATTGAAGAACATATGAAATCCTACTATGAAGTATGCCTCTATGATGATAGGATACAAACTATTTTTCTCCAACATGGAGAACTTTGTATCCATAGCCGCCATTAACATAGTCTATGAAATGGTTGAAAAAGGTGTTGATTATGACCTATGTGAATTATTGAGGTAGTAGCTCATGAAGAACCTACAGAAAACAAAGGATACTAGGTATCCCTTTAAATATCCAAAGCTTTGATTATATGTTTGTTATTCTATTTCTTGAAGGAACTCCCCAATACAAAGAGTGTGGTGTGGTTGAAAGGAAGACACGTTGCACATCAGATCAAAGATTTCTTGAGAGGTCTGGGAGATGCTAAGGCATAAGAAGATTCCCTTGTGGCATTCTTTGTAGTATTTTAGAAAAGGATGTAAGAGAGAGAGATAATTCCCTGAAAGATGGTTGAGAAGTATAAGAAGGATATCATCTTCTTGGTTTCTAAAGACGAATGTATCATACAAGCAATAGAGCCAAGAACAATGTGGATCCCAAAAATGGGATATGAGATCACTGAGGATGACATTGTAAGGTCTGCAGATTATATGTTAAGAAAACTTAAGGACACCTCGAAAGAGAGGTATGTCACTTATGAAGAGAAATTAATGGAGGTCCATATGGACCAAAGATAATCTCAAATTAAGAAAATAGTGGATAAAATGACTACTATTTTTGTAGAAGCAATGTGCCTCACATTAGAACAAGTTGAGGCAGCTAAGGCTAAGTTAGGAGCCCCGAAAAGCTCATCAAGTGTGAGGAGATCTGGTAGAGCAGCTACCACTCCTTTGGCTGCTCAAAAGTCCTTTGAGACTATGCCTTCATCCAATGGGACAAAGAGGAAGGAGACTATCACACCTAAAAAGCAAACCATTGCTCTAGTAGAAGAGAAAAAATCTCTGACAAAATAAGAAAAGAGGGATGAGAAGGAAAAGGTTGCCCTGGTAGCACATCAAAATAGCCTGATGAAGAAGAGAGTTAAAGCCAAGGTAGCTAGAGACTAGTACTTAGGTGTGAACATGGAGGATGAAGAAGAAGGACCTCAATTGGTTTGAAAGAGAAAAGGTGAAGATTCACAAGGTGAAGTAAGTGTTAAGAAGAAAAAAGTTGACATTGTTGATATTGATGAAGAGGAGGAAATAGAAAAGGAAAATAAAGAATTTGTTATCCATATGCAAGAAAAGAAGGTAGAAGCAAACAAGAAAAGGACACCAGAAAAAAGAAGTAAAAGAAGAAAAATCTGGTAAGATCACATAGTCCTATAAATTAGATGCATTATTTAATGGTATTGTACATAACAACATGTTAGCATAAACTATAGCATTGTATAGTGAGGTTGATGAGGTGGAAAAGGCCACCATAGTTGAAGCTATTATTAAATACATTATTGTTCTTCAAGTTGATATGAGGAACATATAGAAACAAATACCTACATAACTATGGAATGTTTTGATAAAGAGGAGATAGGAAGCAATAGAAGAAGAGGCCAAATTGAAGGCCTATACATTGGAGAAGATTAGTGCTCCTTTTTATGAGGAAAACAAAGCCACATTGGGTACGCTATTCAATCAAGAACTCAAAATAAAATAAAGGATGACAATCATTATGGGTAGAGATCAAAATGATCTTGAGAGGCTCAGGAAGGAGAGTGTTGAAAAAGTAGCAAACCTAGCACAAAGGTTGGGAATGAATCCTAAGAATAAGGAAGAAATACTTGTGGAAGAGAATGTTAGAGATGATGTGTAGCTAGATGGTGCTCAACTTGAGCATGGGATAGAAGAAGTGGATGCACAAGGTAATGTTCTTTTAGATATGGAAGAGATAGTAGAAGAAAATGTTGATGCTACGAAAAGTGTTGAGAAGGATGCAACTATTAGAGAAGATGTTGCAAAGGAAGATATTTCCAAGGACCATCAAACACCTCATCCAATAACTGAAACATAGGTTGAGAGAATGCAAGACCAACTGTAGACTATCCCTCCTCAAAATAACACAAATAAGTCTATTGGTGAAGGAGATACAAGAAAAGAAGATGTGTAGAGGAATGAAGATTCCCTTAGATATGAGGAAGAGAAAGAAGTAGAGACACCATGTAATACTGGTGATAATAAGGAGTTGAAAGAGAAGAATACAAAGGAAGATGTTAAGGAAACTGGTGAATCCTCTAGCTCCTCCAGAGGCTCTCTAAAAGACTTGTTAAATATGTAATTACAATTACAACCTATTGTATCCACACAATTACTACAACTGCCCATGCAAGAGGGGAACATGGACTTAGCAAAGATTTCACCACTCCAAAAGCTTCAACTAGGAGATGTCTTTCGTGCATATGCCTAAAAGGAGATAATAAAAACTCATCAAAAGAGTGGAGAGCTAATTGAGGAGGCTGTGAAGACCTTATAGGAGGCCATACCCAGAACAATAATTGATAATTCATTATTTGGTATGGAAATTTTGAAGTGTTTGATTGATTATTTTAAAGAGTATTCCTTTGGATTGAAAGAAAAAACTAAAAAAGAAATAAATAAAAAGATGGATGAGAAGAGGCTAATGGAAATCATAGAGAAGTGTGCACAAGAACACAATTTTTTTTAGGAAAGTCTCAAGGGTGCACAGGCTTGTGTGGATGAGGCCAAAGCCTTATTCCAATTTTGCATGAAGTGGCCCCAAGCCACAAAGAGCATTAAAGATCAAATGGACTCAATTGAGTTATAAATAGATAAAGATTCCAATGCATATGATCTGATGCATGACCTAGATGGAAGCACAAGATTGGCCATAGAAGAGTTACAAGAGAAATATTTCCAACTACAAGGTCAAAAAGAGAAAATCGTTATGTAGTTTAGAAACCTTAGTGACTTGGTGAAATCTAAGTTCACATTTGTTTCCAGTGCCCTTATATGCACTGATAAAGCTACAAAGATTAATTTGGTACCCAAAACTCTAGAAGAAGGGGAAGAATTCCTAATGGAATTGGAGACATAGTGAAAAACTCTTAGCACCACCAAGAGGATCTGGGAGGAAGGAAAACAAGAGTGGAAAACCCACATTGTGAAGCTCCAAGAGTCAACTTCCTCTAGTTGATAGTAATTTTTTATTTATGCATTTTTAGTTTATTGTTTCAGACTATAATGTACATATGTGGATGGTGTAAAGCATTTTTTGGCGTAAGTTTTTGAACTAGTTTTGGTGTACAACTAACTTAGGGGGAGTTAGTTCAGTTTTTTAGCTTGTATATACAAACATATTTGTTAGGGGGAGATCTGGTATGAAAGAAAGATTGTTGTATATGCCCTTTGCCCTTTATGTCAAAGGGGGAATTTTTTTTTGGAGATGATTTGGGCATGTTTCCATTAATGAAAAAGGGGGAGATTGTTGGAAGAATAAGGAGATGTCACTGATGCATTTGTTGGAAAAATAAGCATGTGGAATTAACACAAGTTAGATAGTTATGCATTGCAGTTTTTTCATTGATGTCAATATTGTATCTGGTATGAAGACTATGGTGCAGACTAGTTTGGATGGCTTGAATATATTTGAGGATGATTATGTAAGACAATTTTACAAGAAGGTTTGATCTAGTGAAGACAATTATTGTGGAAATTGACTAAGTGTTAATATAGGTGATTCTGTGTACAAGGGATCCAATATTTGGGTTTGCATTGGTCCATTGATGAATATTTTTCTTTACACTTCTATCATAATTTTGTTGACTAATAGAAGATCCTAATTCCATAGTTTCATCTTTTTTTGGCTCTTGGTGTGAAAGTTATAAGTAACAAAAGTTTGGACTTGCAGGTACAGACATTTTCCAGTGTAGTATACATGCTTTTTGTGAATCCACACTTCTTCGCAGATTGGAATCTAACTTTGTGGAGTTGTGGAGATGTTGATAGGTGTTATATGAGTGTATATTCCAGTTGGCATAGATCTTGGAGGTCTGCGTGTCTGAGTGTGGGTGTATAGTTGGAAAATTTTGGTATTAGGTCATTACCCATGTCGTCCTAACAAGTTTTATGTTTTGTGGAGTTTAATTATGCATTGATATGTTATGTGAGTGTTATTTTAGGTTTTTTCTGACCTATTTCAAATTATTATAAGGTTTGAATCTTGGCAAGAAGTGTATGTGTATGGATCTTGAGTTGACAAGCTATATTTTGCTTATTACATCTAATTAGGGCGACCTAATTGATGTTTTGGATGAAGTGGATATATAAGATGGATCTTTCTTGGCATTTTGAGTGTAGTGACATGTGATAAGAGTGAGTGGATGAGAATTGTAGTGTGATGCAGAGTAGAGCATAGTGATATTTCTAATGAGTATGAAGAGTTTTGAGTATATTTTGAGCTTCATTGAAGTTGTATTTCATGCATATGATAGATGCAATTGTAACATTTCAAATCTAGTTGTAAGCCACAATCTCTTCTATCTCTTTTACTTCTCAATGGGCAATGAGTCCACTTGGATAGTGAGTCCACCTGCAATGAGCACTTCTGTAATATACTATAACCGGTTATAATTGTAGACACTTAAATAGTCCTAATCAACATTACACATTTGAATTTGATTACTAACATCAGCTCTTCTTAAATCACTTTTATTCTAACCATTTAATTAAATAATTCTTATTATTTAATTAAATTCATCACTTTCTCCTATTAATCAAATAATTAAATTTATTGGATTAATTCATTCTCTGTTTACTAATGTTCATCCTATTTAATTAAATAAATCAAAAAATTTAATTAAAACCCTAAAGTCCTCTCATTTGATTAAATAAATTAAATTATTTAAAACAAATGACACAAACCCCTAACCCACTTAAGTTGATTAATTTTGAATTAATTAACTCTAATCACATCCTAATCTTCATTACCCATTTCTCTAGCTTTTAACCCCACCAAGGTTAAACAAACCTATGGACAACTAACCAAGAACTTGCACATGAAAATAATTTCTTTTAATTAACTAATTAGCTTATTTTCCCTCACAAAGGCATATTATGTGGAATATTCCACTCAACTACCCATTCATTAAATTTCCCTCCAAAGGCTTTTAAAACCTCTTACAAAAGTCTTAAATGCCTCTTACAAGGGCATTCAAAGCCACTTACATGCCATATTGTCCCTCTTACACCCTCAACCATATGCCTTCAATTCTCTTACATTCTCTTTGTTGGCGTAAATAAAATCTTGTACCTAGTTAATTCATTACTAGGGGACTTATTTACACATGTTAAGTTTACTTAGGTCCTAGGAAGGAATCTTTCTAGAAGGTGTTAGTTGTCATTAGTTGTTATCTTATCTTTTGACTTGTAACACATGTGAACCTAGGTAAGTGTGATTAGTTGTCTCATGTCATATGATCATGACACTTGTCATAATCCTATGACATCTTGCATCTCACCTTGGCTATATAACCAAGAGGTATCTCTCATTGTACACAATCACATCATATCATTGAATCATATTGATAAGAATACAATTTATTCTTGTCACATTCTATTCTCTCTCTTTTGTGCTTTCCATTTGGCCTCTAGGTCTTGGCACCATAGCCAATTCTAACATGGTATTAGAGCTATATCTCAGCTCTAACATGGTATCAAAGTGGGTTGGGTGCCATTGGAGAGTCTTTTTCTGAAGAGATACCAGATTTGGGGGTGTTCCATTTTTGGCTCTTTATAGTAGGTTCAAATCAGAGCTTGTTGGTGCAAATCTAAGCTCACAATTACGTCTAGAAGGTTCGAGAAAGTCAAAATTTCCTTTTGTTTCGTCCAAATTGGACATATGAGGCCAAATCTTGAGGGTTTGAAGTTGAAGAGTGGTTGCCAGATCCAAAAGGTAGCTACACTTTTGGAGCATTTTGGGTCAAATCCGACCCTTCCATCGCGTCCAGAAGGGCCAAAAATCCTAAGATCGATTGTCAATTTGTCCAAATTAGAGCAATTGTCTAGTGAGGCAAAAATATTTTGCCCAGAGAGTCGTATGACCCCCCCAAGTTGTCATAATTACCAGCGGTATGATTTTTTTCAAAAAAAATAATTCATGGAATTTTTTTTGAAAATTCTTTTAGAAAACTTAAATTTGTCGATTGAATATTATTTGTAAAAGTTTTAAAAAAAATAAAAAAATAAAAAAAAGGATTTATTTGTATAGTTTGCAAATTGAAAATTCTATAGATGTACTCGGATGGACCGTGGTACCCGCATAGGCCAATGTACTGCGTGTACCTACAGGTCATTTAGAGCCACCATGCAGCACAATTTTTTCTGCCCACACGACTGACAATAACCCTTGGCGGGCCCCCCATTCAAAAGCCAACGTATAGTTTTTTAAAAAGAAATTCGGCCAATAAAAATCAAAATTTGGCCACTTCCAATAAATCTAGCACTCAATTCAACTCCACTAGTGGCAATTGAAGCAAAATATTTTGAGATCCTCTGAAGATTCCATTCACCGACATTAAAGGAATATTCTGTCTAAGAAAGGTATATGTCAGCACTTTGAGAATATTCCATCCAAGGGTTGATCAATGCGGTGACAACCATTTGGACATCAATTTTAAGCCAATGAATGGGTGACGTCAGTTCCATGTCATCCTTTTTGTAAAAAAAATTTCCCCCTCTCCCATTTGCATTTTCAGTTTTGAAGTCAATTTTCAAAAGCTCATAACTTGTGCTCACGACCTCCTTTTTATGAGCAATTTTTTTTTGATTTGGGCTAATTTTTTGTGCTCTACATGGTGGTGTAATTAGATTTTGGTTTTGGTGCCTAGTTTTTCTAGAATTTACAGATTCTCATAAGTGTTGCTTCTTCGTCCTCATTTTGGGAACTTCAGGAGCTCATATCTTGCTCCTACGGTAACATTTTGTGTTCAATTTTTTTTGAAAGTGCATAATTTTTCATGAAATTTTCATTGGTATGATCAAATTGATCTCATTTTGTACCAAAAATTGTACTTTGTTATCTGGCCAAATTTAGCATTTGCATGTACCAAGATTAAAGACCACTTCGTTGTTTTTGGCAAGTGGAAATTGTAAACGCACTACTCATAAAGTTCCAAGATCATATATTGTTGGGGGGTTTCATGATTGAGTGATTTGGGGGGGTAATCTTACAGTGATTGGTTGCATTCTTTTGCTTGGTTTGTGTTCTTGCAATGGAGAAATCTCAAATTGAACTCCTAACTCCACATAATTATGCTACATGAAGAAGAAAATCAGTATGGCACTATCTCATGATGAAAGGTCTAATAGGTCACCTAAAGGAAACCACTCAACAACCTACTGATGCTAAAGAATTGGCAAAGTGGGAGATTGATAGTGAGAAAACACTTGGATGCATATGTTCATTAGTCTCATTTGATTTACAATTTCATATTGAATCATGCAAAACACCTAAAGAAGTTTGGGAGGCTTTTGAAAATTTGTATGGTAAAATAGATAAGATTAGGGGCTATCAGATTGATAATGATTTGATGAATCTTGATCCTAAAAGTTTTGACCACATCCAAGACATCTCCAAAATTGAGCAACTAAGAACACAATTGACATAATGCAACATTGATAAAGAGGATTTATAGTTGATTTTGAATGTGTTATCCAAGCTTGGTCCTAAGTATTCAATATTTTTTTATGGCTTTGATACCCATCAACTTTCTATGGGGGCATCATATGTTGATCCTAAGTTTGATGACTTTGCAAATCTCCTAATTCAAGAGGAAACTAAGTTAATGAAAATGGGTCTAATCAAGTCTTCCAAGTCACAAGCATTGGTGGCTAGTGAGTCTAAGGTACAAAAAGAATAAGGGAATATTGATAAGAAGCAAAAGAAGAAAAAGAACAAGCCACATAAAGAATCAAAATCCTCAAAAGGAGAATCATCTAAGAAGGAGAGGCCTTTTTGTGCATATTGCAAGAAGGATGGACATGAAGAACACTATTATTATAAGAAGGATATTGATGAGTTGAAAAATATTCTCAAAAGGAGTCACATTGATTTGCCTTCTAGAATGTCTGAATCTTCTTCTCCTTTTACTTCAAAATAATCTAAAAAGGACAAAGGTCAAGCATCTACATCAGGAAATAAAGGTCAAGTTCTTTGCGCTTTTTCAGGTCTAGGATCAAGGAGATGGCTTCTAGATTCAAGAGCATCTCATCATATGGCATCTTCACAGTCTATATTCTCTTCATTTCAGCCTTGTACTAATTCTCCTATTTTGATTGGAAACAATACATACATGAGTGTAATTAGGAAGGGATCTATTAGTTTTGGGGACAACACTTTCAGGATGTTTTGTGTGTTCCTCATTTGATGAACAATCTTCTTTTCCATATATCAGATTACACATGGTGGAGATGGGAAAATTGTGGAGTTCACACCTAATTCAGTCATTATTCGAGACTTGGAAAGTAGAGAGATCATTTCTATTGGGGTGGTTGATCACTCATCTTGGTTGAATACCTTTGCAAATTTTTATTTTGATGATGACATTGTTCCTTCGATTGTTGATCATATGAACCATGATTCAAAGGAGACATTTGGCTTCTTGAACTTGGGAGTTCTCATATCAGATCCAACCCTTGAGCCATTCATTTCATCTCCTCCATCTACTATTGTACCTGAGGATGCTTTTGTTTCCATAGTTTGGGTTCCTTGTGATTAAGTGCAACATGACATACATAGTCTTTCAAATTTGGCTACTTGCGATGACTTCTTGATAGGTATTTTAGAATTGTTTGTGGAGTATCATATTGCAGATTTGAGGGACATCATTGATGACATTCATCTTCTCTTTGATGGAGAAGATCCTTCTTCGGTTGTTGTGAGGGAACACCTTGACCCTCTTGTTCAATCTCTACATGATCTTTCTTTGCAGTTTGACATGAGTGTGGATACTTTTGGAAAAAAATTGGAGGAGGATTCTTTATCTTCAGAGGGGATATCTTTGTCTTTGGATCATGTTCTACATTCTTCTCTACTAGATTTTGGATTGTCCTCTTTAGCAGTGTGGCCTAGAATGCCTGTTTGGAGTGTGTTAGCTTTCAATATCAACATGGAGACACTTGAACATGCTTCAGAGACATCATACACCATCCATCTTCTTGATATCCTACATACATCCATGGCTTTGTTTCTTCCTAAGGGGAGGAACGTTGTTCGGTGAGATTAGATAATCTTCAACATTCAATTTCAAGCTTCTACCATCATTGTATGAGACTCAACATTGAGAGGGGGTTGCCTTGTTTCTCTTCTTATTCTCTCTTATGGGGGGGTTCTTTTTCCTCACATGAGTTTTTAACATTCTCATTCTTCATTGGGAGCATTTCTTTCTTATATTTCATATCTCTTTTGGGGAGGAGTTTTGTCCCAATGGGTTTTCTCCTTTTCTTCATGTTTGAGAGATTTCATTTGCATTTGTACATGGGTACGTAACATGGCCTAGTAGCTGGGACCCATCTTTGCATATTTGTGTCATTTGCATAATAATTTTCTACTCCCTAAGTTACACTTAAGGGGGGGTGTTGGTGTAAATAAAGTCTTGTACCTAGTTAATTCATTACTAGGGGACTTATTTACACATGTTAAGTTTACTTAGGTCCTAGGAAGGAATCTTTCTAGAAGGTGTTAGTTGTCATTAGTTGTTATCTTATCTTTTGACTTGTAACACATGTGAACCTAGGTAAGTGTGATTAGTTGTCTCATGTCATATGATCAAGACACTTGTCATAATCCTATGACATCTTGCATCTCACCTTGGCTATATAACCAAGGGGTATCTCTCATTGTATGCAATCACATCATATCATTGAATCATATTGATAAGAATATAGTTTATTCTTGTCACATTCTATTCTCTCTCTTTTGTGCTTTCCATTTGGCCTCTAGCCCTTGGCACCATAGCCAATTCTAACACTGTTACAAATCCACCTACATGCCTTAACTCTTCACATTTTTCAAAATGTGCTCCACACATATCCCCATGGCTTTCATTAACCTTGTGACAAGTGTCACAATGCTATTGGTCCCCATTTTAGTCCCACATTCACCAATTTCATCCATTCTTCAACCATTCTCTCCTATAAATAGAGACCTTATCTATTGAATATGGATCCACAACTTCATGCATTGTTACTCTAGTCATTTCATTCATCAATTGCATACTTTTCATGCCATTTTAGCTTTATTTTACTATCTTTTTGCATCAATTTCATCATCTTCACATCAAAGAATCTTGGAGCTTATCATAAGGGATTGGGAAAGGACCACTTTCCACATCAAAGTGACACCAATCCCCCTATGGGATGGAGGTTTGATCTACTTTGTTTGTTTACATGCTTTCATTTACTCTCTTTTGTGCTTTTGTTTCATGTTTTCATCTTTTAGTATGCTCAATAATTTCATAGGGAATGATATTTGTGCTTATTTGAATGACTAATGATCTTGTGGTTGTCTATGTTTAGCTAGGGGCAGATTATCATTCACATTTTGACACTAGAAGGAGGGCTAACCATTTAAAAATTTGCAATTTTAGCTTAGAAATCACGTTTTTTGCAGTTCTAGGAAAGCGACATGGTTTTTTACAACCAGAGCATCACCTTTGCTTGTTACGTTGCTATTTTCGGGAGATACAACACCACCTTTGACAAAACAACACCACCATCATTATATGGAGTCACTTTTGATGAATTATGTCACTTTCACTATTTCTTGGTCATGTCGCCTTTGATAGACTATCACTTTGACTTCTTAGGTTTTTATGGTTTTGGAAGCTTTCACTAGAACGTCGCCTTCAGTTCAGTGTCACTTTTGCAGGTCTTGCATCACCTTTGCACTCTCTATCCATAGCAGAGTGTCGCCTCTATTTTTCACCAGAGCGCCGCTTGCAAAAAGGTCACTATTGTAGAAACAACGTCGCCTTTGCTGTCTAGGATCACCTTTGGATATTTGAAAGAAGAATTAACTTAGAAGATAAAAAGAATTTTTTAATTCTCATTATAATAGCTTAGGACATCTATTTGTGCTTTTCATTTTCTATTTTAGGACCAGCTAGCTTCATTTTTGGCTTAAAATTAATCATTGATTTGATCTTTTCAAATTGGATAAATTTGAACTTACAAACTTACTAGTCATTGCTATGTTGGGCTAAAATTGAACAAAACAAACTCACACTCAAATTGTGTGCTTAAAATGAACTCACTATTGCTTTGAATGGTAAAAAGAGCAAGTGTCTTAAGTGAGTGATTTTGTCTTGGACACACTTTAAGTGTGTATCCTCTCCCCTTGTGCTTTGTGTGATCTTGGGTGAAGAGAAACACTCAAAAGTGTAATTTTTTATTTATGTTGACTCACCTTTAGAGGGATTGCTTCCCAACTTGTGAGAGGGAATGAACCAAGCAGTACTTTGTTTTGGTTTGCTATATAAATAATTGTGATTGTTGGGAAAGTCTTCAATCACCCAGTGTAGATGCTCTATACCGATGAATGTCTCCCCTAGTATCTGTATGATACATAAAAACCTGTAAGGGTTGGGAGGCCTCTTAATTGAGTGAATCGTCACATGCATAGACACCAATTTATCCTGAAAAAGTGTCATTAAGAACCTTGTTTGTAGTGGCCAATTTTTCCATCCAATGAGTTTATCAAAGTGATGCATTGAAACTTAGATTCCAATAAGTTACTTGCATGCTCGATCTTGGTTAAAAGTGTGGAGGTTAAGACTTCATTTTTAACATACCTCTACACTCTTTCCTTGATTTCATGTAAAGTTATCTCTTCTACTATGAAGGGCATGAGACAAGCCCACCAAGAAAAATTTACCCTTGAGCTAGGATTGTGTTGCTTGTGAGTCAGTTTTAAACACATTGCTTGGTCCCCAAAACATTGAAACAAACATTAAACAAAATCATCAAATTTCAAAACCTTTGAAAAGCGTGAATACTTTTGAAGAGTTCAATATTAATGCTTGTCCCTAAGGATTTTGTCTTTAGAGGCTTCTAAATATTTGAAGTCATATCTTAATTCACACTCTTTAAAGTCAACCTAGGGAAACTATGGCCCTGGATTCTTGATTTTCACATAATGGACCTTGTGGAATGAAAGGTTGCTTAGACATAGACATTTCGTTTTGAATTTAAGCAAGACAAGTGGATGTGGTAAAAAGAAATTCATTAATCAAGATAAACTCACAATTAGACCCCACACATGTGCTTGTCCTCATGATCTCTTGCAAGACTAAGATCCCTAAGCAAATATCCACCTCTCGCTTTTTCAAGAATAGACACAATAGCCCAAGGTACATCAAGAAAATAATCTTAAAGATCTATCACAATAGGGATATCTTGGTAAGGAATTTTTATTCATGCCTTTTAAGAGATGAACCCGACTTGTATGTCCAAATTCAACCTCTCATTTAAGGAATTGATTTTTTGGGTTTGAGTTACTCATAGGGAAAAGCATGTTCTTCAATATCTTGGTCTTGTAAACAAAATCCTAGGTTCATCTAGGATCAAAACAAACATTTCATCCATCCCACAAACAACTTCTTAGAGCTTTGAAAACATCATTATGCTAGACTTTGGAAAATCATCTTAAACCAAATCAAAATGATCTTGTTTAGTTAGGTATATGGGAATGAATCCTTTCTCACACATTTGGTTAAAATCAACATCCTTTGAAAAAAGTTTATCCAAAGATCATGAGTCTATCCTAGGATTTACAAAGTTCATCATCCAAATCCAAGAATCAAAAAATCAAATCCTAAAGTCTAGTATTACCCAAAGTTCTTAGAAGTTCAAACATTCATAGCATCCACCCCTTCATACCATCATCACTTTATCCTAAAAACACCATAGAGGTTCTTTTTGTACCTAAAATTAGATAAACCAAATGAAGTCAAAGTTTCATCACACATACTTCATAAAGTTGATCCCAATTTTATGGTCCAAACAAGATCACAACACAAGAAGAGCATGGAACAAAGTAATGAAACATCAACCATGAGTGATTTGAGCCAAACTGAGTTTGATCTAAGGGCATCTACCAACCCTCTACCTAATCTCCTCAACTACCTCAAGATTCTCAAGAGGGGGGGTGTCAAGTGGAGGATGTCAAGAAAAACTTCAAAGAGGTGTCCCATGATGTGTTGCTCAAATTGGCACAAAATCCAAACACCCACAAACTTGTCAACACGATCATGAAACTAAATCCCACCCAATACATGTTGGCATTGGCAAAAGAAGGGGCTAAACTCCCTTCCAATTTTGACATGAGCACCATTGTCGAACAACCTTTGGGGAACATCCCACAAACATATTTCACACCATCTTGCCTAACCATAGTCCAACCCATCTCCCAACCATCATCATCACACACGCCAAGTCAACCCATGACCACCAAAGGGAGCTCACTACTTCAAGCCCTTCAAGGGAACCCACTTGTCAATAATCAAAACTTGGAAGCCAACATAGTTTTGGGTATGCCAAACACCATCCCACAAGACTATCAACAACCATATGTGCCACTTGTCTTCCATGACACAAACAACCCATCCACTTTCCATGCCACTCCCGCCTATACCCTAGATACACAAAGTTACACTCCAAACCTCTCACAAGAGCAAGTGGACCTATTTGAACAAGTGGGCACCTTTGATGCTTCATCTTCACTCCTACTTGGAAACACATCACAAACATACCCACTAGCCCCCATCATAACCCCATCACCTACATTGATCCAAGGTTTAAAAAAAAATTCTTCATCAAGTACCTTGCCTCAAAATCAAACCAATCAAACACCAATCAAATCAATTCATCCACCATAAATACAAATACGTCACTAATATTGTAACACCAAGTGGTCTCATCCCAATCCTTGATCACACCATCAACAATATCCCAAAGCCAAATATCACAAGGATTAATCATGACAAATCCAATTCCAAATCCACCATCTATCACTCAACCCCTTATCATCACACAATAACCACCACAACTACCTCAACAACCCCTCAACATATCATCACAATAAAATCTGCCATCCCCACCTCAAAACTCCAACACAACAAATCAATATAGCATCACATTTCAAGCCACACAACAAGCTTACCAAAAGGAATTGTAACAGTTTCAAGCACAACAAGCACAAGCCCAAGTACAAGCCCAAGCCCAAGCCCAAGTGTAAGCGCAAGCACAAGCTCAAGCCTTGCAACAGAAAGCATAAAAGAAAGAACAAGCACAAGCACAAGCTCTACAACAACAAGCTTATCAACAATCCCTACAACATAAACACGCACGACAACAAGCGTTGATAGCACAACATCAACAAGTAGTGCAACAACAAGCACAACAACAACAATAAGAAGCCCAGTTCAACAAGCATTGTTGGCACAATAACAACAACATGAATACCAATAGGCGTTGCTTTCACAACAAAAAGGTTTCCAACAATCTTTCACAAACATCCAACAAAATGCCTTGAAGCTTAACATGCAAGGAACTTACGCCTTCCCATCTTTCACATAACAAACCATACCACCCCAAAACACATGCATTCCACCACCCAATCTACAAAACAATTTTTCCACATAGGTCAAATTGCTCTCACAACAAATACAAGACATCTAATCTAGAAAGATGAAAAAATCATACGCACAATGAGATTTGTGCCCCTATCCTTTTGATAGGAATATCACCATGGTCCCATTCCCACCAATTTTTGAAATACCAAAGTTTGATAAATATAGAGGGAAGGAAAATATTGAGGACCATATCAAAGAATTTCATGTACATTGCATGGAAGTGGCATATGATAACTCCTATCTAATTCGACTCTTCCCCAAAGCTTGGCTGGTCCCATCATTGAATGGTTCATTTGCTTACCTCCTGGAATCAAAAAGTTCCAAGAAGTTGTAGACCTATTTATAGAAAATTACTCCTTTGATCTAGACATGGATGTAAGCTTGGAAGAGCTATCTGGCCTTAAGCAAGCTAGGGGAGAGACATTTTCAACCTTCTTATAGTTCAGTGGAGGTCTAGAGCTAGTAAAAGCAAATTTTCCATGCTAGAGGAGCAACAAGTGGAACCATCATCTCTAACCTCGAAGGAGAGTTGTCATACCAAATAAAAATACAATGTATCACCAATTAATCCCCAAAGCTCTCAACATTGAGAGGGCCCTCATAGCACAAGGGAACACACCAATGTACAAAGACAATAGACCATCGACTAGCTACCATGATAAACCTCGTACTTGGGCAAAAAACAAAAATGTTACCAATGATGGCATTTTTGATGCCAAAGTTGTTATTAGTGCTCCATGACAAAACAAACAACAACTGACGTACCCACAACCCAACACTCATCAACTACAAGTCAACTATCATAAAAACACACCACAAATAAACACACCCTAGAAACAACAAAAAAAAAAAGTAGTTAATAATGTAAATTATCAATGAGGACCTCCCCCAAGGAACAATTACCCACAAAAACAAAAATATACACAATTGGGGGAACCTATCAAATCAGTCATGAATAAATTAGTTCAAGAAAACCTCATCACACTCCCTGTTTATGAAAATTACCAAGAGCCTCAAGTTAAATCACCATGGTATAATGAAAATCACCTTTGTGATTATCATAAAATCAAAGGACACACAATGGCTAGTTGCATGAAATTGAAAAACCTTATCCAAGACCTCATTGAAAGCAAGGATATAATTGTTGACCAAAAAGGGGGGAACTAGGATTTGAAGATATACACGAATCTGATGCCTAATCATAACAAAGGAAAAGACAAGGGTAAGGGGAAAAAATACACAAATGTCAACCATGTATATGACCATGTTGTAGCATCCTTAGATGAGTTTGTAATAGTTGTTAATATCAAGGGGTCTAATGCAGAATGTGGCGTCACCATACATAGAGCATGGTAACCATCCAAGGACCATCACCATGACCTAGAGGATCATTCACTATTCCAAAGTAAAATCATAATGACTACAGTGTCTTGGACTAGCTAAAGAAAACCCCCATTCAAATATCCATCTTGGAGTTGCTAAAAATATCACCTGCGCATAGGGATATTCCAGAGAAAGTTTTGTCTGCATCCACCGTGCTCGATGATATTGATGCAAGCTAATTTGAAGCTATGATTGGACAAATCACCACACACCTTTTGCTCACATTTTCAGAACACAACCTCCCAATGCAACCATCCCATAATTGTGCATTACATCTAGAGGTCTTGGTTCACAAGAATAAATTCAAGAGAGTCCTAGTGGATGGAGGTGCTGGTTTTAATATTTGTACTCTACAACTAATCAAGAATCTAGGGTTCTCTAAGGATGTTATTGAAAAAGGGAAAGGTATCACCATCAGGGCTTATGATGATCAAGAACGGGTGTCCCAAGGCACCATCCAACTCCCCATTCAAGTGGGGCCAACTATCATGGAAACCAAATGCCAAGTCCTTGACCTTGAGCTTCCGTATAATATTCTCCTAGGCTGTCCATGGATCCATGGGATGCAAGACGTTGCATCTACCTATCACCAATGTGTCAAGTTCCCTCATCAAGATAAGGAAGTCACGATCCATGGCGACCCCGAACCATTTTACTACTGCAAGAATTTAGAAGCCAAATACTACAAAATCCCACAAGTCCCTAAGAACGATGAAGGACCCACATATTCCTATGTTGACCCATCCACCTTGGCCTCCACATCTGAGACAAAGACACCCTCCATCTAGAACATTAAGAACATCAAATATGTAATATAGGACAATGGTTGTGGAGACTATAAATTGAAGAAGAGTGCATTTAGGTTAGGAGAGTTACCTCAATCTCCTAAATCTCATGGAAAGCCACAACCAATCGACACAACATCTCAAAACTTCAAAGAAAAATCTACCACTTTCAAAAAGTGGGGATACTTAAGCAAGGAGATTGTGGAAAAAAAGGATGTATCAAGCTTGATCTACCAAGATGATAGACCCACACCTATTCTTCCAATAGAGGATGACAACAAATCTCTACAAATAATGTTTGGTTGGGGCTATAACAAAAATGAAAAGTTGGGGTAGAATGACAACAACTTATTAGAACCTCTCGTTCTTCAGAAATTCTTAAAGAATCTTGGCCTTGGTTGTACCACAAGGTGACCATTCTTGGCAAGCGTTCTCTTGTTAAGATAGTCAAAGCTTCCTCTCAATTACCGGTATCCACTGGCCTCCCCCTCGATAACTATACCTTCAATATAACTGACCTATACGATGAGGATTCCAATGTCTTCATGATCACCACCACCTCATTTGAGCCAAACCCTTCCAACACTGAGCTGCAACTTATATATCCCCAACTCATAAACGAGGATCATCGAGGACCACCAATCCTAGATTCATTAAAAAAAATGAATCTCTCTCCAAATTTATGGGACTAAGGGGTAGCCTACTATATGGAGATCACAAAGTAGGATTCAACATTGAGATAGATACACATGCATACTATGGGGAAACGATTGAATCTCTTAGTCACAAAATTGAAAATATAAGAGTAACGTCTAGATCCTTAAGTGAAAACCACATTGTGGCACTTTCTGATCAAAAAATAGTAAAAAAAAGGATGTATCCAATGGTGAAAATGTCTCTGAGGTGCTAAAGGATGAGGGATTCAATATTCCCCTTAGTGCGATACATTAGGAGATGTCAACAGTTCTAGGAGAAAAATGCAACCTAGTGAATTTGGGAACTGAGGAGGCACTGCAAATCACCTTCTATGCAGAGTCACTATTGGCTGAAGAACAAAAGAACCTAGGATAATTTCTCACAGATAGAAAGAAAAACTTTGCATGGTCATATGCAGATATGCCAGGCTTAGATCCTGAAGTGGTCGTCCACCACTTTGTAGTGTATCCTAAGGTGAAATTAGTAAGACAAAAATTGAGAAAGATGCATCCCTAGATTGCATTACTAGTCAAACTAGAATTACAAAAAATTCTTGGTGTAGGATTCATCCAACCGTTTGATTATCCAGAATGGGTTTCTAACTTTGTACCAATTTCCAAGCCCACTAGGGGCATCATAAACTGCACCAACCTCAGAGATCTAAATAACACATGTCCCAAGGATGATTTCCCCTTCCCCAATATAGATATGATTGTAGATTTGATTATAGGGAATGAAATGCTATCATTAATGGATGGCTTCTCAAGATACAACCAAATCATGATTGCAAAGGATGACCAACATAAAAAAGATTTCACTTGTCCATGGGGCACCTATTGTTGGAATGTGATGCCATTTGGGTTAAATAATGTTGGAGCCACATATTAAAGGGCTATGACTTTGATCTTTCATGATATGATCCACAAGATTGTAGAGGACTATGTGGATGAAATATTAGCCAAATCAAGAAAGCATCAAGACCATATATCAACATTGGGTCCAATCTTTGACATGCTCAAAGAGTATAAGGTATAGTTGTAATCATGAGGGATTGTACCTGAATGCGAAGCTAAAAAGCTCAACAATCCTGTGTAACATTGGAATATCTTCAAGTTGTGGGTACCCTATAATGAGGAAAAACCTCTAGGTTATGGGTTGGTTCCCTTTTGATCTACTAGAATCTAACGATTTGTGTGGGAAAAGGGATAAAGATTACTTAATGAAACTCTAATGGTAAATTGCTTCTAGGAGGTGATGCACTAAAGAAAACTAAATGCAGAATGATTCACAACTAATACTCTTAGAAAAACTATCAAAACAACTCAACTCGAGCACCTTAATCACATAAATGCTTCACTAAAAGGATCTGCTTAATTTTACCTTACTAAGGAAAACTTGGTTTTCACAAATTAAGAGAAAATCTAAACTTTAAAAGCACAATCAATGACCTGTGATAAACTACAATTGTGTATATGCATCAATAAACAAGATATAAATTTAAAGGCTAGTTTGAAACACATTAAACTTGCATGAAATCACTTAAAAGACACAAAACACTAGAAGCTTCAAAGGTAAACTATATGTATTTTGAATATTTTGAAGGAAAACTCTACAAAAAAACTCAAACAATATGCTGAAAATAAGGTATTGCTGTATATTAATCAAATAAAAGCTGATTTACAAGATATTCTCTTTGTAGAATGCAAAGGAAAAAAACAAGAACTAAGAAAAAGAATAAGTATTTTCTCAATATATACAATAGATGACAACTCCAAAGCACCAAGAGGTGGAACTAAAAACCATCTGAGAGTGAAAAATATCTCGAAAATATCCTCTCACGAGCAAAGAAGAAAATCCTCAAAAAAAGCGCCCACAACTGAAGTAAACTAAACACTGAATACTACAAACTGATCCCCATGTCGTGCATGACTAAAAGACCCTCAAAAATGATGTGAAACTGAAGCAATATTGTAGCAATCTCCACCATTTACTCCATTTAATCCTCTGATTAGTTGACTGAAAATAAACTAAAGTCTCCTCCTTTGCATGATTTGACCCAAGCATCACTTTAGTTATCACCTTTGCATGAGTTTTTTGGAAAAGGTAACTTTATGACTAAATATTAGAGATAATTGACATGATTATTTTAATATTTAATATGTAGTTGTTCTTCCTTCTCCAATTACATGTTAAATGTTAAGGTAACAATACCTTTAATATTTAATTATATTGTTATTTTTGTCAATTATCATGCAAAAGTGACAAGCCAAGTGTTACATTAAATTGCCATCTCTCTTTGATAGCAAATTTCCTAAAACAATATTAAGGCAATACCATCTTGCACTTAACAATGTCTAGAATACAATATGCATGTAAAATTAAAAAGAGATTTTTAAAAGTTAAAAATAATAACCCTTTTAAATTGTCCAACTCCACCATAACTCATGAGGCACCTTTGATACTAGGTCGATTGACTTGATAAGTCAAGACCATGAAAAAATTAGAACGAAATGATTTTATTAAAACCTAGGAAAAAATTCCTATCATTCGAATTAGGATTTTGAGTAAAAGCCACTCGAACCCTAATCCAAATCTCATTTTCACTTTGCATTTTGAGAGAAAACTTTGCTGCGTCCCCAATGGGTAGGGTTTGGAGCTGATTCTTCACCATTTCTTTCTTTGTTCTAGTTGATTTTCTAAAGGTTTCTATAGAAAAAATACAAGCTAAGCTACTCTCAGTCAATAAATTTAGTTTTTCTCTCCATTTTGAAGCCATTCATGGGATTTCAGGCCACGACCATGCACATTTATGATGTATTTTTTCTATGTAACTCATTTTTCTTCAAGTCCACCATCTGAAGGACTTCTGAAGCTTAATATTGTGGCATTCAAAGGCATTTTTTTTCAATAGAAAAAACCCTTGGTAAGTGTTAGCTCTCAAAAACGCTGGTTTGAACCACGAAAGGTTGCCAAGCTTTCACAACATTTTAGGGTAAGAGAACAAGGCTTGAAACAATCAAAACTTCTACTCTTCAGGTGCTGCTAAACCCAGGCGGGTGTACCTCTTTGAATTATGAAAACTTAACTTGTGATTATCCTTCTAAAATGCTTTGTCCACAATGGCAGATGACAGTGAACAAAATGAAATCAAACTTGATAACTATCTTCTGATTTAAATCCTAGAATGCTTAATTAACTGATAAAAAGAGATTGAATGAATTCAAATAATGAAATTGTAGAGACCAGTGCCTTGTTGGGTATGCAGAGTCAAATGAAATAGAAGTGGGCAACTTATTCTGGCAGAAAATCAAATTGCAGGCATATGATCTGTTCATAACTTGTATAAACAATGCAAGATTATGACTACTAAGCTCTTCTTTAATAATCCAAATGAATCTTCCTGATTACTGTGATCAATGAAAAGGATTTAATCTTTACTTGAGAGAACCAGTTAATTAATCACACAAATACATCAAATGTGCATTGACAAACTGAACATAAACTTGTTATGCCAATTTAAACAACCAGAAAGAATCAAATTGGAGACAATTTCAGCAATACTTTTCAATAAACTCAACAGACAATTGATACCAAAAATAACCTGCCACACCAGCTGATTCCCATTTAATTCGCCATTTTAAAACATGCACATAGTCTCTGATAAGAGAAAATTATTCTATTGTAGCCATTCCTAATCTACTATATGTGATCTAAAATTTGCCCTTCAATTACAATCCAGGTGCATATAAATACACCAACATTAGGAATCATATTGTTTCGGATTCATGTTGGCCCCCATAGAAAATGAGCCCAAATCATGTTGGCCACAACAATATTTAGAATTTCACATGTCGGCCAACAACTTTTGAATTTCTGTTTTATTCACCAACCAATCGCCAAGACAGTCCTAAAGGTATGCCGAAGGAAAAATATCGCTAACCGTTGGTCACCCCATGCTCCCCTATTCTTCGTACTTCATTGTGACCACCAAAGTTGTGAATACATCATATCGAAAACCCCTGCCATATAGAGAGCACCATTCTATTATGTTCGTTTCATTATCGCTATAGCTCTATGACTTCAGAGAAACATCACGTAGAATATCTGAAGTGTTATCGAAAGTCATCACAATATCACTGTGACACAATAGTATCTCATACCGACATGCACCTTTGTTTCAATAACCTTTGCCATAGCACCGCGACGTCGGAGAGACCTCATATCGACACACAATGTCTCACCGAAAATCCTACCTGTCTCCCATGCGTCGCTGTGACCTATCACACTCGGGGAGATGTCATGTAGAATACTCCGTGTTGCACCAAAAATCACCATCCATTATGAATGCCTCCGAGACCCTTCGTTTCTCTTACTGATATGCCCCTCTTTATGTTGTTAGTCAGTGAGACAATGGGAAGTCATTATGATTTCATATCGAATACCCCCAGTCCGGCCGAAAGTCATGTATCTCAATCAAGTCACCAAGACAAAACAAAACTCTCGCCGAAAGCCATTTTGAACATAGTTGGAAAGACCTGACGGGCTTGCCAAGACCACATAGCAAAACATAAGTCTCACCGAAGCACCCGAACTTACATTAGATCGCCAGGAGAATCCCCTAGCTCGGCTGATAGACATCCATGTGCATCAGTTGGTAAAACATGACTTACTCGATGAGACCACATATCGACACAAATAAGTCACACCGAGCAGTGCCCTTTGTTATATTTGTCTTCGCCAAGACATTCATAATTTCTCATCGATTGAGCCTCCATTTGAAAAGTTGGTATGACACACTGGATTCATTGAGACCATAGGCCAAAAGTTATAACTCATACCGATAAGTTCCTTCACAGTGCTTGTCGCTGAGACCCAAGAATTCGCCAGGACACTATACTGACGCACCAAACTCTTGCCAATGTGAAACCTCATTTGTGTCGTTCGGTGAGACAAGAAAGACTCATTATGACCATTCACTGAAACATATTTCTTTCGCCGATATGAACACTTCCCGTCGCTGAAACGATGAAACTGTTATGCTGATAGCTGCCAGTGAATGAAATCCAGTCACCATGACATTAAAACGTCTTACCGATAGGCAACATAGACATTTTGCTAGCATAAGTCACAACAAGGATTGGGGAGAGCCAAATGAACTCACGCCGATAGGGACCAGAATTGAAAAGATGCATGACTCAATGGATTCAATGGGTAACATGGGAAAAATATGAGTAAAATGATATGAAAATAAACCCCTATGTTTATGAAAAGGATTCCAATTGAAACTTAGGGTTATGGAAAACATATGAAAAAGTCAAAAATTTATAGTTCCAACAGTAAGTTTCATATATTTGAATCTCTACATCTTTTTTATCTTCTGGAAAAAAAACTTGATTTGAGCTTGTTGAGTGACTATATTTGTGCTTTTGGGTGCTAAAAATCCATGGGTTCTATTGTTCCTTCCTCAAATATGTATATCTTCATAGTTTATTTTTTTCTTTGTAGAAGAAATGGTGCCATTTTGTTGGTCTACAGGTAGCGGCCATACCTCTTTTCTCTGAGTGTTCCTCTTACTGACAGGAGCTCGAAACTTCCCCATCATTCTGTATTTTTCCCTTTCTGAAGTAAACCCAAAGTGGGTTTGGGTTCATTGAAAAGAGAGATAAACTCTCAGGCCGCCATGACTATGGTTTGAGACTTTGAAAATGACTTAAAGATAATGCACAAAATGGGTATCATGAAACCCTTGCAAATTTATTCTGTGTTTTTCCCTTGGTCGTGACCATGACCATATAGAACATAATATGCAATATTGTCCTCAGTCAATTGCTTTCACAAGAAGATGTTGTTTCATGAAGAAAATGGTTTGTAAAATGATTCAATACCATTGCACAATATGGGTATTATAGAAAACCCTATTCATCCTTCTTATTTCTTCATGAAATGTATAGAAAAATGATTTTGATGCTTTTCTTTGTTTTGAGAGTCTTCATTGAGCTCACTGCATGTAGACCATGTCTTTATATTTATAGCAATAATACCCTTTTGTCTTGATGTTGTAAACTGCAAATGAGCAAACTATCATTTATTTCCTTCTCTTACCCATACTTGACAACCTCATGACATAGCTTTAACTTACAAATTAGTAGTAAAATCTCTTTATACTTATTTTTCATTTTCAATGGTTGGCGATTATGATTATCAAAAGGAATAAATTCTTCAATGATTCTAAAATTTCTCTTGGTTGTAATTGTACTTCACTTTTTCATAATGTAGAGGGAGGAATGAGGGACTTTCTCTTTATTTTCAGATATTGGGGTTCTTGTCCATTACTTACATTTACTGTGTTGATCACTACTTTAGAATATTTGCATTTGAAACAATGATGCACCTCCATATGTAACAAGAACCTTACCATTATTTGTTGTGGTTCATCCTCCCTGTAACTATTCTTGCATGACTATGTTCCCATTTCTGTGAAGGCTCTCCTGTATCTTATGATATGAGAAAAATAGCTTCACTCTTTGCTGCTTTAAGTTGAATAATGTTTCTCTGTTATAAAATCACCCACATGTAGAACCATTTACCAGTGGGAAGATGTGCATTCAACATGGTTCTGATGATATTTTTTTATTAATGTAAGCTTTATCAACAATGGGCGCAAATATCTTAATATCTTGGCCACAATCCACATCCCTTTTGCATTAAAGACCTTTACTGTAACTTGGAAACTTGTTGAAATCTATTGATGATCATTATTTGTTGTCCTTCCATCTAGGAAACAAGGTACCTTGACTGCCCCCTTTATTAATATGCATTTAATATGATGAAAATAACAAAGATGATGTTATGACAACAATAAATAATGTGAAACATGATGTAAATGAAGCATTCATTCAATCTTGCATTATCAATTAAACATTCTGAAAAAACCCATTGTTCATTTGTATTTTCCATTTCAATGGACTTCCTTGTGCACTTTTGACTTGGTTGCTATGAATGATCAATGCTTGAGGCTCCTATAAACACTTTATGAGTTTCTCTTTCAGCTGAGATGTTTCTTTTCTCAAAAATCCCTCTTGGGGTTAAGGGGAAGCATGATGGGCTCAACCCTTGTGGGAGCCACATTTTACACCACATGCTAAAATGTTGAACATGATGAATTGGTAATGAAACATGTACTTGTACCTGCATAGTGAACAAACAAGTTAGATAAAAATAGTGAAATTCAATGTTCTTTCTGATGTTTTCCTTTGGATATCTTGGATTCAACTATTTATTCTGCCTTTCTTGGTCAATTATAAAGTAACAAGTAGTTTCTTGATTAGAAAATCATGAGATTTGTATGGAACCCTGAGCTCTAACATCTCCTATTCTTTTAGATTTCTTTCTTGGAGTAGTAACTAGACAACTTCAATGATGCAGTCACAACCTCGAACAACGAGATTTGTCATTCACCAGGCAATGACAAATCCCATATCTAATTTTATGTTTCTTCTTTTCCTTGTAATTACTTGCTATTTTATATCTGATAGAACAGTTACTCCCACGACTTTTGTGGGATTACAGAAACATTGCTTTTAATAAATCAACTATTTCATATCAAGTAATGACTTGTATATCTTATTTTGAACTTGTTGTCAATTACATAATATGAAATAACTAAATGAAACTATTTGAAGCATATGTTTTGTAATCATGATGAAATGACATTTTTACATACTTCATTTTAGAACTGCCTTCCTTTTTATGATAAATAGCAATAACATATTCAAAACATAAACTGCAAAAAATAGTTTAGCTACACAAAAACTTCCTTTGAATGTCTGCTTTCTTAATGAAGTATATTTTTGTTGATTTTTCTGGATTTTTCAACAGTTTCACTCAAATTGTTGCATAATTTTGATAAATCAATTCTTTTAAAAAACCTTCATTGAGAAAGTCGATGTTGATTGGATTGTTTATACATCAAAGCTTTCCCACCCCATCAAACAAATGTCTGGTAAAACTTTACTAATTTGAGCTTGATGTTAAAAATTATTAACGACTCAATCCCAAGAAGTGTGTCTTTAGTGTAACTTTAGGAAAGTTGTTGAGATATATTGTGTCAATGAGAGGAATTGTGATTGATCTAGTAAAATTGAAGGAAATTCTATGTATGGAGGCACCAAAGACATTGAAATAGTTGCAGGGTCTACAAGGATAACTACAATCCATTAGAAGGTTCATAGTGTAGCTGGCAGATACGACTATCCCTTATTCTCATCCACTGGACAAGGGAGTAACATACAAATGGGATGAGAATTATGACAAGGCATTCAACCAAATCAAGGAATATCTATTAACACCACCCATCCTTATGCCACCAATCCTAAACTAACCATTGATACTATACATCTTAGCTACAATACTAGTCCTTGGTGCTCTTTTGGCGCAACATGATGGAATGAGAAAGGAAAGAGAAATCTACTATATCAGTAGAACTTTAGTGGGACATCAGCTCAATTACACTTTCATAGAGAAGGCTTGCCTTGCGGTTGTGTTTTCCTCAAAAACATTCATACACTACATGCTAGCTCATCAAATAAAGCTCATTGCTAAGATAGATCCACTGAAATATCTATTGGCTAAGGCAACTCTCATAGGATGGATGGATAAATGGGTCATGATATTGATAGAGTTCTATTGGTGCAATTAATTATTTAATTACACTAGCATAAGTTTACTTAGAAATTATATTTAATTAATTAAGTCCTAGGTTGCATTATTAAAAAATCATTAATAATGGGGTCATCCCCCTTTCCATATTTTTTAGGAGATAATATTCCTTCTAGAATATCATCTAGAACTTATCCCAATCATTTCATCACTATACTTGGGGGTTATCATGGAGTCCTCCATCCTTCCTCACTAATTTGTATTTCATCTCCTTTTTGGAGAGGGCTTTTCTTCCCACTGGGTTTTCCCCTTTTCTCCATTTGTGGGAGATTAGTTGCATTTCATTCTAATTTGTAAATGGGTACCTAAAATGGCCATCATGTAGCCGAGACCCATCATCATTGCATAATCATTACATTTTCATTTCCTCCCTAAGTTACACTTATTGGGGGGGTGTTTGTGTAATTAATTATTTAAGTACACTAGCATAAATTTACTTAGGCATTATATTTAATTAATTAAGTCCTAGGTTTCATTATTAGAAAATCATTAATAATGGGGTCATCCCCCTTTCCATATTTTTAGGAGATAAGATTCCTTCTAGAATATCATCTAGAACTTATCTCAATCACTTCATCACTCCCTAAGTAGTTAGCTAGGGTTTACATGTTGTCACATGATGTTTGATCAAGGCACATGACAACATCATAATGCATCTTGTATCTCACTCATGCCTATATATACAGGGCATTTGTACAATTGTAATATATTCTAAATCAATTAGATAATCTCTATTTGCATGCTCAAGTTGCAACACTTTTTGTGTGGTTGAATTTCTTCTTGGCAAAGGTCCTCTTGAAGATTATAGCTTCATTAGGGACATTGTGCTTCCATTATTTCAAGAAGTTTGACATAGAATACGTGGAACAAAAATCCATCAAAGGGCAAGCAATTGTAGATCAATTGGCTGAAACACCTATATACGCAGAAAACCCACTAATATCAGAGTTTCTAGATGAGTTAGTCTTCCTCATTAATGTAGTATATCATTGGAAATTATATTTTTATGGTTCCTTCACACAACACGAATTAGGAGCAGGTGTCCTCTTCATCACCTCGTAAGTGGATTGTATCCAAAAATATTATCGGTTATCTTTCTCGTGTACCAATAATATTGCAGAGTATGAGGCTCTCATAATAGAACTCAAAATAGCAGTACAATGGAACATCATGGCACTAAAATTATTTGGAGATTCACAACTAATTATCAATCAAGTCAATGACGAGTACCAAACCAAGGATGACAAGCTTATGCCCTACAAAAAGTTTACAAAAGATCTCAAAAAATTCTCCATTGATATAACCTTTGAGTAGATACTGTGAGCAAATAATAGAGCCGCAGATGCTATGGCAACAATTGGATCCCTGCTAGACATCCTGAAGAATACCCATAAATGCAAATTTCTCATAGAGTAGTTTCTCATCCTGACTTTTGAGGTGCCAAAATCAGAGTTTGTGTGCAAAATCATTGGTCTTGGTGATCCTTGGTATCATGACATATTTTCCTATTTGAAAAGAGGAATCCTCCCCAATGAATCACCTTGAACCTAAATAAAACCTTTGTTAAAAAGTCATCCTGTTTCGTTATATTAAGGGAGACACTTTACCATAGAAGTATCGAGGGGATCCTATTATGATGCCTTAACTTTTAGGAAGCTTTGACTACTTTAATTGAAGTACATGAAGGAATTTGTGGATCACATTCAAGTGGCATGACCATGGCCAAGAAAGTGTTGAGGATGGGGTACTATTGGCCCATCATGGAGAAGGAAGCTCACAAGTATGTAAAGAAATGTTTGCAGTGTCAGCAACATGGAGACCTAATCCACACACCAGCTCAAGAACTTCAACCCATCATCACACCTTGGCCTTTTTCACAATGGGGACTTGACCTCATAGGGAAGATCACACCTACCTCATCCAATAGCCACAAGTTAATCATTATCACCACTGAGTACTTTACAAAGTGGATAGAGGTCATCCCTATGACCTATATCACAAGGAAGTAGATATCTAAGCTCATCCTAAATTACCTCATCTATCGTTATAGTGTTCCTCAAGCCCTTATCTTAGATAATGGGACAGCCTTCAAGAATCGGGATGTTCATGAGTTGTGTGAAAGATTTAACATCCAACATCAGCTCTCTACCCATTATTACCCCCAAGGTAATGGCCAAGTTGAGGCTATGAATAAAACCATCTTGAAAATCCTTAAGAAAATAGTCAATGAAGTTGGTTGTGATTGGAACTTACAACTAAACCCTACCTTATGGGCTTATAGAACCAGTATCTGCACAACTACAGGTGCAACACCCTATTCCCTTGTGTATGGATCCGAGTTTATCCTACCTATTGAGGTCGAGCTCCCATCCCTAAGAATATCATTGCAGAATCCTATCACTGATGAAGAATATAGAGTGTCACAGTTGAATGAGTTGTTGCTACTGGATGAACATCACCTAAATTCCCTAAATCACTTATAGGTCTATCAAAATTGTCTCAAAAGGAGCTATAACAAGAAGATCAAAGGGCGGTCCTTCCAAGTCAAAGAGCTAGTGTTGAATGAGAATCAGAAGAATGTACCAAATCCAAAGAGCAAAGGGAAGTTTGAACCCAATTGGTTGGGACCTTTCATCATCACAAGAAGTTACAAATCAAGAGCATATCAGTTGTCCACACTAGAGGGTGAACCCTTGTAAGAGCCCATCAATAGATCCCATCTCAAAAAGTTATATGCCTAGGATTGCAAGGTATAAATTCAAAAATATAAAAAAAATAAAAAATATATCAAAATCAAAAAAATCAAAAAAATGATTGAAAATAGTAAAGAAAAAAATTGTCCTCTAAGTGAAAACCACTTTGGTGGCACATTGGGAAAGTACCTTGGTGTAAACTTGACAATTAGGCGCCTTGTGTAAATAAAGCACTTTCCATCCACCATTGATTCATTGTCTTGTTCTGGCATTGCTTTCATCCATCACATTCCATTATTCTTTCCGTCACCCATTCGTGTCAACATCATGGCTCGATCTTGTGTACGTATCATGTTCCATCCTAGTACTACTTGGCACTTTCCTAAGGATAGTTTGTCTTGCCTATATCAAAATAGTCTATCACATCACACTGGGGGTATTTCCCTATGCTTGCATCGGATTGAATTCATGTATATCCTTCAAATATTTCATAACACCAAAAAATCCAAAAACATCCAAAACATACCAAAAATCCAAAAACAAATCGAAAACAAAAAATGTCAAAAAAATAGTAACCATGTCAAACTACAAGGCTTCTACATGTATAACGTAGGCAAGGCTAATCTTTGATCAACCCCTGAGGCCCCTAGGATAGGTCTTTTAGGAATCCATCATAATAAACTAACAATCCATACATGTTCATACCTCATCAATAAACGAGTCTATGTCAGTTGAACTATGTAGTCTCTACATGTATAATGTAGGCAAGGCTAATCTTTGATCAACCCCTGAGGCCCCTAAGATAGGTCCTTAAGTTAGGTTCTTGGTCAAAATCTTGGAAAACACAAAAAAATTTGAAAACTCAAAAATCAAAACATTTGTAAAACACCCCAAAATTCTAAAAATAGCCTCATAACATTGCAAAACACCAAAAACATTGAAATATTTCAGAAAACCAAAAATCATCCATCCCATTTTGCTTTCTCCTACAACAAACATCCACTCACAATAAATTGATCGTCACCTTCAACCTTTGGAAAAACAAATAGAAACAAGTATTGCAGATTGGTAAAGTATAAACCTAAGCCTAAAAGTCTTAAGTCTCGGTTAATAGGTAAACAATTCAGTAAAATCTTGGTATCAATATCCTATCATCCTGTTAGTATCAAAATCTTCTAATAATCATATCCTAGGATGCATCTTTCCTACAATGGACATCAACATCAGGCATCACCGTAGTTTTAGTGTTGGCTAGAGGTAAGAAGAACATTGGCTTGTTTGTTTGCTTGATCTTTTTTGGTGATTTATCTTATTGTGCTCATTCCAATGATCTCTCAATGATGTCTATCAAAAAAATATTTAGAGAGAAAGGAATGAGGCATTGGACATTATATTTCATTTTTCGTGCTTGTTGGATGTTCTTGTAATATAACCTTGGTGAATACTTACTTTGTTCGATATATGTAGAGGTTGTTTTGGGTAGCTTGTTGACTATTACATCGAGAGGTTATGCCTTTCTATGTTTTGGTCCGAGCCATTCAAAGCATCTAAAGTACATCCTAGTGAAGTTTTCATATGTCAGGTGTGAGCAAGGATACTTTTATCTACTTTTTGAGTCAAAGTCCATCACAATAGATACTACCACATCTTGGTTGTCTATATCTTGATGCATCATATCTATGTGTTTTATCAAACATAAGGAAAGTTGTGCCATTTGTGTCTCAATCCTTGAATAAGAAAATTTTCATCTCTTCTTCATAAAGTCTCGATGACTCATGGACTTGTTGGACTTCTACATCTTCTCAGAATCAACGGTTGATCCCTCTCATTCT
The DNA here is from genome assembly GCA_007258455.2 of Sequoia sempervirens. Taxonomy (NCBI): domain Eukaryota; kingdom Viridiplantae; phylum Streptophyta; class Pinopsida; order Cupressales; family Cupressaceae; genus Sequoia; species Sequoia sempervirens. The sequence continues at coordinate 333,652,812 of VDFB02000008.1, forward strand.
TCTATCTTCTTTTCACGCTAACATGGTATCATGTCATTCAACAAAAAAATAATAAATCCATTCTTCATCCATAAAAATGTCAGCATACGCATATCATGCATAATCATAGCATATCATCATAAAATCCATTTATTACATTATCATTAAGTTGTTTAAGATAATATAGATTTGTTATTTTAAGCATCTTAATCCATCTCATTTGCATAACATCATTATTTAAGTATTTTAGGATAATATAGATTTGTTATTCTAAGCATCTTATCACATCACATAATCATTCATTACATGAAAATACCACATAGAAACACATCCATACATACATCCTTCATCATCATGGCATAGCACATAGAAGAGATACTGAAAAGGAAAGTAAACCATACATCACATTTGCATACATATCATCCATCCATAACATCACATACGTTGCATCATGAATCATAACCATCATAGCATAATCATAAATAGAAAGTACATAATCCATAACGCATCATATGCATCCATACATCCATAAAAACATGAAATAATGAAACAATCACGTCATAGAATGCCGCATTAGAGCCATCTCACATATATATCAAAAATTGAATGTCATGGTACAATCAGGATCAGTGTGTAATATCATCAAAATAATATACAAGAGGCTAATCAAAACTCAACAAATGAAAGTATATACATCAAATAATTAGGCTATACATCCAAAAAGTGTCTAAATCAATACTAGCTATTGGGTATGTGCATGATCATCATGGAAAAAAAAGGCCCTTAAGTGGTGAAAAATTCAGAAAAATTAGAGTTAGGCAACCTGACGTAAAAATTTGAATAAGTTATCTATATTATTTCAAAAATATTGTAAGAATAGAATATGTAGCAAATTGAATGTAGTTTCTAAACTACTAGGTTTATTTAAAAAAAATCTATTTGGTGAAAATTTGAAATTTCAATGCGTAGTACTTAAATTTCGTGGAAAAAATAAGTAGGTGTCTGTCTGACTACCCTAACCACAATAAAATGATAATATTTTTTTATAAGATTTTAGATATAAGTAGAGGACTGATGTCTTGATGTGATGCATAATTTTTAATAATTTTTTTCCAAGTAAATAATTAATTATGAATTTTTTATTACAACTTTTAAAAAATATAAAAACTCGTATGTCTGACCACCTTAACTTGGTCAAAACTTCATGAAATTCATTTTTTTTTTAATCCTATAGTATGAAAAGTATAGAATGTGACACATGTTTCAGATTGAAAAAATGTGATACCGTTTGAAAGCTATAGATGTTTTTCAATCAACTTATCAATTAAGACTTTAGTCATAATTCAAATAGAAAATGAATAATAATTATTTATTAAATTCAAAGTAAAGAATAATTTATATTGGTGGAAAGTCGAGAATCTCCTTTAAAAACCCTTTTCATTTCATCAATTTTGGGTAAAAAAAGGTCGTTAGCCACATATCCATCATATCGCCACTTTTTGGCCCATCATGATCCTACACATACCCTATCTAGAGCTTTGTTGATCTCCATGAATCTGCTGCTCAATGTGGTGAGAACCCGATGGCTTCCTACTAACTAATGGGCCTCCATGGGACCCACTCGGTGATACCGTGCTCATATGCGAAAAGTCAGGCTATCGACACTGCTCATGACACTCTTGATAATAGCACATCTTATAGTAAGCTTCCTCTTGCATGGCTGACCTATACATATGTACTAGGACCATGGCCTGTCCCTATACTTACTGCGTCGTAGCCTCTAGTTGCTCCCAGTCCCCTCTCTCCTATGCCAATTTCAGATCAAAATCATGTCGTAATTAACGCTCATGGTCAATATCACCCCTGACAGTTTGTAGCTGCTGCCTGGCCTGATACCTCTCAAAAGTAACCATATGTAACTTAGATGTAGCCTGCTGTAGCTGGGATGTTAGCTGTTGTACCTGCATTCTCAAAGCCACAATCTATGCATCACAAGGATTAGGACCTAGTGGTGGCCCTTGTGGTGGCTGCTGTGACAATCTTTGATCCATTGGATGTACTAATGGAACCTCCCCATCCTGCCTTTGTTGCTGGTCGGGAACCTACCCCATCCCGCCCATCCTAACCATCCTATCTATCCAGTGGTGGTTGGTACTGACCCAATTGAGGACCTCTTTGTCGTCCTCTTCCCATTGTTGGAACTACGACTAGATCTGTCAACCGTATCGAAGCATGAGCTTGCCAATATGCATCATATGCTTGTGTAATACCGACATCTTGTGGCCTATCAAAAATAAACCCATGGCTACATGACCAATTGTCTAAACTCATCTATGGCAACTTGAGGGGGATTCATTGTCCCTAGGTAGTCTCTCAAGATCTCTTAGCAAATATTGCTCTATAACCATCTTGTGGTGCATCCTGTACCTCTCCAAACTAGCGAGTTACCCTATTAGGGAGGTAGCGCTCAGTCATCAGATAATCACATCCCTACATATATCTCATTTGATGATAGTAGAAGAGTTTCTCATCATCATCTATCCATTGATGAGCTTGTATCCAAGGCCTTCATTGAAAGACCATCATCTCATCAATCACCCACCTCTAGTGTGAGAGACCTATGATGCTTGTATACTAAAGGGTTTTCATCACCCCATATCTATACACTGTAGGCTCATCATGATTTGTGTCCACAAGTGTGATATCCAATCGTAGTACTATAATATGTTGATAAGCCCAGATATTAAGTAATGTAACCTTGACACTAATGCTGCATGCACCACAATACACTACCTGGTGCATATCATGATACAAAGATGCTAAAACAATCGAGCCTTAGATATAAACCATCATCTCCTACATCATCTAGGACCACACTATGCCCCATCCAATGTTGCATCCTCTGGCCTGCCTGTTAGGTACCAAGACCCGCAAAATTAGTGCACCCACGAACAATATCAAATTTGCAGTAATCCCCTCATTGCGATGCAGGTCAATCTGACCACTATCTACCTCGTACTAATCTACCATGAGCACCTGAAAGATCGCATCACCTCCATCCACTATGTCATAAATAATCCTCTTGCCATGGATGGGGATTCACAAGATCCGCCATATGTCCTCAAGAGTCACAGTGGCCTCTCTAGTTGGTAAATGAAAAGATGAAGTCTCACTCTACCATCGCTCAAATAGAGCTATCATCATATCCAAGTGCATACAAATCATTGGCATCTATGCAACATACCCAGAACCAATCACATCGAGGAAGAACAATGCATCATTGGTCAAGTATCTCGCTTGACACAAAATCCGACATTGATTCTCCTTCAAATGGAGTGGGTGAAGAATCTCCTACACTCAGATTTTGCACCACATCAAAATAGTACAAAAAATGATGAAAAAATGAAAATTCCAAACCCTAAAAAGCAAAGGTAGGTCGGTATTTGCATAGGAGGCACTTTGGCTTTTTTGCAAAAGCAACACCAAAATCAATAGCGACTCTATTTCTCATAAGTGGGTCGACATCTAAGGGCAATGCCAAACCCAAAAGACCTCACACAATGCTCTATCACATAAGTGAATTGACATTTCTAAGCAACACTTTGCCTATCCTAAGTCGCACGACACACCTTTGCAAAAGTGAGTCAACATTTGATTTGTGACTTTGGACCCAAATCTAGTCGCATGGTGCTATTCCGCATAAGCAACACTCTAGCATCAATAGCGATGCCAACCAGAGCAAGAGCAATGCTAAACAATGTCACTTTTGACTGACAACTTCAAACCCTAAAAAATGCAAAAAAAAGCACACAAAAATAAGAAAAGTTTCGGATTACATACTGGGGGTCCTGTGTCCGAAGGCCATTGGTACTTGCGCACTCGATCCATCCAATGTCTAGGAAGCACACAATCACCCATTTTGTCAGCAAGTCAGAGCAAAATTGTAAGAATTCTTTAAAGCAAAGTGCACAAATGAATTGGAAATGACCTAAACCCACCTATTTAAGTTTGAAAATTAGGGTTTTTAAGGGAGAAATTAGGATTTTGAGCCTTTTTTATCCATTTTTCATGCTCTGAAGCCTATTATGATAATTCTTTGGCATCTTGAGCTTATTTTTGCACCCTCTAACCTGTTTTCTATAGCTAAATCTTTGTTGAAACTTTATCATGACCTCAACCCAAAAAATTGAAATTTTCGCTCGATCTCTTGAGGGGGCAGTGTAGTAGCATAATTCCTTCTACTGGGGCAATAGTGGGGCATCCAAAAAAATTAGATTTTTTTTGAATTTTGATCTTGCCAGAGTCTGTCTTTGAAACAATGTAACATGTACATTGCTTCAAAGAGGGGAAAAATATAAACACTTAAATAGTCCTGATTGGTATTATGAATCTGAATTTGATTACTAACATCGGTTCTTCCTAAACCACTTCGATTCTAACCATTTAATTAAATAATTTACTTTCTCATATTATTTAATTAAATTCATCACTTTCTCCTATTAATCAAATAATTAAATTTATTGGATTAAATTATTCTTTGTTTACTAATGTTCATCCTATTTAATTAAATAAATCAAATTATTTAATTAAAACCCTAAAGTCCTCTCATTTGATTAAATAAATCAAATTATTTAAAACAAATGTCACAAACCCCTAACCCACTTAAGTTGATTAATTTTGAATTAATTAACTCTAATCACATCCTAATCTTCATTACCCATTTCTCTAGCTTTTAACCCCACCAAGGTTAAACAAACCTATGGTCAACTAACCAAGTTGCACATGAAAATTATTTCTTTTAATTAACTAATTAGCCTATTTTCCCTCACAAAGGAATATTCTATGGAATATTCCACTCAATTACCCATTCATTAAATTTCCCTCCAAAGGCTTTTAAAGCCTCTTACAAAGGTCTTAAATGCCTCTTACAAGGGCATTCAATGCCACTTACATGCCATCTTGTCCCTCTTACACCCTCAACCATATGCCTTCAATTCTCTTACTTTCTCTTACATTTCCACCTACATGCCTTAACCCTTCACATTTTTCAAAATGTGCTCTGGACACATATCCCCATGGCTTTCATTAGCCTTGTGACAAGTTTCACAATGCTATTGGTTCACATTTTAGTCCCACATTCACCAATTTCATCCATTTTTCAACGCTTCTCTCCTATAAATAGAGATCTTCTCTATTGAATATGGATCCACAACTTCATGCATTGTTACTCTAGCATTTCATTCATCAATTGCATACTTTTCATGTCATTTTAGCCCAATTTTTCTATCTTTTTGCATCAATTTCATCATCTTCACATTAAAGAATCTTGGAGCTTATCATAAGGGATTAGGAAAGAGCCACTTTCCACATCAAAGTGACACCAATTCCCTTATGGGATGGAGGATTTATCTACTTTGTTTGTTTACATGCTTTCATTTGCTCTCTTTTGTGCTTTTGTTTCATGTTTTCATCTTTTAGTATGATCAAGAATTTTATAGCGAATGATATTTGTGCTTATTTGAATGACTAATGCTCTTGTGTTTTTCTATGTTTAGCTAGCTGTAGATTATCATTCACAATAATATATTGTGAGCTAATCCTCACCATGGTTTTTCCTATTTTGGGTTTTCTACGTAAAAATCTTGGTGTTCATGTGTTATGTGATGTTGTGGGTTGCTTTCATTCATTGCTACAAATTGAGTATGCTATGAGTATTGGGTGTTTAAATGTTTAAATGGTTTAAAAGAATATTGATTCACCCCCCTCTCAGTATTCTGGGTGTTCAACATTAATTACACAAGTTATTCACATGACCGAGTATAAATAATTTAGCAAATGTGTGCTACTTGTTGGCATCTCCATCAACCGATTTACAAAATATTATCATATCCTACAAAACATGTCATCCCTAAAAAAATTCATCTCCAAAGCATGATAAAAATTCAAATAGTAAGACCATTGTAATTTATCATAAATATTGTATCATGTCCTGTCATCTAACCATCATAGGTAATTTTCTTAGTAATTTTAACGTGTTTGTGCCTAGATCACATCCTTGAACCATATTTTGTTGCATCCATTTGATTCCACTATTCATCATAGTGAATCCTTATATTCCATGAAGAGCCATTACTTGTATAATGCCACTAATTCTTTTAATTTTTTCTTTTGATTCCATGTAGATCCATAGTGATTGGTATGTTGATTCTATGTAGTATCATGTGTCCATGATTCTTCCTTATGCTAATATTGTTTTGTTTATTATCTTAAGAATATTCTTTATTTCTACATTTTTTTTTTCTTAATTAATGTAGTGAAATAGTTCTTTCCTCCGTTTTTATAGTCTTTCTATTTTTGTTCATCTTCTATTTCTTTAATTTAATCTTGAATAGATTTAATAAATGAACCTACTCTACCTTGATTTTCCTTTGTTCTTCGTTATGTGTAATATTTTGTAATGTAACTTTTTTATTTCTATATTAAATATTCATAAACTTCATTTACACATTAATATTTATCATGAAAACTATATTTATACATGAATAACTTCAAATCTTCAAACAAATGAATATCCTTATCCTCTATTTGACTTGACTTGATTTTATTTCCCTCTAGTTGTAGTTTGTTTACTAATTTCATATTGATGAAAATATATTGCTGATATCTTTTGTTAAAATAAAAACATTTATCTTTTGAAAACATATATGAAATTAAAGAATTGAGGATGGAATTTCAAAGTTTTGTCCCATTTTTATAAAGAAATTGGTCAACATTGATCTAACATCTTAACTTGAATCACTAAAATATGGTATCTATTTTAAATTTTGAATGGCGGAAACTAATGAAGTGCAAATTATTTTAGTATGTTTTATGTTTGTATTTAAAATTAAAACTAAAAAAATATTATTACTTTTTTAAGAACATTGACACTATAATTTAATTGCTAAAAAAATACTAAAAAATGAGGTAATTTGGAAGAAACATTTTACAAAGATTTTTCTTTTTCTTTGAATTTTTATTTATTAATAACTTAAAACTTTAGTGCATTGATTAATTTACTAAATTTTGTTAAATATTTCATTTTAAATAAATCTTGAAACTTACATGTAGTAAGGACACAACTATTTCAATGGGATGCAAAAAAATGTCTTGACTATTTATCCAAAATAGGAAAAATATCATCTCCACATGGCAGCTCTTCTTTAATGTATTGTATATTGATAAACTTTAGTAAAAATTTGTTTGAGAAGAAAATCAATCATATATTTTGATGTTAATGACATATTTTTATTAAAAATATAATATAAATAACGACTTATGTGTGTGTGTAGATTTTTTTTAATTAAATTACACAAGTAAGAGTTGTGAGAACATAATTTTTTTGAAATAATTGTTTTTTGATAAATTGCTCCCAAAAGTGATGCCACATATATATTTATTGAACATTTCGATTGAAAAAGATATGGCTAAGATTTGATTTATCTAGAATGAATTGAATTAGAACATAGGTTTGACCAAAATTAACTTTTAGTTACAAATACTTAAACTAATTTGTGTTGATAAGTTGGCTTGATGTGGTACATAATGGACCTTAAAAAAAAATCTTCTTCTTCCTATTCCTCCTCCTTTTCCTCTTCTTCTTCTTCTTCTATCATTATTTTTTGTACCCATCTATATAAAGTAGTTTGTTCCAAACTTTTACCCAAAGTGCAATTATCATTATACAATGGCATATCCTATTAGTTAGATTCACCTTTTAAGTGTGAAGAAAAAGTACTTTCCATACTATAATTTGACCATAAGTTGTTCTATATTGGTACCACGATTCTAATACATCTCTACTTATAACAAAATTAGGACACATTATTGAAGATATTTTGGTAAAAAAAAATATTTTATAGTTTATATTTCTAACATATATTGTTAACTTAACTTCTACTAGATCATTTCACACTAATCTTAGGCCCAACTAAAAACAAGAAAGCAACAAATGTCTAACATTTTTTTGTGATATTTATAGAAATGTGAACAAAATAGAAAATATGAATGACCTCCTTTTTCAAAATCATTACTTTGATACTACTTGATAAGATTTACACTTAGAAATATTGAAATAAGATAATGTAGAAGATAGATCACACACAACATAAGAGATGTTTGTGGGCTTAAGATGCCATAATATCCAATATATGGAGAAATATAATAAACCTTTAAAGTGAGATGACATCATATAATCATCCTGAAGGAAGAAGCCATTCCACACTATATCTTCAAGAGACCCCAAGCACAATACTAGACTCCTCATATTCCTCACAATTATATTCACCTTATTTATATCAACCTCCTCCTAATAACATAATGGAGAGGTGAACCACTAAACTGATGTAAGCCTACTCATTGCCAAGTCTAATACAATTGATCACATAATTTATTCAAATGACCTAATATAACTAAATTAATGGATGTGTGCCACATGGTGGCACCTCTACCAATTTATATACATTATAACCTATGTGAATAAACAATTGTAACATATTTGTTAATAATGGATTCTACTTCTTTTTCAAATACCTTAAATTCTTGTGGGTGCATCCACATTATCATCCTTAGTCCATCAATCTTTCTCTTAGAAGGATGGAGGAAGATAAACACATTTGAAAAGCTTAATCCGTGTTCATCCCAATGCAGAGGACATACATTCACAGGACTTCCTGACCCAAAGTCAACTTCAATAAATCCCAACCACCTCCAGTCACTTAGACCTATATTACCTTGGTTACAAGAAGCATCATATGGAAATTGGTCCATATCAATTATTGATCTAAGATAATTGCTAGTTAGTGACATCTTTGATCTCTTTATAATATTCACTATATATGAAAATGGTTGATTGATGAGTTCATGGACAGTAGCCTTTGCACATGTAGCAATAAAAGCATTTCCATAGTATCCATTTGGTAGTGGGGGATTAAATGATTCCCTCACATCTACTGCAAAGAAAGCATTCACACTTTCAGTATCTGGAATTTCAAGTGCCTTGATCCTTGCTCGCCAAACCAAAGCTGTAACAATTTCAAATGTAGTGAAAATGTTTGTGCATTCTTGCATAATTCCTTGCTTCATATATTTTATTGTCTCAGAGTCTAATGTAAGAGACATTTGAGTTGATTCTTCATATATTGGAGGTGTCCATGAGTGGGATGTACTCCCTATTTTTTCTTCAATCATGTCTAAGTCATGAACCAATAGGTTCCTTGGCTTAAGAAGCTCTCTATCCCATATTGGTTTTATAGAGGGTATAACATATCCCCTAGTCATCTCTCCAAGGGCTTTGAGAAATTTCCCTACCCCTCGTCCATCACATACACTATGATAGAAACTCACTGCTACAACAAACCCTCCACATGTAAAATGATTTACCTATAATAAATTGATCAGCAAATATACATAAAAATGCATAGAAATAAATACATGAAATGTAATTACCATTAAGTAACTATACAAATAAAGTTAAAAATGAATCAATTAAGTTCAAATCTTATTGTTATTTTCTATGGAAGCTTGCAAACAATTATTTTATTTCAAAGTAATGTTACCTGAAGAACCATGGGGTGAAGCTCCTCAATATCTGTATTGGAAGGGACCTTATAAGCCAGCTGTTGAAATGATGGCTTGAAGTAGCCCAGATCTCCAAGGACTGATAAGCTGTTGTCTGCCATGGCTTCCACAAAGAGAACACCTTCTCCTGTGCACTCCACTTGAAGCTTCCCATCTTCTTTCTTTCTCAGTCTCCCAGCCAGAGGATAATAATACACCAACAACTTCGACAGAGCCTCTCTAATTGTTTTGGCAGGATCTGCTAAATTCTTTTCAGAAGCCTCGTACACAAGCAATACATTAGTGAACGTTCTCAATATCGGCTGGTTATCAAGATTGGAGAGATAAAGGGTGTCTTGGGGTGAAGGCAGGCATGGTGGCACCAGGCAACTCTCCACAATCTTCACATTTAACTCTGCTGAGCCTTCCTTCTCCATTATAATGGGAACTTCTGCTCTTTACTTGATTAAATGTAGATGGTTGAAATAAGGATTGCTATCTAGACTATATATAAACTCTGTAGCAGAGAGTAGATACGAAGCTGTAATGCGTATCTTATGGAAAGATCTGTTAGGTGTTGAATTGGGCGACTGCAACTTTAGTCTACCCTGTCTATTCTCACAACGGTTTCTCAATGAGTTGGGCTTCCAGAAGATTCTAGAATATGTATTGAAATTAACTTGGGCGACTGCAACTTAGTCTACTAGTACGGATTTCTGACATTTATCCCATCAATGTATTCATTACGTCTCTTACTTCTAGGGTCTTACCAACTTTCCAACTATTCATTATTATGGGAGATAGATTCATGGGAACCACTATTCATGAAACACGAGTCAGTGAGTTTGACTTGTAAAACTACACAAGTTGAATCCTGATAACAATATCATGATTTTTCTAGTGTTGTCACTAACTTGCTTGTTACACTAGCACTATATTCAATTCTCAAGCTCTTTTTATTTTGTCATTTTCCATTTGTCTCCCTTTCCCACATCCATGTCTATTCCCACCCTTAGTGTACCTCTATCTCCCCTTAGAGATAAAGAGAATGTAGAATAAAGTAGATATTGTATCCGATGGAATTATTCAAGTACAACATACTCAAACCTTAGCTTATCCATCACTGTTTACTCTTCCTCCTTTTTTTTTAACTTTATTCATTAAGTTGATTTATTAGAACATAATGTTATGGGTCAATACTTTTACAATATTTATATACTATTATAATATAAGATTATAAAATCTTATATATATTATATGTTTTGTAAAACATGTATCATTTAAATAATTAATAATTTGAAATATTATTAGATTATTAATTATTTATAAATGGTTATTTTTTAATATAGACAGTTAGTACTCTTTCACTTTTTTTTTCATCATTTCTTTTGAATTTCTCTCATTGAAAGGTGTGAGTATTTGAAGATAAATAGTGAATTCTATAATTATGTACAAGATGTATTATTTGATCATGTGAAAGTGAGGCGAAGCGGTTCCCTAGGTTTGATTCATATTTGGACTTGAGATTTTGTGAAAAAGTAGCATTAATTAATTTTCTACTAGTGTGAAGTAGGATTTTGCATATCTTGTGTTACTACTCACCATTTACTTTAACATGATACCAACACACTTGGAGATTGGGATCATTCATTTAGTCTTATAAGATTATTGAAACAAATATTTACCATATTTCCTATCAACCATAAATACACTAGATTAGGCCAATCAAAGGAAACACCAAATGAGAAGCAACTAACCAAGTTAAATTGATAATTCCAATAATTAGAATGAATGACTTGGTATAATTGGTCTTTCTCACACTTAAAATAAACCCTTTGGATTTGAAGATTGGCCATAATACTCAATGATCTATTTATTCCCAATCATCCATTTATTCCTAATCCCCATCTATTCCTAATCCTCCATCTAATCCTAATCTTCCATCTAAGCCTAAAACATACACATATCCCACTTCATAAGTTCTTCAAGAACTCCTAGAAAGAAACTAACACAAAATCCACATCCTAAAGTTGTGGAGTCATGTCAACCCACTCAACCATCTAAGGTCATCATTAATGAGGCCATTCTCCATCCCACACTTATCATTCTAACTCTAACTCCTAACACCATCCAACCCATTGAAGCCATCCTATCCCAATCCCCATCTCCTACTCCTAGTCTTATCCAACCATCATCCCATGAACCTCATGAAACCTCCATTCCTCCATCCACCCCATTTGAAGAGTTTAGAAAACAATCCTCCTCCATCCAACCATCCATATCCAATGAAGCATGTCAATCCATTAAATCAAACAATGCTAACATACATTCCTCTACATATGAAGATCAAATACGACCACCCACTCCATCCCATGATCCCCTTATAAACCAAGATAAAATAATTCCTTGTAATCCCTCTCATGATCCCTTATCATCCCCCGATCAAGGTCAAGATCCTACCATCTCATTTAGCCCATCTCACGATCCTTTGCCAACTCCTACACAAACTATCCCAACACCACCTCCATATGCCATTAATCCTATTACATTCACCCATGGTGGTTCTCTTACAGTAAAAGAACATATCATATCCATCACCCATCCTCCACCTAATAATGGACTTGTTGGGATATGGTGTTGTACACCATTGCATAAAATGTTATATTAAAATGTTGTAATTAAATAATTATTTAGTTGTGATGCACCTAGGAGGTATGGTTAACTAGGTAATTATTTGGGGACCACTTTATGTTGTATTGTAACATTGCATTAATATTTAATGTGTGAGAGACATGAGATAATAATTTAATATTGAGGAAATATTTAATCAAGTGAAAACTTAGTACCCAATATTAAATGAGGGATCAATGGTTTTGTATTCACATGGTTTTGTGGTACATGGTTTTATCTTATCACTTGGTTGTATTTGCATGAGCTTGAGTCTTTAAAACCAAGCACGTGTTTAGTGGTTAAGGTTGGCTGGGTGAGTGGGATGTCATTATTGAGTCTTTCTAAGGAGTGCATATGTGAAGCATGGCATGGGATGTGTGGATTCATGCTTGGACACATGGAGGATGTATTGGAGAGGCTTGATACTTCAGAGGTATTCATTGTAACTCTTGTAATATTTTGTTGTTGATCAATAAATGGAGTATGGATGCTTTTGGAGGCTAAGTTTTCACTCTTGAGGTTTTTCCTAGGGTATATCTTGTGTTATCTTTTGGCTTGTCTATTTGATTGATACATTATGGTTACTTGTATACATGTTTATATCTCATGGGGTTATATAGGAAATTGATTAAGATTGTGGGTATTCATGCATTATTTCCTAATGAGTGGTATTTGATCTTTCATGGTTTATGAGAGGTGTGAGCTTACAATTTTTTGTTATAACCCTTGTTTGAGTAGATTTGTGTAAAGTTTAATCAATGGCTATGCAGGAAAGATCTGAGGTATTACAAGGCATAAAACACATGTTGTAGGTGTTATTATGTAGATTTGGGATTTTAGGTTGTCAAGATTTTTTGGGTTTATTGCAGATCTGAGGCATGCAATATTTGGGTAAAAAGGGTTTCTTGGATTGAGCTTTCATATGAGGGTTTTGTAAAGAAAATTTCATGGATGACCTCTTGAGACAAAACAAACCTCACTATTGGATCCAAGATGGCTGAGAAATGAAGATTCATATAAGATTTTACCTATTTTGGAAAAGTTGAAAAGGAAAACAAAATTTAGCCCTTGGCCATTCGGTCGTATGGCTGTACGATTGTAGAGGCATAAGAAATAAAATTGAATTTGTAGGGCTGTTTTATTTTTTTTATATTCTACATATTGAAAATCAATCAAAAAAATCATTACAAATTTTAAAGGTTAAAAAAAAAGTGGGGGGAGGGGTCCGCAAACCTCGCCTCATACCCATTGGCAATTACTAACCACTCTTGGCATGAGACTGACAATCCCAACCGAAAGTGTCACCCCTCATTGCCAGTGGGTTAGCCATTAGTGGGGCTTAGCACCCCATGGCTGGGCCCTTGATCTAGTGGGGGATCAACCCCAACCCACATAAAAAGTATACCCATCAAAAATTTTAAACAATTTTTATAAAATTTTAAATCTTCCATTCAAGTTTTGAAAAATATAAAGGGAAATCGAATTTAATTTATTCTTTGGATCCACCAGTTCAAAGGCTTTTCACCAACTTGATGGGTAGCTAGCGCACCATCACCACTTTCGATGCCACTAGCAAACCACCACCCAACAACCAGTTGCCACCAGCCAGCCACCCCTATAGGGAAGATTATACAATTTTTTTTCCAAGAGGCATAAATTTCACCAAGGATGTCAGATTTTTGACTTCTTATAGTTGTTTGAAAGGTGGTTCTGAAAACTATGTAGTGGTACAGGTTTGGTTTCCTGATTTTGTAGTTTTGATAAGTTTTTGGAGCTTGGAAGTTAGATGTTATCAATTTAATGGTTTTGAGCATAAATTTTGTATATGTAATTGGATTTTTGATTTCAAATAGGCATTGGAGAGCATGTAAAATGTACTAAAAAGTGGACTAGTCATATTATAAGTTTATGGTGCAAGATGAGTTTGGTACTTGTTTGATCACTTGTAGGAGCTTGAGATTTGGGGTGTGATTGCATGCACATCTAGATGAGTCAAGAAGTGAAACCTTGAGGGAGTACATGTTTTTATATGATATTTATGATGATACAGATGATTATAAGTTTGGTGCTTCTAGGTATAGGTTTATAGGCATTTTTCAGAGTTGGACTTTGATGGTGATAGGTACATAGGTTGTCTTCAATTTTGAGGACATGGATTGACATGAATGGAGACTTAGAGTCTAGTATGGGTGATAGTTGCATGCAGGTATAGTGTTGGTGATGGTTATGGTGTCATGGATATGCATGTACATTTGAGCATTGACAAAACATGATCATGTATGTGTTTTTTTAGTGGTGATATGGTTTGGTGCTAGGAGGTTGTTTCTATCTCTTTGATGCTTTTTTAGTTCCTTGAACATGGTTACTCATTTCTGGACATGTTTGGAAAATTAGATATATGGTTGATTTGGTGTTTGAGTCTTGATGTCTACAAGGTTGTCTTCTTTGATATCTTAGTTTGTAGATTACTAATGTGATGATGGGTTTGTTTGCTTCATTGTTTGGTATCTATGAGTTATGTAGTTTTATGGATTGATCACTCATTCAATTGTACTAGGATGACTCAATGTGGACTCTTTATATCCATGAGATTATTTCAATGTTCATGAAAATTTTGTTAATTGACCTTTTCTATGGTCATTTATGTATTGGTATGTTGATTTGGGATGAGAGGATGGATGGTTAGAGTACCTGGTTAGTTAGTTGATAAGACTTGTAACATGCAGTTTTATCATGATGTCATGATAGCTTGGTACTTTCATTGGTTACATTTTTTTAGAGGGGGATTTTGATAGTGATGACTTGGTGATGTAGGATTGGTTCCTAATGGTCTGATGGTGGTCGTATATTATTGGCTTGGAGATCTTGGTTCTACTTGCTATGATTGGAATTTTAGTTGTGTGTGGACCTAGATGATCTTCATGGAGGAGATGGTTGCCATGATGCCATGTGTAGCTCGATATCATGATTCCATGGGAGCTATTGGTAGTGATGTGATTCATCATTGGTGATGGTTATCTTCATGTGATTGTAGATGTTTCTTGGTTTAGAGTGTGATTTTTATTATGTCATGGTTTACTCTTGATATCGATTTAGAGTTTTTACATGATACAGGTTCTCTTCAGACTAGGATGTTTATGCATTTGTGTATGTGATCTCCTAGGAGGAGATGTTTAGATCATGGATGTCATGATAGGTTCTTGATTTTATGGTTGGAGCTTTGACATTAATCTTGATGGTTCTCTTGGTATTGAGTACATTGGTCATTTTCTTGGCTGCTTCATGGTAGTGTGATATTGCATTTGGAGCTTGGCATGGATTGATCAGTTGGAGGTGCTCATGGATACTTGGAGACGTGGGTGAGGCTAGATCTCTCTTGTGATTAGAGACATTTTCTTGAGATGGTTACTCTTTTGAGGTTTCAACAGGGAGATCAAGGATCCTTCACCTAGATATGGAGATGAATTCCTGATGGAATGATAGAGGATATTATTCTTTGAGTGAGTCATGATGACTTGGTTATCCTGGAGGAGCATTATCATTCCCCACTCTTGGTATACTTGGTGGTTTATCATCTAGTAGGTATTTCCCATCCTATTTTTGATGTGCTTATGTTTCGTGCTTTGATTTCTCATGTAAATGAGTTGAGTCACGGTGATTGATTTTAGGAGACTCATTTGAGTATTGTTTAGCATGAGTTTATATTGCTTTATCTTTTATGGATATGGATCTTGAGCTATGAGTAGTTAGTTTTGGAGGATTCATTTTGAGGGATGTTATAACATGGTTATCTCCTTGTGCATTTGAGTTTATATTATCATTCATTGATGAGGAGTTTAGGAGATGATTATTGGGTTGATTTCCTTATTTTAGGAATGGATACTTTGAGTTTTATTTCCTTGGTTAGAGAGGCCTACATCCATGTTGGAATTTACATGATTCATATGTTGCTTGATCTAAAATATTGAATGTTGTTTTGGGTGTTGTTGAGGCTTCTCATTTGGGGTTGTAAGGAGATCATACTTGACACAAAATTTCACTTTGAGTTGTTGGTAGGACATGTTATGGTTTATATGTTTTATCTCTTCTTTCTATGGCTCCTTCTTGAGGTCGATGTTCTTATGGCTTGGGAGGATTGTGGTGACATGTGAGAGATTATGTAGTTTTTGGTGCTGCATGTGTAGATCATTGTGAATTTCCTTGGTACTTTATTGTTGATTATATCATACCTTGGTATAGTGTTGATTGGTAGATTTGATATGCTTTGACATTACCTATGCAGTGGGAGTTCCTAGATATGTATGCTCTCCATTGAAAGGTTTGATACAAGGATCTTGTGATTGCATTTTAATGGGTTGTATATGTTGTTGGGATGAGTTTATTGGTGTTGTTGATACCTAGGAGGTATGGATGGTTGGATGTATTAGCATGTGTTGTGGATGTTATTTTTTATCATGTGGGTTTTTCACCTTTGACAATAGCTTGTTTGGAGCCTTTTTTATCACTTATATTTGATGCTTGTGTTCTTGGATTGGTGCATCTTAACATTGACATGCTCCTTTTCTTTCATAGACCTATGTCATGTTGGAGAATGAGAGGATTTATTACTTGAGATGGTGGTAAATTTTTTCTTATTGTAGGTATCTTGATGGAGCATGAAAGCATGTTGGAGATTCACGTGGTTTCATGTATGACTATGATGACGTATTTCATTGATTGATCCCTTAGACAATGTATACAACAAGTGGGAGAATGTTGGGCTATGGTGTTGTACACCATTGTATAAAATAATATTTTATAATGTAGTTAAATAATTATTTAGTTGTGATGCACCTAGGAGGTATGGTTAATCACACTAGGTAATTATTTGGGGACCACTTTATGTTGTATTGTAACATTGTATTATTATTTAAGGTGTGAGAGACATGAGATAATAATTTAATATTGGGGATATTCAATAAAGTGAAAACTTAGCACCCAATATTAAATGAGGGGTTAGTGGTTTTGTATTTACATGGTTTTGTGGTACATGTTTTTATCTAAGCACTTGGTTGTATTTGTGTGAGCTTGAGTCTATAAAAGTAAGCACATGTTTAGTGGTTAAGGTTGGCTAGGTGTGTGGGTTGCCATTATTGAGTCTTTCTAAGGAGTGCATATGGGTTGTAAGGAATATAAGGTAGCATAACAACTTCCTACACTAATCTTGAGAGGAGAATAATGCAAAATTTTACAGATATTTAACAGTTACAAAAAAATTAAACATAAATAAACATAAATATCATGCATGCCACAACACAATAATTTACATGGGGAAAACCCTTTCGGGAGAAAAACCCCACACTCCAAAAACTTGCCAATATATTATTTAGAACTCACAAAGATTACAATATACTTTCAAAGCAAGCTTCTCACACGAGTATCACCACCAGAGATCTAGAGACAACATGACTGCTATTAGACTCTTAAAATACATCGTCCTCTACAATCATAGTACAATGCCCTCATAAAATAGAGCTAGCTTCTAGGGAAAGACATGCAAAAAAAATATCCACCATTAGACCTAAAACCTAATAATCAATGGTCTAAATTTACAATATGCCATTTATTTAATGTATGTTGGCCATTTAGAAGTTTTCTGAAAAAGTTAACCAAAAAATTGATCCCATTCCTCTCCTCCACCCCATTCTCCCATTGTATATATATATTCATATATATCCTATCAATAATAAGCTTTATATTATTTGAATCTTGAGACACATTTTTCAAAAAATTCTCCCACTTGTCAAACACCTTGCAAGAGCAATGGGAGGGAGTAAACATTGTCTCTTAATTGCTAGGGGTCGAAAGGTCCATAGTCTCTGAACACCATTTGAACTTCTCTATGCTCATTGGCTTAGTTAAAGAATCAATAACATTCATCAAATTCTCTACCCTAACCAGCTTCACCTTGCCATCTTTGACCATATCTCAAGAAAAATGATACTGTACATCAATGTGCTTGGTCTTGGCTAGACATATCACACCCTAACTGTTGCAATAAATTGCCACCAGATCTTGATGTATTCCAATATATAAACATAGTCTCTTAAGACAAATAACTTCTTTACAAGCATGAGTAGCTACCATATACTCTACTTTAGTAGTGGAAAAAACAACCACATCCCATCACTTACTCATCCAACTAATTGCACCACTAAATAAAGTAAACACACAAGCACTTGTGGATCGTTTGCTATCAATATCACCTACCCATTTTGAATCCACATAACCATGAATATCAAGGGAAATATTTTCTTTAGTCGAATTAATATGATAACAAAAGGAATACTTTGAGGTACCACACAAATATCTAAAGACTCTTAAGTGCATCCCAATGAACTCTACTAGGATTAGACATATCTAGAAAGAACTCCCATTGCTTGGGAAATGTATAGTCTAGTACAAACCCTAACATACATCAAACTTCCAACTGCACTCTAGTAAGACACTCAACTCATGTCTTCAATCTCTTATGGAGATGTTGGACAATTTGAAATAGATAACTTTCTTCCAATAGAAAGGGGAACACACAATGGTCTACAATCCTACATGTTAAATTAGCTTTATGTTCACTCTATCTCTTTTAATTTCTATCCCAAGAATGTTTCTAGCTGCACTAAGGTATTTCATTTCAAATTTAGTAGCAAGTTGAGATTTCAACTCTAAAATCATACCTTTCCATTTGCCAATAAATAACATATCATCAACATATAACACAATAAATAGGAAATAATCACTATAGGTTTTATAATAAACACAATGATCTGATTTAGAATGCTCAAATCCCAAACTCAATACATATGTATCAAATTTTTGGTACCACATCCTAGGACTCTGTTTTAAGCCATACAAATATTTCTTCAATTTGCAAACAAACTTTTACCTTTCACCACATAGTGCTCTGGCTATGTCATATAAATATCCTCCTCCAAGTCACCATGAAGGAAAGAAGTTTTCACATCCATTTTCTCAACCTCTAGATCATAATTAGGAGCAATAGAAAGAAAAAATCTAATGGATTTCATTTTTGTAACAGTAGAAAATTTCTCACCATAATCAACACCCTCAACTTGAGAGTAACCTTTTGCAACCAACCTTGCTTTGTACTTCTCAATACCTCCATTTGAACCAATCTTTTTCTTGAACACCCATTTGCAACCAACAAGTTTCCATCCTTTAGGAAATGGTACAAGATCCCATGTATCATTCTTTTTCATGTCATTTCTTCATCCATAGAAATCTTTCAGGATTCTGCATCATTTATACCTAATGCCTCTTCTATAGACTTGGGTTCATCCATGTTAGTATTCAAATAAAAAATACATTTCCTATCATCAAGTGAATACATTTCAAGTGGTTTTATATGCCTTGTAGACCTTCGAATAAGTTAAGTTGGAGGTTCTTCCTCCTCTTCTGAAGATTCAAAGTAAGTTGAGATTTCCTCAACTTTTTATCTATCCATGGGCCTCAATTCAACTTTCTTAAGCATAGAAGGAAACTGAATCACATCTTCCTGTTTAATGTATTCTAGTTGCAATGTAATAGAAGAAGGCTTAGTTTCTCTAAAAATAATGCTTCTACTATATATTATATTTAGTGCAATAAGATCCCAAAGCTTGTATCCTTTCACACCATAACTATATCTGATCAAGATACATTTCATAGCCTTATTCTCCAACTTTGTACACTTCTCCTTTGACACATGTGCCTATGCCTCATAACCAAAAACACTAAGATGTATTAATGAAGGATTGTGACTCAACCATGCCTCTATAGGTGCCTTATCAACAAGATCTGATGTAGGATACCTATTAATCAGGTAACGGGTAGTGGCAACAACTTTAACCCAAAACCTTTATTTTAGGCCAACACCACTCAAGGTACTCCTAGCCTTCTCCATTAGTGTCTTGTTCATTCTTTTCGTAACTCCATTTTGTTGTGGAGAATATGGAGTTTTCTTTTGTCTATGAATACCACAATATTTACAAAATCTATCAAAATCATTAGAGAATAATTCACTATCATTATCAGTCCTCAAAAGTTTTATTTCCTTTCTAGTTTGCAACTCAACCATTGCTTTAAATTATTTAAATCAGCTGAAAACATTAGATTTACTCTTTAGAAGATATACCCATTTCCTTCTACTATAGTCATCAATAAATGAAACATAATATATGGATTTACCAATCGAAGGAACATCTACAAGCCAAACACATCATAATGAGTAAGATCTAATACACTACAAGATTTATGAGAACTCAAGTAAAACTGAAGATTGTTTTTTTTTCCATAAATATAATGCTCACAAAAATCAAATTCAAGATTACAATCATACAAACCTTCAACAAGGTTTTTATTTTTCAAGGTCCTTAGACCATTTTCTCCAATATGGCCAAGTCTTTGGTGCCATAACATAGTCTTCTCTATAGGTAACTTTGATTCAGAAGAAAGAGCATCCTTGGTTACCCATAAGCCATGACCATATGTCGAAGGTGAAATCCTCACCTCTTCCACAAACTTTATTTTCATAGAAGTACTATTACACTCAATAGTGCATGCATCAAGCTTATATAATGTGCCATATTTAACACCTCTAGCAATCATCATAGCACCTCTAACCATATTACCTCCTGCATAAAAAAATACTACCTGCACACCCATATCTATTAGTTTGCTCACAAATAATAGATTTCACGCTAATCTAGGGATATGCAACACACCATTAATCGTTTTTATTCTACCATCGATAAACTTGATTTTAACCACACCCAAAAATATTTAAATAAGAATCATCACCCAAGTATACCTTACCTCCATCAAATTCTTCATATTTTGAAAACTAATCTCTATTAATGATCATATGGAAAGATGCACCTGAGTTAATTAACCATGCATCATTACCTACATGAGTTGCCAAAGCTAGAATGAAAGCATAACCATATTCCTTCTTAGACTCAAAATCACAATCAAATCTCTTCTTTTTCTTCTTCACATTCCTTACGAACATTTCCAGGCTTATCGCAGTTTTAGCAAATAACTTTGAACTTTCTAGTTGATTTAAATCTCCCCTTGGACTTGGATTTGTAATGCTTCTCATTCTTCTTGTCTTTTTCCTTAGGTCTTCCATGAAAATTTAGGGCCTCCTTGGTAGTGATGGATACCCTCCTCATCATCTCTTTAGAAAGAAAAGAACCCACCACATCTTTAGTCTTCAATATAACATAAGTACTCCTAATATCCATAACAAGAGAATCCCACAAATCAAGAAAAGAACAAAGCAAGATTTGACATTTCTCCTCCTCATCCATTTTGACATCAATTGATGCCAATTGAGCCACCAACATATTGAATGCTTCTAGGTGGTCAATTATTTTTCCACCCTCTTCCATTCTCAAGGAATACAATTTATTCCTCAAGAAAATATTGTTCACTAAAGATTTGGCTTGATACATCTTACCAAGTTTCTTCTATAGTTTATGTGCAAAGATCTCTTCATGGACATTAATTAAAACATAGTCTACCAGGAACAATTTGATTAGACCCTTGGATTTATGGTCCATAACATCATACTAAGCTATTTGAGTAGCATTTGTAGGCCTTGGAACATTCTAATCAACAACATCCCACAAATCTCGATTTGTCAACAGATGCTCCATCTTCAGCTTCCACATTTAAAAATTATTGAACTAGAAAATTTATCCACCTCTATTCTCCCTGATAAAATTACCATTTGAAAATTCATGCAACAAGATGACAAAGTATCTTTTTCACAAGATCCCACTCAAATCTGGACTAGTTTAAAAACCCCAACAACCCACAATTGAAACCAAGGGTGATCAAGCTCTGATACCACTTGTAAGGAAACTAAGGTAGTAGAAAAACTCCTTATACTAATCTTAAAAGGAGAATAATGCAAAAATTTATAGATATTTAACAGTTACAAAGATTTAAATAGAAACAAACATAAATATCATGCATACCACAACACAATGATTTATGTTGGGAGAACCCTTTCGAGAGAAAAACCCTACACTCCAAAAGCCACCCAATATATTATTCAAAAATTGGAGAGATTACAATATACCTATAGAGAAAGCTTCTCATAGGAGTATCACCACCAGAGATCCAAGACAACATGACTGTTATCAGTCTCTTACAATACATTGTTGTCTATAATCATAGTACAACATCCTCATAAAATAGAGTTAGCTTCTAGGGAAAGACATGCCAACAAAATATCCACCATTAGATCTCAAACCTAATAACTAATGTGGTAAAAGCACAAAGCTATGTCACACTTTCGGCCAAATAAATAGTTCCAATTGAATGTTTCAATCAAAACCACATGGCCTATACGTGACACACAGGGTTGCGCCTGAATCCAAAAAAATTAAAATTTTCCCTTTGCTGCTTTGAAATTGGCTTATTTTATGTGTAGGGTTTCTATAGAAAGGGTTTCGGTCGAAACACTTTCTACCAAAACCCTTTCTACTGAAACTGTCTATGTGGTATCCTTGTTGGTAGCCATCTCAATTTTTTTCATAATTTTTTGAAACTTTCAACTTCAACTAAGTATTTCTTCAATTAGAATATTTAAAAAAGAAAAAAAGAAAAAAACCCTTTTGTAGAGCTCACAGTGGTGAATCCATTCATATGTAACATTTTTTATATCTTAATTAGTTTTAATATATTTTATTTTTAAAATAATGCAAGTAGGTTGGTAAAGTTAAAAAATAGGTTGATTAGAAATTAAAAAAAATAGTAAAACATATTAATTTTTTTAAAAAAATATATGGTGCACTAGACGAGAGAGTCATCTTCAAAAGGGTATAATTTGTTTTTGCAAATGATTAAAAAAATAGACAATAGTTGATGTCCCATGAAAACTGTCAAATTTTGACAAGTTTTCCTTTAAAATGTTATCACGAGAAAAATATATATCAAAAATTGATTTTTTTCCATGCACTAGATATTGAAGTTACCTATTTGGAGAAAAAAATTTAGGGAAAAATGAAGTTTTTTTCAATTTGTTTCAGATTGGCATACCGTGAATGCCACTTTTTTTTCTAAATTTTTTAGCATTCCAAAATCTGTTCTTAAATTGATAAAAAAATAATGAAATCAATTTTTTAAAAATCTGAAAAATTACAGGAATAAACTTCATCAAAATTTCTACATTTCATTAGTTTACATCACTTTGAAATTCAAAACATAAAGACCACTTTTATGTGGTCGAAGTTTAATTTTTTTTTTATGTTGGCCAATTCCTTTATAAAGTGTGACGCATATTTGTGCTTTTACCCAACAATCTAGATGTACAATATATCATTTATTTAATGTATGTCATCCATTTAAGAGTTTTATGAAAAATTAACATAAAAATTATTTACACACATCCCACTCCTCCCCTGCACCCCGTGCTCCCATTGTATATTACACCTATTAGTGTAACTAGGAAATATATATATTCACACACACATACACACATATCCTATCAACAATAACCTTTATATAATTGCAAGGTTGAGACACATTTTTCCAACATGTGTGAAGAGTGTTATGGGATGTGTGGATTCATGCCTAGACACATGGAGGATGTATTGGAGAGGCTTGATGCTTCATAGGTATTCATTGTAACTCTTGTAATGTTTTATTTTTGATTGATAGATGCACTATGGATGCTTTTGGAGGCTAGGTTTTTTCCTCTTGAGGGTTTTTCTAGGGTATATCTTGTGTTGTCTTATGGCTTGTCTATTTTATCTATGCATTATGTTTACTTGTTTGCATGTTTATCTCTCATGAGGTTATGTAGGAAATGGATTAAGCTTGTGGGTATTCATGTATTATCTCCTAACACTTGCATCATGCTTCCAAAATAATAATTATCCTACTTTAAATTGAATTCTCAAGACAATGATCTACCAAGGAAAATTTGTAGGCCTTCATGAACAAGGTATATTGGAGTGCATCCATATCAAAAAAATCCATGAGCACAAGGCCTTGGCTATGTATATCAGGTCTTACAATCCAAAAATATTTGTACAACCTTTGTATAGCCTAAGTGATCCTCTTCCAAAAGAACAATATGTGCTTCCATCTCTCCTCCAAAAAAATGTTTCCATCCATCCTCCTCCATCATACACACCTAAGAAATTTATTACTATTCCTCCTTCCTCCTCCAAATCCATTTTATTTCCTTATGTCCCATAATCCACCATCACACATCCTCCATATAATAAGTACATTAATTCCCTTACATCCCAAAATCCCATCCTCTATCCTATCCTACTCATCCCTTCATCTACCAATCCCCTATTCCTATCACCACACATAAACATCCCACTCTCATAATCCCCAATTAGGATCAACAAAGGCACACCTACATGAACTTCATCCAACACCTTCCATATTTGCATCATCTCCAAAATCCTACCTCTACCACTCCACTTATATTCTCTCCACATCACCCATCTCCCCATACCCATACTATTTCTATTGGAATAAATTGGGATGCCAAAAAAAATGCATGTACAACCAAATATCCACATGGATCTAGAGATCACCATGTTCCCTCATAAAAACATGATGAAGAAAACAAATAATGGATCCATAAGAACAATCCATAATGGCATCCAAAGTTGCTAATCCAAAAGCTATAAATCCTCAACCTACATGTTCTCCTAAATCCATTTTGGGCCCCTATGTCTCAAAATTCACTATCCCAACTCCATCATCCAAACACTTTCCATGAATTTCTCTTTCCTATAATGGCGTGAATTTGCACCCCTTGCAAATTCCCCTTTTACACAACCCTTACCTTAGAAAATGCGATCTTGATGATGTATTTTCTAGATCTGCTTCCATGTTTCATCCACTTGGCATCTCATTTGTGTGTTGGTGGGGGTATTCTGTTGGGGATGTTAGCATGGTGTGTGGACATCCACACAACATGCTTATGTCCCAATAGGATTCTTTCCTCTAGAATCTATAGAGGTGTTACACTCCTCTATTGGATGTGAAGTGTAAAATTTGTTGCTCCTTGGACCAACTCCAAATATGATTTTTGCCTCTCTCATTCATTCAAATTGCTAACTCTTCCATTCATTCCATCCTCTTGACACTTCTTCAATCATGGACACACTTCTGGATAGATTCTTGGTCAAACACACTCACTTTCAACTCCTTCATGTTTCACCACCATTGTAGCTACAAGTTGTTGCTTTGTTGGCTCCTCCTCTTCATTGTTGTAACAACGTTGGCTTTAGAGAGCTTGCGATCTCACATATTCCTCCATTTTCCTTGAGTGCATGTGGTTGAGAAGGTGATATCCATCCATTTCTATTTCTTTTGTATCATCTAATTGCATAGTAGCATACTATTGTTCATGTATTGCTTGGTATTTAGAACTATTTCTATGTACTTCTTTATCATATTTCTACAATCGTTGGTATTTGGTTGTTCATGGCGGTGGAAACACTAAAGTGGGAGACTGATTGAGGCAGTCCTCTAAACATAGCCCCAACATTTTCTCGCTCTCGTGTGTGTAGGTTGTTCATCAAGTGAATCTCCTGGGGCCCTCAACTCACAAGTTTGAAGGTTCGTTTCTACCACCTTTCTCTTCTCAAATTATAGCTTAGTATTGTTAAAGTATTCTTCTTGCTATTTCTATTATTTTTGCATTTTCTATCTTTGTCGTAGCATAAAACTCTATTAACCAGGTAGTTAGTAGGTTGTTTTGGTATTTTGTATTATATTTTACACTCTCCATCTGTACAGATGCCAATGCATCCTTGAGAACCCATTGCACTATGTTGGAGTCCTCTGGCAGTGGGCTGATTGAGTTATAGTTTAAACCTTGAAAACCAACTCTCTTGATTCTTTGAAACATTCGAGTTAGTAGAAGAAAAGTGATAGACTATTTGTCCTTCCTTTTCATTCCTTGAAACCTTAAATCTTTCCTAATCATTTATCTAGCTTGAGGTAGATCAAGGAAGCCTGTTGTTCTAGACTCTCTTGTGACTTGGAGTCCTTGAGTAGTCGATAGCCCTCCTCTACATTTTGTTGAACCTGATGTAAACTATTTTGGTCCTATTTCATAGTGTTGAAGGAGTCTTCTCTCATGTTCTAGGTTTGTTGTAGGTGTGTGTGTTGTAGGGAACATAGCCTTGCAACCCAACCTATGACCCCTAGCAGGCATAGTCAGAAGGATCCCTAGACATTGTGAAGTGAAATCTAAATATATGTCATTATTTTATTGTTGAACCTTTGAGGTGTCCCAAGGAATTCCTTTCAGAGTACATGTAAGCATGGCCTCTTTTTTGCATCTCCTTGTTCCTTCTTTGTAGCTTGTGAATGGATCACTCGCTATAATCTTTACATTGAAGGACCTACCTATGAACATGAATAGAGAGCCTTCTCCTCTATACATTCCAGGTTACATCAATGGGAACACCATGACTCCTATTCCTGTTGATCCTACATGTCATGTGAATGTTATAATATATGATATCATGTTGATAAATTTCTTACATAAGGATGGGTATGATGAATCAGAGAGCACAATATGTACACATGACATACTCTCCGTCCCTCCAATTGGTTCTATCACCTTCTCAGTCTTGGTAGGACCCAAGACTATAATTGATCCCTTTGATATCATCCCAGAGTTAAGATTTTCTTAGAGTGAAGTTAGGCATCCCATGGTTGGTTTCTATGAACCCAGTCACTTTGGTGGTTCATAAGTGTTTGAAGTTTTCTCACGAGGGCTCTATACACATTGTGCATGACATTGGATATAAACCTTTGGTGTCGTGTGGGGGATACTCATTAGACCACTTCTGGCTTGCTCCTATTGGTCCACTGCCTCCAAGGATGAGCCTATTGTATTGCACCTATGTTAAATACAAGAGATTAAATCATTTCCCCATAGTATGCATGTGTGTCCAGTTTAATATCAAACCTTCTCTTATTATCTCCATATGGTAGAGTATCTTGTATCCCATGAATTCTAAGAGATCCTCATCATTTTTGAATGTGTCTAAGATTGGTGGTCCTCATTAGTCATAATCTATTAGTTGGGGGTAGACAAGTTTTAGTTTAGTGGTTTGGTTACTCAGCTCGAAAGATATGGTAGTGATCATAAAAAGGGAGGAATCTTCAAATGACATGGGTAGGTTACTGATGGGATCCTCGTCACACACATTGGTTATATCGAAGGTATAGTTATCTAGAGGTAGCCCTGTCTATACTTGTAACTGAAGAAGAGCTTTGAATTTTTTAACCGGGGTACCTTTTCCAAGAATGGTTATCTTCGTAGGGGTACATCCAACGCCAAGAATATTTATGCACTTCTTAGGTTTAATGGGTTCTAATAGACTATTGTCATTTTTCCCAAGCTTCTTATTTTTGTTATAGGCCCATCCTCGCATTAACTGCAATCCTTTGTTATCATCTTCCATGGGAAGATCAAATATGGGCCTTTCATATTGATACAATAGGCTTGATATATCCCTTTTTTCTACCACCTCTTGACTTAGGTCCCCCCATCTTTTGAATGTGGATGGTTCTGCTTTGAAGGTTTGAGATGGTGTGTCAATCGATTGTGGCTTCCCATAGGATCTAGGAGATTGAGCTAGCCCTCCTATCACAAATGAACTCTTCTTCATTTTATAGTCCCCACAACCATTGTCTTGGATAATGGACTTGATATCGAGAATGTCTGGAATGGAGGGTGTCTTTGTCTCAGAAGTGGAGGCCAGGGTAGATGATTCTATATACAGAGATGTGGGTCCCTCATCACTCTGTGGGACTTGGGGGATCTTATAATACTTGGCCTCCAATTTTTTGCAATAATAGAATGCTTTAGGATCCCCATGGATTGTGACTTCTTGGTTTTGATAAGGGAACTTAACACATTGATGGAATGTGGATGCAACAACTTGCATCTCATGGATCCATGGGTGCCCCAGGAGGATATTGTAAGGTAGTTCAAGGTCAAGGACTTGGAAAGTAGTCTCCATGATTGCTAGCCCTACTTGAATAGGGAGCAGAAATGGTGCCTTGAGACACTCTTTCTTGATCATCATGAGCCCGGATAGTGATACCTTTTCCTTTTTCGATGAAATCTTAAGAGAATCCTAGATTCTCTATTAGCTTAAGAGTATAGATATTCAAATCTGCACCTCCATCCACCAAGACTTGTTTTCCTTTGTTCTTATTGAATAATACTTCAAGATGGGGCGCACGGTTGTGAGATGGTTGGGTTGGAAAATCCTGCTTAGAGAATGTTAGGAGATGTGGTGTGGTGATATGTCCAACCATAGCTTGGAACTGGTCTGCATCAAGATCTGTTGGGACAGAGGATGTGGCTAGTGCTTTTTCTAGGATTTCCCTGTGTGGGTGAGATTTTTTGTAATTCCATGATGGAGATCTGGGCGAGAGTTCTTTTTAGTTGATCTAGGACATTATAACCATTAGGGAATAACTTTGGATTGGTGGTGGGTGCCTTGGGTGGTTGTGATGGTTCTGGAATGGTAATTCTACTGCCACGTGTGGTGACTCCATAGTCAGCTCTGGATCCTTTGATATTAGCAACTATGACCCACTCATCTAAGGATGCAACAACATGGTCGTAAACATGGTTCACATTATTATACTTTGCTCTACCATTATTGTTTCCTTTATTGTGATCTAGCATCAGATTCATGTACATTTTAAGATCTTGATTTCCTGCATGTTGTTCAATGGTGATGGTCTTTTCATCGATGAGATCTTGGATCAAATTCTTTAGTCTCATGCAACTTGTCATATGTCCTTTTATTTTGTGAAAATTGTAGAGATGTTTCTAATTATACCATGGCGATTTAACTTGAGGCTCTTGATAATTTTCATAAATGGGGATTTTGATGAGATTTACTTGCACTAGTTGTTGCATGACATATTTGATTAGTTCCCGAGTGGTGTGTATTTTCACTTAGGGGGATATCTGTTCTTTGGGAGTGGTTCCCCTTGAGTATTCAAGTTGTTGATTGCTTGATTGCTGGGTTGTTGTGATGATGGGTTGGCTTGTGTGTTGTTTGGATATTGACTTGTGGTTGTTGGTATGTTTATGTTTGTGTCTTTTGCCTTGGGGCACTGATAATAACTTGGGTGTCAATGATAGCATTGTTTGTGACATTCTCATTCTTTTCCCATGTGTGAGGTTTTTCATTCTAATTAGTTGATGGTCAATTATCCTGATATGTGGGTGTACCCCCTTGTGCTATAAGGGATCTTTCAATGTTGAGTGCCTTGGGGATCAACTGGTTATATGTTGTTATGCATTGCATTTTCAAATGAAAGGAAAAGGTCCCTTCAAGATTGGGGATGATAGCCCCGATTTGTTGTTCTTCTAGCATAGCCCACTTGCTCCTGTTGGCCTTGGATCACCATTGTTGCAAGAAGGTTGTGAATTTTTCTCCCTTGGCTTGTTTTAGGACGGAAAATTCTTCCAAGCTTACATCCATGCCTATGTTAAATGAATAATTCTATATGAATAAGTCCACAATTTCTTGGAACTTTTTAATTTTGGGAGGAAGGTGGGAGAACCATTCCATTGCTGGACTAGCCAAACTTCAAGGGAATAGTCACATTAAATAAGAATCATCATATGCAACTTCCATACAGTGTACATGGAATTCTTGATGTGATCTTTAGGGTTTTCAGTCCCACGATATTTGTCAAATTTTAGTATCTCAAATCCTTGTGGGAATGGAACCATTGCAATTCTTTTTTCAAATGGATAGGGGCACAAATTCCCTTGTGATTTTGTTATCTTTCTTGATTGTATGTCCAACACTTGTTGTGAAAGTAGTTTAATTTGTATAGACAAGTCAATTTATGGATATGGTGATGGGATGAATGTGTTTTTGGGTGGTATTGTCACTTGCATGGGTGGAAGGGTTTGCGTGTTTGTGTTCAAGGCCATTGTTTGCATGTTCGTAGGAGGTTGCTATAATTTTTGCTATGCAAGCAACACTTGTTAGTATTCCTATAGTTGCTGTTGTGCCAACAAAGCTTGTTGTTGGTCTTGCTGTTGTTGTGCCAACAATGCTTATTGTTGGGCTTGTAGTTGAGTTGCTTGTTGTTGGGCTTGGTATTGTTGTATAGCTTGCTAATAAGCTTGTTGTTGTAACAAGGCTTGCACGTGAGCTTGTTACGCTTGATATTGAGCTTGTGCCTGAGCTTGAGCTTGTTGAGAAACTTGTGTAGCTTGGGCAACCTGTGCGGCTTGTGTAGCTTGTGCAGCTTGTGCGGCTTGTACAACTTGTGTGACTTCTTGTTGTTGTTGTATTAAAGCTTGCACTTATGCTTGAGCAACCTACTATGCTTGTTGTGTGGCTTGTTGCATAGCTTGTGTGGTTTGTTGATCTTGGAATTGTTGGAGTTCCTTTTGATAGGCTTGTAGGACTACTTGCAGTGTGATGCTATATTGATTTGCCATGTTTGGATTTGGTGGTGGAGGTGGAGGATCTGGAATGGTGTGGGATGGTGTGATGAGATTTTGTTGAGGTGGTTGGAGAGGTGCTTGTTGAGTGATGAAATTTTTTTTTGTGGTAGATGATATGGTTGATGTGTTAGGTCCTTAAGAGACCACATTTTGGAGAGTTTGAGGTGTTGTAGATTGAATGGTGATTGGTTGAGATGTTTGGATTGGTTCCACCTAGTGTTTCGATATCAATGGCATGCCCAGAGGATTTGGTATAGTCAACGTGCTAATTTGACTTGTGATTGGTGGATTGATTTGATTCAATTAGTTTTGGATTGGTAAAGGGGGTTTCCCTAAACCTTGAATTGGTGTGGATGTTGATGTTGAAAGAGGAAATGATTGGAATATTAGAGGTGCATTTCCTTGCAAAAGTGATGATGACGCATCAAAGGTTCCCCCTTGTCCAAATAAACCCACTTGTCCTTGCGATATCATGGGGATAGAGACTTGTGTATCGAAAGAATATTTTGGTGATGCAGCGAAGGTGGATGAATTGTTGGTGTCATGGAAAATGGATGGGACATACATATGTTTTAGGTCTTGTGGGATGATGTTTAGCATACCTAAGATGGTGTTTTCCTCCAAGTTTTGGTTGTTTACAAGGGGGTGTGTTTGAAGAGCTTGGAGTAATGAACTCCCCTTGGTGATCATGGGTTGACTTGGAGTATGAGATGCTATTGGTTGTGGGATGGGTTGAATGATGTTTTGGAAGGATGGTGTGAATGATACCAGTGGAATAGTTCCAAGAGGTTGTTCCACAATAGGGATTACATCATAATCAGAAGGGAGTTTAGCCCCTTCCTTTGCTAATGCTAACATGTATTGTGAAGGACTGAGTCTCATCATTGTGTTGACAATTTTGTGGTTTTTAGGATTTTGGACTAGCTCCATGATTTCATCTTGGGACATCCCTTGGTAATTGTTGGTGACATCCTCCACTTGGCAACCTCCCTCTTGAAGATCTTGTGGTAGTTGAGGAAGGTTAAGTGGGGAGTTGTTAGATCCTATGGGGTTGAATTAAGATGTAGTTTGACTCAAGTCATTTGAAGTGGACGTTTCTTTGTTTTACTCCATGTTTTTCTTATGTTGAGATCTTGTTTGGACCATAAAATAGGATTAAATTTTAGTAATATTGGAGGTAAATGCCTAACTCCTTAGGTTGGTCTAAACTTTAGTACAAAAAAAAAATATAGGATGTTTTGATGATCAAATGATGGTGATGAAATAAATGAAGGATGAATGATATGGGTGTTTGAACTCTTAAGACCTTTGGAGGAATACTAGATTTTATGACTTTTGGATTTCGTTTGGATTTGATTTGATTTTTTGGATAATGAACTTATAAACCCCAAGATGTTAGATGTCATCTTGGAATAAACTTGTCCACAAAGTGATAGTTTAACTAAGTGTATGAAGAAGGATTCATCCACACACACTTAGCCAAACAAGGTGGTTTTGATTTAGATTTAGAGGATTTACCAAAAGTCTAGCATGAATTTTTTTTCCAAGAGTCTAAGAGTTGTTTGTGAGATGGTATTTTATTGGTGTTTGCGATGGATGAAAGTGTTTATTTGATCCTAGATGAAGCTAGAGGGACTTTTATTTACAAGACCTAGGTATTGAAGAACATGCTATATTTCTAATAACTTTTCAACCCTACAAAGTGAGATACTCAAAACATTGGAAGAGAGCTAGATTTTAACAATAATAGAATGAGTACAAGTTTGGATTGTCCTTTGAAGCATGCTTGTAGAAGTTATAGAACAATCTATCTCTGACTTGGTAAAGTATTGACTGACGTTTCTTGAGATCCCTTGGACTAAGATGCTTGTGATGATTGATAGACTTTGGTTTTGGGATTTTGATCTTGTGGGAAATCATTTGAAAAAACAAATGTGTGGGGTTCAATTGTCTTTTATTTAGATAAAATGAGTTATTTTTACCACATCAACACTTCTTGCTTAGTTTTCAAACTTGAATGTCTGTCTCAATTTATTTTCATTCCATAAGGCCCATTATGTGAAAATCAAGAATTAAGGCAAAAGTTTCCTTGATGTTGATTTTAGAGAGAGAAAATTGAGATATAGGCCCAAATATTTAGAAACTTCTAAGGATAGAATCCCTGGGGACAAGCAGTAATATGTGGACTTTTTAAAGGTATTTTCTCTTTTCGAAGGGTTTGAAATTTAATGACCTTGTTGAATGTTTTTTTTCCAAGTTTTATATCTAAGCAAAGTATTTGACTGACTCACAATTTGCACAACCCTAGGATAGAAATGACAATATTTGTTGAGTTCCCACTTGAATTTCTCCAAACACTAAGACAAAGTGAACAAATAGAGATTTGGTGACATTGGTGATGATTGTCGTTGCATTCCTCATCATTTAATTATAAATGTCAATCTAGAGTAGTGTCCATAGCACTATGCAAGAAGGAGAATAAATCATTTGCATGACATGCTTTTTCTACAAACAGAATTGAAAGACAATGCATGAAAATAAATTGCTGGAATCAAATCTAATCTAAGAGCTTTGAAATGAAATGCTAGAATTAAATTCATCTTAAGAAACTTGTAAAAGCAAATACTAGAAATGTGATTGCTAGAATCAAATCTATCTTAGGAAACTTGTAAAGGAAAATACTAGAAATGTAATTGTTAGAAATGAAATGATTGCTAAAAAATAAAACTACAAAACAACTACTGTTACTAAAAACTAAATTCTATTATTTTATAAAATTCTTCCCCATTTGATTTCTTAATTATAATGAATTTATAGAATTCCTATCTTCAACTAATCTCAAAGATGAGTCTTAATTGTTGTGCAACAACTTGGTAGAAGATAGGAACATGTGTTGAGAGAAAAAGATGAGTCTTTCCTTCATCTTATTGAGTCAATCTTCTTTGGTCGTCCAAAATAAATATACTTATTTTGCAGCTCTTAAACAAACTCCAAAAAGATATTTGACTACTGAAAAAGTCATATTTTTCCCTTGTACATCATTAAAACTCATAAAACAACTCCTATATGCTTGCAAAAAGGTTAAAACTACCCAAAATTGTCTCATAGATATTCTCAATTTGTTTGCACAATCCAACAACCTGCCTTAATACTTGGAACTACCTCCTAAATGCTCTCAACTATTGTCCCTTAATTGCTCATAAAATTCCAAGTTTCTCAACCTCTTTATAAATGATTTTTCACTTAGTTTCGAGAATTCTGAAGTAAATGAATGAACAAATTTCAGAAATTCTGGAGCATGGGAGTAGATGTCTTTAACATCAAATTGGTGAAGTTTTCTTTCAAACCACGAATTGGGTTTTCGTGAGATTTAATGGGTTTTTTCATCTTTTTGTTTCCTAATTTTTATCTGAAAATATTAAAAACCCAGATCGTAATTTTCAAGATATGATAAAAATTTTGACTACTGCAACTGAAAAATGTCTACTTTCCTCATCATGCTTAGTCTTGATAAACTCTATAATTAAGCAAAATACAAGTTTTTATTTGCTAATAGATGAAAACTTTTTTTGTCTCATCATCTCGCCCACACCTAAAATTTTGTAGGTTCTTCTATAACTTATAGTGAACTTTTAAAGCCAATCTCTTCACTTTTATAACAATTGCTCTGAGAATTTATTGGGAGGTGCACTAGAAGTGCTTCTAAAGATATTCTAGGAATTTTATTGCTATATTGTAGAAAAGAAATCTACTCTATCCTACTCTACTTATTGATGTAGAGATAGGTTACATAAAACCATTAACTAGTTGTGGAAAATAACATCATTTTCTCAAAGGATGGATTCATATATTCAAATTTTTGAAAGAAAAGGAAAACCATGAGAAGATTGCTAAATATTTGAACTCTGATGCTCTTCCTTCTATTGAAATGACAACCTTCTCTATAATTGTTGATTCTAATAGATGCATGGGTTGATTGAAAAGATCTTGCAATCTTTCCTCACATTTTGTTGCATGCATGACTAGATGCAACTCTTTGTCCTTCAAATATTTGATTGGGTAGTCCTCCCTGAATTTTGAAAGTGTCTAAACAATAATCTTTTGCTTGCTGGGGCTTGAAGTCATAGTCATCTAGTCGAGGATATTGCACAAGAGTTGTAACCTTTGCATGCAAGAACCTCTTCCTTTGGATATGTTATTTTTGGGGGAGGTTTCTAAAATAATAAAATAAAGAATTTCTAAAATAATAAACCTAAAAAGCTTGTTAAACTAATTTTTCTTTTGACCCGTTGTTACTAGATCATCAACTCCCTAATGACACCTTTTCCCGACAACGATGCCAAAAATGATAAGTGTCATTGCATTTCTCATTATTTAATTATAAATTTTAATCTAGGGCAGTGTCAATAGCAATATGCAAGAGGGAGAATAAATCATTTGCATGACATGCTTTTTCTACAAATAGAATTGAAAGACAATACATGAAAAGAAATTGCTAGAATCAAATATAATCTAAGAGCTTGTAAATGAAATGATGAAATTAAATCTATCTTAAGAAACTTGTAAAAAGAAATATTAAAAATGTGATTGTTGGAATCAAATCTATCTTAGGAAACTTGTAAAGAAAAAATACTGGAAATGTAATTGCTGGAAATGAAATGACTACTAAGAAATAAAACTACAAAATAACTACTACTGCTACAAACTAAATTCTATTATTTTATAAAACTCTTTCCAATTTGATTTCTTGATTACAATGAATTTATAAAATTTCTATCTTCAACTAATCTCAAAGATGAGCTTTAATTGCTGTGCAACAACTTGCTAAAAGATAGGAATATGTGTTGAGGGAAAAATATGAGTCTTTCATTCATCTTGTTGAGTCAATCTTCTTTGGTCGTCCAAAACAAAGATGCCTATTTTGCAGCCCTTAAACAAACTCCAAAAAGATATTTGACTGCTAAAAAAGTCATGTCTTTCCTTTTTGCATTATTAAAACTCATAAAACAACTCCTACATACTTGCGAAAAGGTTAAAACTACCAAAAATTATCTCCTAGATATGCTCCATTTATTTGCACAACCCAACAACCTACTTTAATGCTTGGAATTTCCCCCTAGATGCTCTCAACTATTTTTTCTTAATTGTTCATAAAAGCCCAATTTGCTCAACCTCTTCATTAATGATCCTTCACTTAGTTTCGAGAATTCCAGAGCAAACAAATGAACAAATTCTAGAAATTTTGAATTATGACAGTAGATTTCTGAAGCATCAAACTGGGGATGTTTTCTCTTAAACTACGAATTAGGTTTTCATGAAATTTAATGGGTTTTTTCACCTTATCTCCTAATTTTTAAGAATCCATATCATAATTTTTAAGATATGATGAAATCTTTGACTACTGCAACTAAAAATGTCTACTTTCCTCATCATGCTCAGTCTTGATAAACTCCATAATTAAGCAAATACAAGTTTTTATTTGGCTAATAGATGAGATTTTTTTGTCTCATCAACTAGCTCCCCTCTATGACACATTTCTTAGAACCACCAAATCTCAAAATCCTTAAAATCCAGAGATCAAAATGATTTATTTTTTTTCTACTTTGAATAATACAAATGTTGGGTGGCTTCAAAATGACCATTCTTGCACCAACAAATAGTAAGGATTTTGGATTCTATACAAATTGGTTCTTACTTAGGGTAATCGGGGACATGACACCTTATGAGTGTCCAACAAGCCACTAAAGGCTTTAAACAATCTTACTAGGGGCACTTATACTTTTTACAGTAGTACCCCATTCTGAAAGACACTGTACGGATAAGTCCTACATACCATGAGGACTTGACAGTTTAGTCTTATCCATTTATATATTGGCCCGAGTGAAAAATTAATTGGAGTCACCTTCAAATTGGTCTTAGGCAGACCCCTCTAAAGGAAAAAAAAGTGAGGGAGTACACTTTTAGTTTGACCTCCCAATTTGTATAAGGCATAGGGAGGGAGCACACAATGTCTTTTTCTCATACTAGCATGATTTGTTCAATTTTAAAACCCAAACTTGAAATGTGTAGGTAATTTTTTAGACAACCAATGTCACTAGAATGTTTTTAATTCTCAAGATCGCCACAAAGCGTGAGAGAAGTGCATACACATTTGAATGACACAAGTTGCAAAACAAATTATAAGACAAAGAAGAAACAAGTTCATTTTAAATCCTCAAAGCAATAATGAGTTATTTTTTTTAAAGCACCAAAACCAAGTATGAAGTTGATTGTTCAATTTTAACCCAAAATCCAAATTCTAGTGAGTTTATAAGGTTCAATTTTAAAAAACTTTGACAAAGCTTGAGTTGTAAATTTTATGCCCAAAATAAATTTAGCTAGTCCTAGAACAAGAAATAAAATGCAGAAATAGAAGAACTAAGTTATTACAAAGAGCATTAAAAAATGCTTTTAGGCTTTCAACTCTGTTTTCCTTTGTTTCCTATACAGGTGATGCTCTACTGCAAAGGAAATACTCTACAAATAGCAAATGTAGTGCCATAGGAAAATGTGGTGCTCTTGTGAATGAAAATGCAACTACATTATGCAGAAGGAAGAGAACATGAATACGACATGATTTTAAAAGAAATGCTTTGCAGACAAAAAGTTACAACAAAAGACAAAGAAGGTAGATGTGATGCTTTAGTGAATGCAGCATGATAGAGACATGCAAATGTTGCACAACATAATGAAGGTGATGCTACAGAACAAATGCGATGCTCTATGGGCTCACAAATGAACAAAGGTGGTGTCACATTCCTGTGTCTATAAAAAAATAGCAATATCAAGAAAATATCAACAAGTTAAGATGGTCTTCCCTCCTAGCACCAAAATGTGAACACTAAACCTACAAAAACTAACAAAAGATCAACAAATCATTGTTAAACATGTTAGAAAGCTAAATCTAATGCTCCCTATAAAATTATTGGAAGAAAAAAGATGAAAACATGAAACTAAAATATAAAATGAACACAAATAAAGCATGTAATCAACTAAATTAACTAAACTTCAATCCCATAGGGGGATTGGTACTCCTTTGATGTGGAAAGAAGCCCTTTCTCAATCCCAATTGCTAAAGCTTGATGATTTGAAGATGATCCAAGTGTGAAAATGATGCTAAGTAATGAAAAATTAACTCAAAATAACATGAAGATGGTGATTGCTATGAACTCAAATGACTATAATGATAGTGCATAAAGTTGTGGCTCCATATTATGAAAGGATGCCTCTATTTATAGAAGCCAAGGGTTGAAGAATGGATGAAATTGGTGAATGTTTGATAAAATGAGAGGTAATAATAATGTGCCAAGTGTCACAATTCTATTGGAGGAAGTTGGAGCACATTTTGGGAAATGTGTGAGTGGAGGAGGATGGAAGAGAAATAAATAAAATTGGTTGAGGATTTGAAAAGTTGCAAGAGGAATTGAATGAAATTGGTTGAGATTTGAGAGGA
Source organism: Sequoia sempervirens (assembly GCA_007258455.2). NCBI lineage: Eukaryota > Viridiplantae > Streptophyta > Pinopsida > Cupressales > Cupressaceae > Sequoia > Sequoia sempervirens. The sequence goes on from VDFB02000008.1 coordinate 333,691,076, forward strand.
TGTAAAAGAATTTATTGCAAATGTAAGAGGATGTGATAGGTTTTTGAAATTTTTTTGGAGGGAAATTGAATGAGAGGTTGTTGAGAGGAATATTCCTTAGAATATGCCTTGGTGAGAGAAAATAGATGAATTAAATAATTAATAGAAATTAATTTCATGTGCAACCTGGTTAGTTGATCATGGGTTGATTTAACTCTTGAGGAGTTAAAAGATGGAAGAATTATTAATGATAATTAGGAAGGTGATTTAGGATTAATTAATTGGAGTGGATTAGGAGATTGTGACATTTGATTTGATGGATTTTAATTAAAAGGGGATTTAATTAAATATGATGAAAATTAGTTAGAAGACAGGTGAATTAATCAATAAATTTAATTATTTGATTAATAGCTAAATTTGTTGAATTTAATTAAATAATGTTGATTATTTAATTAATTGATGAATTTGAAGTGATTTTAGGAAAAAATGGTGTTAGTTAATCAAAATCAGATGCATAGTATTAATCAAAACTTTTTTAGTGTCCACAGTAGCTTTGATATTTTTTAGTTGGGTGATCCCACAATACTACATTACAATTTTTGGCCAAACTGGACACTGAACTGATTTTTTCTAACTAAATCTTCACTTTCGTGCACCTATAGTGGCTAAACCATGAGGAATTTGAAGATGATGCAAACTAGTGAGTTGTGACATTTTTTCTGTAGATTCTAAATATATTTTTTCTAAATTTTTGGAATCAGATTGCACTTCTTTTTCCATCTCCTTTGAAAACTATTTTTTTCAGTAAATACCATTTTTAGGGAGTGACACTCACTGTATAACACAACTTTTTTCTATGAAGGATAAAATTCTATTTTTTTTGAATTTAGATTTATAACTACAATATCTAATGCTTTCAGTTGGTTTCATAGTGTTTTATTGAATAATTTTTTCTTAATCAAGTTTTGAAGTCAAACCAATTACAATTTAGACATAGGTGGATCATATAACACATATCTTTTTTTGTATGTATCGAAATCCAATTTTTTTTGTTGGATCAAAAAATTTAATATCTTGTGCACTCATATTTTTCTAATTTTTTTAATAATCTTCTATTTTTCCATGTGTAGAATGAAAAACTTGATTTTCGGTAAAAAATCTACATTCACAAGAAATAAAAAAATATAATAATAAAATTAAATTTATTTAAAATTATACTTTTTGGGAAGCTTATAATAAGGACTACATACTTACAAAAAATAAATTTTAAGTGAATTCATTTGATCCTCCAAAAGGTAAATCAAAAGTGTTTTTATTAGCATTTTGATAGGTGTAAAGGAGACTCCATTATAGGTATGGTTTAAAACTAGTGGGGTTTTATCCATGGGGGTTTGATCTAAGGTAGTTTATCAAACCATCTTCAACTTGAATGCTTTAAATGGAAAATTTTAAGGATAAAATCATTATATTTTCTAAAAATATGTGATTTCGGTAAAAATCATAATCTCCCAAAAATTGTGAACCAACTTTATGGGATCACCCAATCCAAATGGCATAACATTCCAACAATATGTTCCCCAAGGACATGTGAAAGCTACCTTATGCTGGTCTTCAGGAGCAATCCTAATCTAATTGTATCTTGAGAAACCATCCATGAGGGATAAAATCTCATACCTTGCTGTCATATCTACTATGATATTGATGTTTGGCAATGGAAAGTCATCCTTAACACATTTCTTGTTTAGATATCTAAAATTAGTACAAATTTGGATTCCACATGTTAGCTTTGTCACTAGCACTAGATTGGAAATCCATTCTGCATAGTCAATGGGTTGAATGAAGCCAAAATCGAGTAAATTCTTTAGCTCTGCTTTTACTAGTAGTGCAATTTGAGGATGCATTTTACTTAGCTTTTGTTTAACTAGTTTGGAATCAAGGAATAATGGCAAGTGATGTAGCACCAACCTATGATCCAAAATGGGCATGTCAGTGTAAGACCAAGTGAAGTTAATTTGTCTTTATGTAAAGAAGGCACAAAACTCTAGTTGCTCTATGTCTATCAAAGATGCCACAAAATAGATAATCTTAGGATTCTCATCAGCACCAGTGTTGACTTCGATAAATTTATCTACTAGCATAGGCAATTTATTTTGAATTATAGGGAGTACTTGTCCAACCCTCCATCCTAGGGTTCCTTAGAAAGGTTTTCACCCTCAAATATGTCCTTTCTTTTTTACTTTTTCCTGGTCTAGAGGTGCCTTTTGGTTTTCACCTAGAGACCTTTCTTTTTTTGTTTAATTCTTTTCAATTTGCAACTAAAGGGTGGGAAAAACTCCCCAAAGTAGGCCATGTTGCCAAGATCTATAGTAAAGCTAGCTTTATGATCCCCATTGGGTATGACTTCACGTGGTCCCATAATTTCAACTATTTCTTCACCATTTTTGAATGTGTCCATGTTGGGTGGTCCTTGGTCCCAATCTATCAATTGTGGGTATACTAAGGGCATATCATCATCAATATCATCAAGATTCAAGGAATATTTGAATATGGTGAAAATGGAAGTGTTATGGAGATCCCAAAAGGAATCGATCCAAGTTTGTGGAAGGTCTCAGCTAGGTTGTAGTCACTAGATGTGTAGGAGTTCCACTCCCATTCATTGGAGTTAGTTTTGGCTTGGTAGTCCCTAGGTGTATTGATATCTATTGAAGTGCTAACCTCCTCACTCAAAATTTCCTTAGTACTAGGAGCACTCACTTTTAGTGGTTCATACCCTAACCCTCTATTCTTTGGCCACTTGGGAGGCATCAAGGGTTCTATCATTTCATTCTTTTGTAAACCAAGTCTGTCATGTCCATCATAACCCTTATGTTTCATAATCTCAAATCATTTACCATACTCATTTGGGATCCATCTAGGTTCAATGTCTTTTTCCTCATATACCCATGTGAAAATGTCCTCTTCATCAATAAATTCTTTTCTCAATTCTCCCCATTTTGTAAAGGTTGTGGTGGGAGATGCATAGATAATGACTTTGGGTTCCTTTTTGATAGAAGAAGGCTTACCATAGGATTTTGGAGATGCAAGTAGCTTATTGACACAATAGGATGTCTTCATGTGATATTCTCCACATCCCTTGTCTTGGACCTAGATCTTGGGATCGAAAGATAGAATGGTGGATGTGGATGCTTTGGTCAAAGTGGAAGGATCAATATAATAGGATGAGGTGGATGATGAACTTTCGTAATTTATGGGAACTGTTCGGATATCCCTCTTAAGTTGCTACAATATTGAAAGGGATTGGGATCACCTGCTATTATGATTTTGGTCCCTTATGGGGAAATTTAAGGAATTGGTGTTATGTGGAGGGGATGGCCTTCATAACATGAATCCATGGTCAAACAAGGAAGATGCTGTAGGGAAGATCCAAATCCAACACTTGGGATGTTGTATCTAATATGGTAGGTCCAACTCTAATTTTTAGTGAAATGACACCCTTTAAAGAGTGTTATGCATTGCAATAGGCCTTTATGATAATACTCTTTGATGAATCCACATAAGCTTCAAAGAAACCTAATGCTGTAACTAATTTTAAGGTGCAAATGTTCAATCCCACTCCACCATCTACCAAGACTCATATGATTTTATGTTTATTGACAAAGACTTCAAGGTGTAGAAGATCATTATGGTTAGGATTTTGTGTGGAGAAGTCATGGTCAAAAAATGTAATGTGGTTGGTGTTAGCTAGGTATCCCACCATTTCCTAGAACTGATTGACATCAAGGTCTATGGGCACAAAAGTTTCTTGTAATGCCTTATCCATGATGGCTTTGTGTCTAGGAGATATGTGAAGTAGCTCGAGGATAGATATTTGGGTAGGTGTCTTCCCCAAATGGTCTAAAAGATTGTATTGGGCTTTTGGTTGCTATTTAGGGGGAGCTCCTTGTAAGGTTACCTTGGTTCTTTGAGTTGCGACTACACATTCTGGTTTGATTGTAATGGTAGCAACACTGTCATCCAAGGCTCATATATTATGTATGGTATATTCATGGGTGGCATAGGTGTAATTGGCTTGGTCATTGGTCTTGGTACCTGAATTGGAGGCTTTCCCTATCCCATGGTTATGCAAAGGATTTTTGAAGATGGTATGATCATTATTAGAGGCCACCTATGGATTGTCTACTTCTATGACACCATTCTCAGTGAGGTCTTGGATTATGTTTTTAAGCTATTGACATGATGAGGTCTTGTGCCCTTTGATGCGATGATAGTCACAAAAAGCATTGTCATCCCACCATGATGGTTTGAAAGGACCTAGATCATAATGCTTTTCCTCTTGAAGTTGTATGACATTGGACTGTAAACGTTTTCTCAAGACGGATTCAATAGGTTCCCCTAAGGGACTGCATTTGTATCTTGGTTGGTAATTTCTTGGAGGTCTACATCCTTGGTTACCTTGAATTGGATTTTTTGTTTGATCAGGAACATGTGGTGGGTTATTTGATAAATTAGGCCCCTTAAGAGTTACTGTAGGGATAGCTTTGTGTATTGTCTTTTTGTCTACAACCCCATTGTTTGTGACATTCTTGTTCTGAGCTCAATATTTGCTTTTGTCATTAGAGGTGTTTTGGGAATTTTGATTCTTGTTAAATATTTTGATTTCCCCTTTGGCCATAAGTGTCTTCTCAAGGGTAGTACCTTTCTCAACAAGTTCAAAAAATTTAGTACAATAATGGATTTGTAGTTGGTATTTCAATTTCATTACTAAATTTTTGACAAACATGTGCACCAATTGTTTCTCAGGTATTTCACAAAGACACCTACTAGCTAATCTTCTCCATCTTTGGAAGAAGGATGTGAATGTTTCCCCTTCTTCTTATTTGGTATGACACAATGTTTCTATGGTTATATCATTTTCAATGTTGTAGGAAAAATATTTATGCCACAAAATTGCCGGCTAACGCATCCCATGTTCATATTCATGTGGGTAAATGGGAAAACCACTTAAGTGATTGTCCCGTGAGACTTATTGGGAATAATCTCATTAGGTAGGTATGTTCAAATGCAATATATATGCAAGCAGTATGGAACTCCCTCACATATTCTATTGGACTTCACTTCCCTCTGTATTTGGTGAAATTTTGGATAACATAGTTGTGAGGAAAGAGAGGCATATATATGCCTTTGAAAAAAGGATATGGGCATAGTTCTTGTGTGGACCAGGTTTTCTTTGTTGATACTTGTATATTGGAAAATTGTCATTGTAATGCATGCATTTGATTTTCCAAGACATCTATGAGGACGACGCGTCCACTACATTAGCAATCACATTATGATATCAATGACCCATGTTTGAATTAATGTTTTCTAATCCAATATTTGGGGTGGATGAATTGAGGTTGGTGAAAAATGAGTGTGATGGATTTTGGTTTTGAATGTTAGGAGAGAAATATGGAATTTGGTTGATGTGTGGAGTGTGTGGGGGATTGATATTTGGATTGAGATTGCAATGGGCTTGAACTTGCTTGACCATGCAGGTTTTGATTGCCATATTGTTGAGAAGGTCCTTGGGTGTTGTTTTGTAGAGGAATACACGAACTAGGACCTTGTTGCGATGTGTTGGTGTTCGAGTTCAAGCTAAAATTTGGTGTAATGTTTGTCTTTGGAGGTTGTGACTTAAGACCACTAATGTAAACCTTTTGCATCTTTGGTGGATTATTGTTTGACTTGTTTTGACCTATTGCAAAAGGATTGATAGATGGAGTCCCTATAGTATGAGATAACGAGGAAAATAAATCAAATGTGTTGCTAGGTGGTTGGGTACCTTGTGCCCCAAATATTGGTGTCATATTGACCATTATGGTGTTTTGAGGTGTTCCCCCTAATGGAAAAGTAGCATGCACTTGTGGAGTAGTATGGTTGGGAGTAGATGCATTATGTCCTTGGTTTTGTGTGACATCATTTATTGGTGATGCGGAAAGCATTTTGACATCAAAATCAAGAGGGATTTTAGCTCCACTTTGTAGCAATTTCATGAGATATCATTGGGGATCTACTACTACTATCTCATCTACAAAGCATGCTACTGTAGGGTCTTGGGCGACCACCTCAATTTCTTCTTTAGTTAAATGTCTTTGGATATCTTATAACTTGAACTTCTCAAAAGGATTTGGGAATGTGGATCATGCCTTGGGTATCTCATTTGAGGAAGAAGACCCAAACTTCATGTTTCTAGTTCAGTTTAAATAGGGATCTTCATTTGTGTAGTCCATCTCTTTTATTTTCCTTTGTAACCTAGTTTGGACAATATTAGACTTGCAACTTAATGAAGGATATGGAGTCTAAGGAATGATAATGCAATAAAATCATGCTATATTTTTGGGATTTTTGGAGATATAAGAAATGCCAAATGGTAATGCATTTATGACCAAGATTGGAGTGCAAAGTGACCATGGGTACAAAGTGACAATGGGTGAAATCAAGATATGGTAATGTCACTATGATCAAAATCTATGGTGTGACTAAAGATAAAGTATTTAAGGATGCAAATGGGAGCTATGACCAAAGATGTAGTATGGCCAAAGTTATGATAGGGGATTAAGACTATGCACCTTTATGGACCTAAGAAAAAGGATACTAACCAAGCTAAGATAGCTCAAAGTAACAAATTAGATTGCCAGGACCTTTAAAGGACAAAGAATAAAAGTATGATGATGACTTAACAAAGTGAACCTTAAATTAGACTCATGAGTTTGAAGGCACAACTTAAATGATGAGGATTGATTAATAAAAAGGACAAGGTCAAGGATAATCTAAATGTGTGGCAATGAATTGATCCAAGGTATGATAGTCTCCTAGTCTGAAGTCTGAAAAGATGTATGAAATTAGGAATGAACTAAGGCTTGACTAAGCAATGAAAGGATGGAAAATTAAGGAATGCAATGACAACCTAAGTGAATGTAGTGAAATGGATGGTCTTGATTGAGCAAGTTTATGATCTGAAGAGATAGTTACCATAAAAAAATGATAAAAAATGAAACCATACAGGAATCTCCCCAAAATTTTAAAAACTAGCAAATATGATTTACTGTTTCATAGATGTGGTTTACTATCTCAATTAGATGCGACTCACTGTCTATCAAATGCAATTTACTATTAATGAAAATGTGGTTCACTATTTTTAGTAGATGTAGTGCACTGTATTTCAATTGCATTGTATTGTTTGTTAGATGTGGTGCACAATTTTTTGACCCTAGTTTTAATTTTTTGAGGTGATTTTTCATCTTTGGTAATTGTGAAATGTGATTGAAGACACAACAAAAAATATGAAATTTTTTTTTTGGCTATTGAGTGTCTAGATTTTATGTGAATAGTGTATCTTTATAGGCCAAGTCTAACCCAATTTCCATGGGTCTAATCATAAATTGAAAACACTTCAAGAAATTCAAACACTTCCTAATCCTAAGGTCAATGGTCAATGGCAGTAATCTCAAGCCCAAAACTTGGAATGCCCTTTGAATCAAATGTAGGAACACCTAAATGGGTATATACACTCTTGTAGTTGTGAGAGAGGATAGGTAGGGGCCTCTAGGACTGGAAGGATGATCTAATCACCCTCTTCCCATAAAACTATGTGTAGCTTATGCCAAGTTAGGGATTTTAGTCTCATCTCAAGGGAGCCATATGATGAGTAACTTCAAGGTGAAATAGACATACCTTGCATAGAGAATGGCACCAAAAACTCAATCAATAAGGTGGTCTCTAAAATAATGGTTTTGAGTCACTGCTAGGGGACTTAATGCCTTGCTAGTGCCTAACAAGCCACTTAAGGATTTAACCAACCCTACTTGGCACCCTAAATACCTCACATGAATGTGGGTACCTAGCCTTTTAGATTGGCACTGTTGGAAAGGTACTCACCAGTTTGACCTTGCATTTCATTTTAATCTTTTATATAACAACTCAAGGGAAAAACTATTTTGGGTCATACCCCTTAGAGTGATCACTTCTCCAAAGGTAGGTGATGAGCCTAGGTTTTGGCCAAATTTTGGGTAGAATCTATAGTTTATTTGCTGATAGATGTCATGGAATTTAATGATTAATGTCGGTATTTTCATAATGTTTCCCTCAAACCATTGACATTGGAATTAATCTTATCTCTGCAAGCTTTAATGACATTTAGGATAATATGTGAATTATCTATATTGATTTTGCATGTGGTTAATGAATGTTCCTTAAGGTGGTTATATATGTGTAGTTATTATGTGTACTGACCTTTCCATGCAAATTTAATATGCCAAGTTGAGGAAGACACCACTAGATGAGCATGCACCATAATGTCTAGCAAAGGAATCACTCAAAGTCAAAGGAAGCCAACAACATAAGATTTTCCATGCAATTGAATGTAACCGCCTTGTAGTGGAATTTAATGATTGAGCATGCATGGGAATTATTGCTATGCTAGATCTGTGTTTGGACCTACATGTTTGACTAGATTCCATGCATGTGTAACTGCTGTCACTCCATTTCCTCTATTTTCCCTAAATGGAATCCTCCCAGTCGTGGAGTTGACTTCCTAGTTTAGTTGTTAGTATAAATAATAATCTAATGCTCCTTCTTCAGGAGCTTGCATGATTTGATATTGCACTCTTATTCTCTAGTTTTTAGTAATACAGATAAATTACTCTTTTGTATGCATGATTCATAGTGAATAAAATAAAGTTATGAGTTCGAGCATTTGAGTTTTCATTAGTTTTAGAGGATACTTATCCAAGGGGGCCCACTTGGTGAGTAATCCGTCTTCTTAGTTTAGCATTAGTTTAGCATTATTTACTGTTTAGTCCTTAGAAATCCATCATTGGCTGTTCCTACAACCACTATAATTCCATTTTGTGACTATTCCTGTAGCCAAAGCAGATAAAGCAGTGCCCTATTTGTTGCTCAAATTTTCATTCCTGTTATGCATTTCAGCTTAGCATAGTCATTGGTTGATGTTCAACATTTGTTTCATTCCTTTTGAAGCAATTTACATTTAGTATTGTGTGTTCCTTAGCTATAGAATAGAATGGATACTTTGAGTTCCTAGTGCACATATATGTTGAAATGGCTATTTAGGTTAGATGTTCAATTTGTGAATCATGTCTATAAAGGATTAGTTATTAAGATCATTGTAGGAGGCCAACCTTTTTGGCGTCATTGCCAGGGATGGTTTCAAACTAGGGAGTCTTTTCAAGTTATTGGTAGTTTTCTTGTTGTAGTGTTTCTGGAAGTTGTTCTTAGTATATCTTCATTTAGGAAGTAATAATCCCCCTTATTCTTTACCAATTCTTTGTGTGAGCTGACTGATAGTGAATGATACTACATGCATAGAGGAAGGAGAAGGGATTCTTATGGGAGATTCCTTCCTAACAATTCTAATCCATTCTAGCTAGTTGAATATCAGAATCTACTGGAAGAAGAAGAAGAAAATCCACACCCCTTTGCTGATGCATATCCTGATCTGACTAGTTTTGAAGTCTCCTCTGAAGATCAAAATCAACTTGAGAAATCCTTTTCTTTGGAACAACATCAAGTAGGCATGGGTGATGCAAATAGGAATAGACCTAACCAACCAACTTTTCCTTTCCCCATTGTCCATTAGAATGAAGTTGACAACATCAAGAACATTCCTGCCTCAACACTCCCAACGTTTTATGAACTTGTCACATAAGATCCATATACCTTTCTATTTGAGTTTGACATACTCTGTAGGAGTTATGATTATACTACTGATGCCCATAGGCTTAAGCTATTTCCTACTACTTTGAAAGAGGCTACATTGAGATGGTTCATGAGCCTAGGTAGAGATATTGTGGAAACTTGGGAATACATGAAGACAAAATTCCTTGAGAAATACAAGGAATATTGCAGAGTCCGTGACATGAGAGGAGGCGACATTTTCAAGATGCAACAAAAGGAAGATGAGAGCCTGGAAGATTACATTGCAAGGTTTTTGTTTTTTCTACAAAAATCTCCACACCATACACTTAATGGAGACTCACAAAGTTTTCTTTTCTTAAGAGGAATCAATGATAGTTGCAATAATTCCTTGGACCTCGTGGGAGGTGGAGATATCTCCCAAGTTCCTTGGGAAGATATCAATAAAATATGCTAGAACTACTCTAGGGAAGCTTCAAAGAAAGTGAGAGCTTACCAATCTTCCATGGGTAAGTCAACTACCAGTGGAGTTTCAAGAATGAAGATTACTCATTTTTTGGCTGATTTCAAGTAGGAAATTATCAATAATCTAGCTACTTAGCTAGATACACTTCAGGCCAAGAAGAAGCAAGAGGAGGCAAATGAAGTGTTGATAGAGTATTTCCCTCACTGCAGACAAAAGAAGAAGGACTGCAAATATAAGATGGCAGCTAATCTTGAAAGTATGCAAGTTCCACCTGAGTTCAAGCCAATCCAGATTGAAGAAGACCAAGTCTACTATGTTGCAAAAAGGAAGCCTTGGGTCCCAAGACAAGGTATTCCATTGGATCCACTATCAAATGTTGGGCCATATTTTAATTCCTATTCCTTTGGTAACCAATGACAACCCCCATATCCACCTAATTATGGAGGATATCCACCACATCCTTGGAGTAACCTTCCAAATGCTTGGCCCAGTCATCAAATTTCTCCACCCTAGTGGCAGAAACCTCAAGGGAATTGACAACAATTTCAAGGACACTGGCAACCACCTCTAGGAAATTGTTAGCAAAAAAATCAATGGGGAGAAGGGCAACAATGTCCTACTTAGACAACTAGTTACATGCAACCACCTTCTCATCCCTAGCAACCTACTATAATGCCTCCACCCTGCTAATCCCAACTCAAATGCACCTAAACCCACTCAACTACCAGCTCAACCCACACCCAATCCAAATAACAAACCACAACAATAGCCTACCTACTTTGTTGATTCAAATCAATTTTCTACATATGTAGTGAGTGTAAGTGATATCCACTTGCATTCAGGTACTACTCTACCGACCCCTTCCAAGCCCATCATCACTAAGTTCCCCATGGAAGAGGAAGAAGACCCTCTGAATGATCCCATTCAGCCTAGTGTACCTAAAAATCCTGAACTAGTCCAAGTCAAGCAAATTGAACAAGAGCCACCATTTCCTTAGAGATTGGAAGTTTCCAAGAAGAAGGAAGACAAGGAGGACAAAACTTTGATATCTTGGATCAACTGAAGCATATATGTGTCCAGATACCTCTATTTCAAGCCATAAAGAATGTTCCAATATGCAACAAAGCAATCAAGGATGCCTGTCTCAAGAAGCCAAGTAGGAAAAAGAAAGACCCAACTACAGTTCATGTGGTGGGCCAACTAGCTGACATCATGTTGGGAAAGGTGACTATTCCCAAGTATAATGACCCATGTAGTCCTGTGGTAGCAATTTTTATAAACAAGATCCAAGTGAAGAATGCTCTGATTGATTTAGGGGCAACAATAAATGTAATGACCAAAGACATCTTGCAACAACTAAATATCGCAAGCATGAGGTCCACTCCTACTGTCCTGCAGCTTGTTGATAGCTCTATTGTTAAGCCTAATGGTGTAGTGGAGGATCTTGTGGTAGTTTTAGACTCCTAGGAGTACCCAACAGACTTTATGATTGTCTCTCCTAAAGCTACACTAGGTAGGTATTCCATTATTCTTGGAATACCATGGTTAGCAACTGTAGATGCATACATTGGATGTCAACCAGGTGACATGACCATTTTAGATGGGAGAAGCACTAAAAACTTTATTCTCTATCCACTTGCTCAACCATATCATGATGAAGATAATCCCATACATGGCCACATGTTGGTGAAGAGGTCAAGGAAGTTAACTCTGTGGCACAACTTATAATGCTAGGTAGAAGCTCCTTCATGCAGCTCCAAGATGAGGATGAAGTATTGGCTAACATCATTCAAAACTATTATGAAGTGGAGGAAGCATCATATTTTCATTTTGTTACTCCATTCAAGACACTTTTTCCTACTCTTCCTACAACCACTGTTCCTACATATGTCCTTCCTGTAGATGCTCTTCTTGCAACCACTGTCCCTACAGACAAACTTCCTACAACCACTCTTCTTGCAACCTTTATCCCTACTAATAGACTTCCTACAGTAACAGGTATGTCCCATGCATTGCTGCCATATGAACTAAAGGTACCAAGTGTTAATGAAGCAACCATGATAGAGTTAACTACACAAGTATAGGTGTCAGAAGGAAAATATTTGAATGTTAATAGTAAATTAAATGAAGAACAACAATTGTTATTGGAAAACCTATTAAGGGTCCATCAACATGCATTTTCATGGGATTATCATGATATGAAGGGATTGGATCTTAAAATTTGTACACATAGAATTCACATAAGAGATGATTGCACCCCAGTAAGACAACCACATACAAGAATTAACGCTGCACGAAGAGAGATTGTGAAAAGAGAACTGTAGAAATTACTAGATGCAGGATTTATCTACCCCATTTCAAATAGTCAGTGGGTGTCTCCATTTGATTGCACCCAAGAAGTGAGGTAAATGGCGAGTTTTTGTTGATTATAGGGAACTGAATACTGCCACAAAGAAGGACCACTTTCCTTTACCCTTCATTGATCAAGTTTTGGACACACTTGTAGGAAAACAATATTTTTATTTTCTAGATGGGTTCAACAGCTACAACTAGATCCAAATTGCACTAGAGGACCAGAAGAAGACTACATTTACCTATCCATGGGGGACTTATGCCTATTTGATGCTCCCATTTGGCTTATGCAAAGAACCCACAACTTTTCAGAGGGAAATCATTAGCATCTTCTCAAAAATTTCTCATGATTGGATGAAAATTTATATGGATGACCTCACCACTTATGGTGTTGATTTTAATCAAGCATTGGAAAATATTAGAAGGGTCCTGTAGAGATGTGAAGACCAAAACTTGTCCTTAAATAGTAAAAAGTGCTTCATGATGATGCTAGAAGGCATAGTTATTGGCCACTACATCTCCCATAAGGTAATCCAAGTAGATCATGCAAAGATTGAGGTAATCACAAATCTTCCCACACCTATAGAACATAAAGATGTTAGGAGTTTTTTGGGTCATGCAAGATATTATAGGCATTTCATCAAGGATTTCAACAAGGTAGCAGCACCATTGTATACTATTCTCACTAAATATGTTGAATTTCAGTGGATTGAAGCCTCTAACAAAGCAATTTCTGACTTGTAGGCATATTTGACGCATGCTCCTGTACTCAAAGGGCCTAATTGGGAGCTTCCTTTCCACATCCATACTGATGCATTAGATTATTCCATAGGAGTAGTCTTAGGATAGAAAGAGGGAGCTATTGAAAATGCCATTTACTTTGTCAGCAAAAAATTACAAGGAGTTGAATTCAATTATACAGTGATAGAGAAAGAAATGCTAGTAGCCATCTATGCATTGAACAAATTCAGACATTACATAATAGGCTACCAAATCTTTGTGCACACCGATCATGCAACCATTAGACATCTCATGAATAAACCTTTGATCATAGGTAGATTGACAAGATGGTTATTGTTGATGCAAGAGTTTGATATAACCATTGTGGATAAGCCAGGGAAGGCCAATGTTGTTGCAAATTTTCTTTCAAGGCTAACTACATCAGAAGATAATCAGCCCATAGATGACTCTTTCCCTGATGAACATCTATTCTCCCTCAGTGTACAAACACCCTGGTATGCTGACATAGACAATTACTTGGTCATAGGTAGAGTTCCTTCTCACTTCTCTCCAAAGGAGAAAAGGGCATTCATTGAAAAATATTTTCCTTTCTCTTGGATTGCTAGATGTTTGTTTTATACTGGACCTAACCATGCCATGAGGAGGTTTGTGAGAGAAGATGAGACATATGAAATTTTGCATGCATGCCACAATGAATCATGTGGAGGAAACTTTGTGGCCAAGAGGATAGCAATGAAGGTTTTGAAAACATGATATTACTGGCCAACACTCCACAAGGATGCATGAAGGTATACCAAAAAATGTGATAGATGTCAAAGAATGAGAAGACCAACTAGATCTAATGAAATGCCACCATGCCCTCAGGTAGTCATCACTCCCTTTGACAAGTGAGGATTGGATTTTGTGGGACCAATTGACCCTCCATCAAATGGTAAGTCTTATATATTGGTATGCACTAATTATGTGACAAAATGGGTAGAAGGTAAGGCCATGGAACATGCAAGAGATAACAAGGTTGCAAAATTTCTTTATGAGGAGATTTTCACAAGATATGGAGTCCCAAGAGAAATAGTGACTAATCAAGGGGCACAATTCACATCAACCCTTGTTGCAACACTAGTTAATGAGTATAACATAAGGCACATGAAGTCTACTCCTTATCATCCATAGGCTAATGGCCAAGTTGAGGTGACCAACAAAGAGATTGAATCCATTCTGACTAAAACAATAGCTATTCATAGAAAGGATTGGGCAAACAAATTAACATAAGCTATTTGGGCCTATAGGACATCCTAGAAAATAACTACAGGCTTCACCCCATTTGAGTTGCTGTATGGAAAAATAGCTATGATACTAGTTGAATTTGAATATAAGACTTTGCAAACTATAGTAGATTTAGGGATGGATGTTTCTGAGGCACAAAGAGAAAGAATCATGCCGCTAAACACTTTGGATGAGATAAGAAGAGCATCCCAAAAGTGGTGCAGAATCAGAGAATCAGATGGCATGACAAATTTATCAAGGAAAATAAATTCCAACTAGGAGATTGGGCCTTGCTCTATGACTCAAGATAGCAAGACAATGTAGAAAAATTGTAGACAAGGTGGCTAGGACCATATGAAGTTGCTGAAGTCTTTCCTAATGGAGTTGTTCAACTTACTACCATTGACCTTGTTAGGTTTAAATTACTTGTCAATGGTCATCACCTCAGTCTATACCACAAGCCAACTTCTAAAGAAGAGTTCCTGCAGTAATTCACCTGAGCTTCATGTAGTTGAAGGAAGTGAACCTAGTGTCCCTCCTTCTGGCTAATTAAGGCACATACTCTCTCATAATAAAGACTTTCACTAATGTGGAAGTCCATTTCCTCACCCATCTGCCCATCCACCCATCCATCACCACCTTTCTCTTTCTTCCATCACTTCATTCCACCTCACCTCACTCCACTCCATTTTCATTAATTGCTCAATTTATTCCCACAAGGCGAGCAATACTTTCTCCACAATCTTTGTAGGAAATCTTCCACATATTTAGGTATGTGCACATTAATTGCTATCTTTAATCATCTTTTAAGTGCGTTCATTTAATCACTGTACATTAGTATAGAAGTTTACATAAAATACCATCATTCCCTATCAAATCACCACTCCCATCTCACATGTGTGGACAGATGTCCAAATTTAGGTTAGGGGGAGGGGAAAGAAAAAGATGAAAATATTTTGTGAATTTATTTCCCATGTGTCAATTCATACTAGGCTATGTTAGAAAATTTAAAATGAGCTGATTTGAAATCTGAATAAAAGGACGGCTTGCATGTGTGAAGTGACAATAATTGTATCCGCCATTTCTTCCCATTATAATTCCCCTTTTTATCACTCCTTTTCTTTCCATTATTTCCCTATTGTAATATTGAGTTACAAGAAAAAAGGTGAAACAAAGAAAAGAAAATTCAGTTGATATTGGCACTGGAAATTTAGCAGGTACTACAAGAAAGTGAGCTTGATTTTTAGATGGGAATTGTGGGAAAGAAGTTGTAGAGTATTTATTTGATTGCAAACAATGGGAGGTGGGTTAATTCAAAATGAACCCATGGTGCATGACATTTTATTGTAAGACACACAATGCCTGGCTAAATTTAGAAACAACGAATGGGTAGATTACTTCTTGAAATTGGATAGCTTTGATGAAAGCATTTCCCTTGAATTTTCCAAAACATTTTTTGAAGGGAAAGACAAAGTAAAAGGGTTGGAAGCTGTGGCAACTGAGGAAATAATTGTAGAGGTCACATTGTTACCAGTTGATGGCAAAAATTATCTTGCCTCTAGAGATGCCAGATCAACTAGGGTCGAATTTATAGAGACGAACAATCCCCCATTGAGTATTGATAAACAGGGTGCAAAGAGGATGTCTCTGCCTGAGCCATGGAAGCATATAGCTGTGTATGTTATCAAATACATAACTTGTGAGGGTCGCCAGTCAAATTTGCATTATGTACACTTCAAGCTTTTGAATCACATGAGGCACAAAAGGAGGATGAATGTGCCCAACGTGCTATAGAATCTTCTCTCAATCATGGCAATCGAGATTCAAAAAGGTAGGGATAATTTTGTTTCCCACCATTGCTTGATTAAATTTCTAGTTGAAAAGTCTCTGTATGATGTATCTACAATAACCTGGGAAGAATTTATAAATGTTGATCAAATTAGACCTAAGCACTTGCAACCTAGGGCCTTACCTCAGCCCCATAGGTCTAGAAGGAGACTGAACATGGTTGAATCCCCTCTTGACACCTCAACCTCTAGTGCTAGCTCTTGTGTGAATTCTCCTACAATAGAAGAAACCATAAAAATTAGTTCTTCTGGAATACAACACTCAAAAAAATAAAGTTCTTCCTCTAATTCTGATGATGACATTCCACTTGAGACCTTGATGAAAACTAGGGCACAAAAGAGAGAAGTAGAAACGAGAAAAGGAAAGGCCAAAACAAAACTTGTAGAAAGAAAGGTGCCAAGTTCTAAAAAGAGGAAGGCTGGCACTGTTCATCCTATAGCCAAAGGAAAGCATCAGAAACCTCCCAAGAAATCAAGACCAATTGAGCCTATGATTGTTACAACTCCATAGGAAAGCCCTAAGCTTGGTGAGACATCACATGAGGACCCTAAAGCTCCAATGGGGCAGGAGAATATTGAAGAAGAAAACATATTCGAGAGAGTAGGAAATATAACACTGGCCGATCTTGCTAACATTGCAAAAGAGTTTGAGGAAAATTAGGATTTCCTGTAGCATGAGAAAGAATTCCTACAAAAAGAAGTCCTATAGTAGCAGCCAAAACTAGAGTAGGAGTTCCTACAGCCACATCAAGAACAAGAATGAGAGTCCCTGCAGCAAGAGGTGAAAGAAGGAACATTACCCCTGTAGCTAGAGATAACTAGACAATTTGAGTTCATGTAGATAGTACCATATGAAGAGCTTGCATCGACAAAAAGACTGGTAGGAATTCATAATCCTCCTAGTTTTATAGTACATGCAACAATTTTGAATTTATAGAGAGAAATACAAAGAAGGGAGGAAGAATGGAGAAAGGATAAATAAAAATTGAAGGAAGAAATTCAAAAGAAGGATGAGGAGATAGAAGACAAAGATGCAGAAATTGCCACCCTCAAGTAGAGGGTGGATCATATGGTAGCTTTTCCACCACGGATTTTGGAATGTAGGACCCCTCTAAGGGTCTATGCTCTGCTCCTAAAATAGAAGTATCTCTCTTTTAAGCTGTCAAGGATTGCCTTAGGTTTGAATCCTTCTATTGACACCCCTATGGAGTTTTTCAATGCTTATAGGATTGCCTCCCCTGAAATGAAGAATTTGCTATGTGAATTTTATTTGCATAATTATGTTGTCACAAAAGACCATGATTGGAATCGGTTGTTGTATGTTGGGGATGTTCAATTGAGAGCATTTATGTCTTGGGGACAAAATGAGATTATTTGGAGACAACATGGGGCTTATAAGCAATTGGAGTTTGATATCCCTCTGCTCATTAGGGCTGAATTAAGCAACCCAAGAGATATTTATAGAGAATGGAACAAAATGCTTCTTAGACCTAGTTATGGCAACAAGATTATGCCTTGGATTGAGGCAGTTTATAGTGAGTATGAGGTAAAGACAACAACAAAGGAGGAAACTATGAGAATATATATATCACAAAGATGGAATAGTCTATCTAATGAGTTGAAGCAGGCTAAGTCTCATTCCATCCACAATTATGCTATAACACTAAAGAGGATTGATAGGTATATTCAAATTGGGAGAACATAGGGGCAGTCTTGGCTTTCCCTAACTTTCCAGCCACCCATGCTCATATGGCCCATGCCAAACTTTAGATTCTACCAACTTGACATTGCTGTAGAAAGGTAGAGATGGAACATATTTGACAGATTGGGAGGATTCTATTGGGATCTTGATTCATGCACTGCAACCACTGATGTTGGACAACTATCAATTGAAAACTTTAGAGCTTTGACCAAGCAGAAGAACAACCCTTCCACTGTTGGAGGACCAACAAAATGTTAGGTTGGGGGGAGTGGTGAGCCTAGTTTTTGGTCCAATTTTGGGTAGAATTTATAGTTTATTTTCTCATAGATTTCATGGAATTTAATGATAAATGTCAGTATTTTCATAATGTTTCCCTCAAACCATTGACATTGGACTTAATCTTATCTCTGCAAGCTTTAATGACATTTGGCATAATATGTGAATTATCTATATTGATTTTGCATGTGGTTAATGAATGTTCCTTAAGGTGGTTATAGATGTTCAGTTATTATGTGTACTGACCTTGCCATGCAGATTTAATATGCCAAGTTTCAAGGAAAACACTGCCAGATGGGCATGTGCCATAATGTCCAACAAAGGAATCACTCCAAGTCAAAGGCAGCTGGCAGTAGAAGATTCTCCATGCAACTGAATGTAACAACCTTGTAGTGGAATTTAATGATTGAGAATGCATGGGCGTTACTATTGTACTGGATCTGTGTTTGGACCTACATGTCTAACTAGATTCCATGCATGCATAACCACCATTGCTCCATTTCCTCTATTTTCCCTAAATGGCGTCCTCTTAGTTGTGGAGTTGACTGCCCTATTTAGTTGTTAGTATAAATAATGATCTAATGCTCCTTCTTTAGGAGGTTGCATGATTTGATAATATATTCTCATTCTCCAGTTTTTAGTAATACAAATACATTACTCTTTTGTATGCATGATTCACAGTGAATAAAATAAAGTTTTGAGTTCAAGTATCCGAGTTTTCATTAGTTTTAGAGGATACTTATCCAAGGGGGCCCACTTGGTGAGTAATCTGTCTTCTTAGTTTAGCATTAGTTTAGTATTATTTATTGTTTAGTACTTAGTTAGAAATCTGGCACCGATTGAACATCCTGCAACCACTAGAATTCCATTCTGTGACTGTTCTTGCAGCCAAAGTAGATAGAGCAGTGTCCTATTTGTTGCTCATATTTTCATTCCTATTATGCATTTTAGCTTAGCATAGTCATTGGTTGATTTTCAACATTTGTTTCATTCCTTTTGAAGCAATTTACATTTAGTATTGTGTGTTCCTTAGCTGTAGAATAGAATGGCTACTTTGAGTTCCTAGTGCACATACTGTGTTGACCCATTTCAAGTTCACGTCCCTAGGTTGAAAAGTTATATGCACCTTCATGATGGTTGAAATGGCTATTCAGGTTAGATGTTCAATCTCTGAATCATATCTGTAAAGGCTTAGTTATTAATATCATTATAGGAGGCCAACATTAGGCCCTTCTAAAAAGGTTACACAAAAGTGATACAAATAATGCTTTTGATCTCCAAGATCATATGAAAATGTGAGGAGAGAGCATACACATGTATTTGACCACACAAGTAATGTTCATTAACCTTAGAAATTGAAATGTGTGGTGTGAAAATGAGAGTGATGAAGAGTGATTTTGATTCCCAAGATCATATGAAATGTGAGGGAAGAGTATACACACTTCCAAACAAAAATAAGATCACAAAGCAATGCAAATACTAGTTCTTTTTAAGCCCAAATTGAAAACGTGATATTGAAAAGACACTTGTTCTTTTTTTAAAGATCCAATTCCAAATGTTCCTACTTTAAAAAATCAAAGATAAATAAGACCCTACAAGAACATCGATTAGTAGTCTTGATAGTAATGTATTCTCCCAACAAATGCCACATACTGCAAATAGGATATTAGTAATACAAAAAACCTCTACCCTACCAAATCGAAAAGGAAGAAAATGAAAAACTCCAAATTTAAACCCTTATTACCAATAACATGTAGATGTAGTGCACTATGCCACATATGCATTTCACTATCTTAAGTAGATGCAACAAACAAGATTGTGACTATGGCGAACAATATGGTGACTATGGTGGATTGTTTCAACAAATTCAACTCATTTGCATGTAGATACATCACATTATTTCACAGATGTGACACATAATCTGAAAGCAACACAACACCTAAATTTGTTAAATTTTTGAAAATATCAAGATAGAAATGATGCAAGTAATATGTTGAGATGTTATAATTAAAACTATAAACTAGAAAAATGATAAAAACCACAAAATAGAGAGATTTAATGATTTCCCCTAAAAATAAATAGATGCAACTCTTTGTTCCATAGATGCAGTGCATTGTCTCATGAATGCGCTATATAGAAAATGCGTCATTCCGTACTATGATTGCATCACACGATCTCATGAATGCATCACACTATCTCACAAATGCATCACATTGTATCATGAATGTGTTGCATTGTCTCATGAATGTGTTGTTCTACCTTTCAAATGTATTTTAGACCTAAAAACTCAAGATTTCTCACAAATTTCTTCAATTCTAGTTAGTTCACATCGGGTTCACCAATGTATAATAGGGTAAAATCATGGTAAAAGGCATGAATCAATAGTACCAATCACTAAATACATAAAAATCAAGCCTTAAAGGCCCTAATCCAACAATGAAGCATATATGAACATAGAAACATAAAATAATAAAGCAATATTACCACAATTTCTATGCCATGTTGAATCACCTTCATTGCTCTTCTCCATTTTGCTTTATACGTTCTTGCCCTCAAATTTGTAGTATGCAAGAATAAGCCTAGTGATAGTGACAATGACAACAAAATATTGAAGATAGTAGTTGTGGTTGTAGCCTTGAAATGAAAAGGATAAGTCTCTTTTATAGAAAACCAAATTTGAATGAAGGACCTAGATTAAAAGATGAAGAATGATGTTGATCAATGGATAAGATTGCTTTAAGAAGCAAGGAAATAGGGTTATGTCAAAAATAGGGTTTAGTTAAGGATGACCAGTGAAGATTAAAAGGTAATGTCAGATGATCAAGGGTGAAAATTTAATGAGATGAAGAGATAAGAATGACACAGAAAAATAGGTTAAATTGGAATAAATTAAATAATTATAAAATTATTTAATTCAGGAGGGAAAGTGAATAATTAAATAAAAATGATTATTTAATTAGAGAAGAAAGGGAAAAGGTTGATTTTTAATTAAAATAACAATTTATTTAAAAGTGGAAGAAAATGACAAAATTAGTAAATAATTAAAACAATTATTTATTAGTGGAGAAAAAGGTGGAAATTAAATAAATAGGATTTATTTAATTGTAGAAGAAAAGGTTAATGAATAATTAAAATAATTATTTAATTATAGTGGGAAAATGAACAATAAATAATTAAACAAATGTGAATTTATTTAATTATAGAGTGAAAGGATTAATTAGTGAGGTAATTAAATAAATATATTTATTTATTTAATCAAGAAAGAATAAAAGGGAAAAGTGAATTAATTAAATAATTAAAATTATTTAATTAATAGAAAAAATATGACTTTAGACAATAATCAAATAATTAAAATTATTCAATTATAGGGAAGAAGAGAAATCAATGAAGAAAAAAAGTTACGGTTTTGTTTGACTTTTATATTATATATATCTTATTCTATTTTTATAGATATCTTCTTAGTTCTATCTATTTTCTTTTGTTATGGCTTTGTGCCTTTTGCAAAAGCATAATCTATTTTGATTGTTCTTCTTTTTATTTGTATTTTCTTTGTAGTTAAGGGCCTTCTTTATTTATTATTTATTTTCTTTATGGTCCTTCTTTATTTATTATTTATTTTCTTTATGGTCCTTGTTGCTTCTTGTTTTTCTTTATTTTTATTTATTTGTGGATCCTCTTGGTTCTAATTTTTTGTTAATTTCTTTTTTACCCCCTTTTGCATTCTTATGTTTTACGTATTTAATTATGTGTTTATATATTTTTCCTCTTAGTTCTATTCTATTTTCTTTTAGTTCTTTTTGTGCCTTGTACAAATTAATTTTTTTTATTTTGATTGTTCTATTCATTTGTATTTTCTTTATATTTTATTCTTCTTTATTAAATTTTCATTTTCTTTATGGTCCATTTTACTTCTTGTTTTTGTTTATTTTAATTTATTTGTGAATCCTCACGGTTCTAATTTAATATATTTTTTTTTTTCATTTTAGCCCCATTTTCATTTTTTTCTTATTTAAATTTATGTTTATATATATTTTTCCTCTTAGTTCTATTCTCTTTTCTTTTGGTTCTTTTTGCACGCCTTGTGCAAATTTAAAATTAATTATGATTGTTCTATCCATTTGTATTGTTTGTTCTTCTTTGATATTCATTTGATTATTTAGTTCTATTTTCTTTTCATTCTCTTTTGTGCCCTTTAAAATTGATTTGTTTGTTTTATTGGTTTTATCTTTGAAGTTTTTGGAATTTCTTGTAGTTTCTTTTTTTTTTGTTTGCTTGTTTCTTTTTTATTATTGGTTTTCTTGAACTATATAGTTCTTTAGGCATATAATTTAAGTTCTAATTCCTTAGCTTTTGGTTTGGCTATAATTTTATTGTTCTTGCCTTACTCTAGCTTAGAATTTGGTTTTTAAATTTTTAGCTCTATTTCATTGATTAAGTTTTCTTTTTATTAATTTTCTTTTTACTTCATTATTTCCTTTCCTTGAATTGTGTGTAACTTCTCTCCTTTTTAGTTGGTTTGGCTTTGCAACAATTTTCATTTCTCTTCCTTATGCTCTTTTTCATCCAGGTGATGATGGATCATGGAGTGTGATCCGAAATGTTGATGACAAAAACTTAAACACAATCAAAACTAGAAACAAAATTGATTAAGAAAAAAAAGTGTTCTCAGCCCTAGGACATTTTTAGTGTCTACAATATAATGAAATTAATTACACAAGTTATTCACATGACCCAATATAAATAATTTAGCACTTGTGTGCTACTTGTTGGCATCTCCATCAACCAATTTACAAAATATTATCATATCCTACAAAACATGTCATCCCTAAAAAAATTCATCTCCAAAGCATGATAAAAATCCAAATAGTAAGACCATTGTAATTTATCATAAATATTGTATCATGTCCTATCATCTAACCATCATAGGTAATTATCCTAGTAATTTTAACTTGTTTGTGCCTAGATCACATCCTTGAACCATATTTTGTTGCATCCATTTGATTCCATTATTCATCATAGTGAGTCCTTTTATTCCATGAAGAGCTGATGCCACTAATTCTTGTAATTTTTTCTTTGATTCCATGTAGATCCATAGTGATTGGAATGTTGATTCTATGTAGTATCATGTGTCCATGATTCTTCCCTATGCCAATATTGTGTTGTTTATTATCTTAGGAATATTCTTTATTTCTACATCAATTTTTTTATTTATTTTTTGCTTATTTTCTTAACTAATGTAGTGAATTAGTTCTTTCCTTCATTTTTATAATCTTTCTATTTTTGTTCATCTTCTAATTCTTTAATTTAATCTTCAATAGATTCATGAACCTACTCGACCTTGATTTTCTTTTGTTCTTCATTATGTACAATATTTTGTAATGTAACTTTTTTATTTCTATATTAAATATTCATGAGCTTCTTTTACACATTAATATTTATCATCCCCAAAGATTCATTCCAAGAATAACTAAGAAAAATAACCATCTAATCCATATCTAAATAATTTTTTTGAATGCAAACTATATTTATACATGAAAAACTTCAAATCTTTTAAAAAAATGAATATCCTTAAATCCTCTATTTGACTTAACTTGATTTTATTTTCTTCTAGTTGTAATTTGTTTACTAATTCTATGTTGATGAAAATATTTTGCTGATATATTTTGTTAAAATAATAACATTTATCTTTTGAAAACATATATGAAATTAAAGAATTAAGGATGAAACTTCAAAATTTTCTCATTTTTATAAAGAAAATGGTCAATACTGACCCAACTTCTTAACTTGAATCACTAAAAATATGATATATTTTAAATTTTGATATGGCATACTATTTAACTAATAAAGTGCAGATTATTTAGTATGTTTAATATTTGTATTTAAAATTAAAATTAAAAAAATATTATTACTTTTTTAAGAACATTGATACTATAATTTAATTGCTAATAAAATACTAAAAAATAAGGTAATTTGGAAAAAAACATTTTACATAGATTTTTCTTTTTCTTTCAATTTTTATTTATTAATAACTTAAAACTTTAGTACATGGATTAATTTCTTGTGTGTTTTGTTATATATTTCATTTTAAATAAATCTTGAAACTTACATGTACTAAGGACACTACTACTTCAATGGGATGCAAAAATTTGTCTTCACTATTTATCCAAAATAGAAAATATATCATCTCCACATGGTAACTCTTCTTTAAGGTATTATATAAATTAATAAGCTTTAGTAAAAAATTGTTTGAGAAGAAAATCAATTATATATTTTGACGTTGATGATAGATTTTTATTAAAAATATAAATATAAATACTGACTTATATATGTATATGTATATACATATACATATACATATACATATACATATATACATACACACACATGTGTGTGTATGTGCATACATATATATATGTAGATTTTTTTAATTAAATTACACAAGTAAGAGTTGTGAGAATATAACTTTTTTGAAATAATTGTTTTTGTCCCAAAAGTGAAGTCACATATATATTTATTGGACATTTTCAATTGAAGAAGATATGGCTAAGATTTGATTTATCTATAATGAATTCAATTAGAACATAGATTTGACCAAAATTAACTTTTAGTTAAAAATACTTAAACTAATTTGTGTTGATAAGTTGGCTTGATGTGGTACATAATAGACCTTAAAAAAATCTTCTTCTTCCTATTCCTCCTCCTTTTCCTCTTCTTCTTCTTCTTCTTCTTCTATCATTATTTTTTGTGCCCATCTATATAAAATAGCTTGTTTAAAATTTCTATCCAAAGCACAATTATCATTATACAATGGCATATGTACTATTAGTTAAATTCACCTTTTAAGTGTGAAGAAAAAGTACTTTCCAAACTTAATTTGACCATAAGTTGTTCTATATTGGTACCACCATTCTAATACATCTCTACTTATAACAAAATTAGGATACATTATTGAAGATATTTTTTTACAAAAATATATATTTTATATTTTATATTTCTAACATATATTCTTAACTTAACTTCCACTAGATCATTTCACACTACTCTTAGGCCCAACTAAAAAAAAGAAAACAACAAATACCTGGCAATTTTTCATGATATTTCTAGAAATGTGAACAAAATAAAAAATATGAATGACCTCCAAGTTTTCAAAATCATTACTTTGATACTACTTGATAAGATCCACACTTATAAATATTGAAATAAGATAATGTAGAAGATAGATCACACAACATAAGAGATGCTTGTGGGCTAAGATGCCATAATATCCAATATATGGAGAAATATAATAAACCTTTAAAGTGAGATGACATCATGCAATGATCCTTAAGGAAGGAGCCATTCCACATGTTGCATCTTCAAGAGACCCAAACACAATACTAGACTCTTCATATTCCTCACAATTGTATCCACCTTATTTATATAGACCTCCTCCTAATAACATAATGGAGAGGTGAACCACTAAACTGATGTAAGCCTACTCATCGCCAAGTCTAATACAACTAATCACATAATTTATTCAAATGATCCAATATAACTAAACCAATGGATGTGTGTTACATGGTGACATCTTTATCAATTTACATACATTATACCCTATGTGAATAAAAAATTGTAACATATTTGTTAATAATAGATTCTACTTCCTTTTCAAATACCTTGAATTCTTGTGGATGCATCCACATTATCATCCTTAGTCCATCAACCTTTCTCTTAGAAGGATGAAGGAAGATAAACCCATTTGAAAAGTTTAATCCATGTTCATTCCAGTGTATAGGACATACATTCACCGGACTTCCTGACCCAAAGTCAACTTCATTAAATCCCAACCACCTCCAGTCACTTAGAATTATATTACCTTGGTTACTAGAAGCATCAGATGGAAATTGGTCCATATCAATTATTGATCTAAGATAATTGCTAGTTAGTGACATCTTTGTTCTCTTTATAATATTCACTATATATGAAAATGGTTGGTTGATGAGTTCATGGACAGTAGCCTTTGCACATGCAACAATAAAACCATTTCCATAGTATCCATTTGGTAGTGAGGGATCAAATGATTCCCTCACATCTACTGCAAAGATAGCATTCACACTTTGAGTATTTGGAATTTCAAGTGCCTTGATTCTTGCTCGCCAAACCAAAGCTGTAACAATTTCAAATGTAGTGCAAATGTTTGTGCATTCTTGGATAATTCCCTCCTTCATATATTTTATTGTCTCGGAGTCTAATGTAAGTGACATTTGAATTGATTCTTCATATATTGGAGGTGTCCATGAGTGGGATGTACTCCCTATTTTTTCTTCAATCATGTCTAAGTCATGAACCAATAGGTTCCTTGGCTTAAGAAGCTCTCTATCCCATATTGGCTTTATAGAGGGCATATCATATCCCCTAGCCATCTCTCCAAGGGCTTTGAGAAATTGCCCTACCCCTCGTCCATCACATACACTATGGTGAAAACTCACTGCTACAACAAACCCTCCACATGTGAAATGATTTACCTATAATGAAATTGGTTAGAAAATATTATGTTAACAAAGATAAATAAACTAAACTATGACTATATCATTTTATATAGATCATGAATATTACAATACATAAAAATGCATAAAATACAATATGAAAAAAATTAAAAGAAATTAAAATCATGGATAGAAATAAATACATGAAATGTAATTACCATTAAACAATTATACAAATAAAGTTAAAAAAGATTAAATGTCAACTGTATATGAGTCAGTTAAGTTCAAATCTGAATGTTATTTTTTATGGAAGCTTGCAAGCAATTATTCTATTTTATTTTATTTCAAATTACTGTTACCTGAAGAACCATGGGGTGAAGCTTCTCAATATCTGTATTGGAAGGAACCTTGTAAAACAGCTGTTTAAATGATGGCTTGAGGTAGTCCAAATCTCCAAGGACTGATAAGCTGTTGTCTGCCATGGCTTCCACAAAGAGAACACCTTCTCCTGTGCACTCCACTTGAAGCTTCCCATCTTCTTTCTTTCTCAGTCTTCCAGCCAGAGGATAATAATACACCAACAACTTCGACAGAGCCTCTCTAATATTTTTGGCAGGATCTTCTAAATTCTTTTCACAAGCCTCGTACACAAGTAACATATTCAGGACCAATCTCGTCGCTGGCTGGTTATCAAGATTGGAGAGATAGAGGGTGTCATGGGGTGAAGGCAGGCATGGTGGCACCAGGCAACGCTCCACAATCTTCACATTTAACTCTCCTGAACCTTCCTTCTCCATTATAATGGAAACCTCTTCTCTTTACTTCACTTGTCTCTATTATAATCAAATGTCGGTGCTTGAAATAAGGATTGCTTTGGAGATTATATATAAAAGCTGTAGTAGAGACCAGATACGATGTTGTAATGCTTATCTAATGGAAAGATCTGTTAGGTGTTGAATTGGGCGACTGCAACTTTAGTCGACCTTGTCTATTCTCACAACGGTTTCTCAATGAGTTGGGCTTCTCAATGAATTGGGCTTCCACAAGATTCTAGAATATGTATTGAAATTAATTTGGGTGATCCAATCAAGGATCACTCAAGTTAATTTCAATACATATTTTAGAATCTTGTGAATGCATTCGTCTTTTGGACTGCATTCTTTTTCTTATTGTATTCATTTCAACTTTGTTCACTATTAAAAAAAGAATTTGGACGACTGCAACTTAGTCTACTAGCTATGATTTTCTTACATTCGTCCCACTAATGTATTGACTACATCTCTTTCTTCTAGGGTTTTACTAACTTTTGACCTTCATCTCCCTAGTACTATGGCTATTGCTCACTTTTCTAATATTGTCACTACTTCAATGGCTTCTTGCACTAGTGCTATATTCAATTCTCATGCTCTTTTTATCTTGTCCTCTTCCATTTGTCTCTTGTTCCCACATCCATGTCTATTCCTACCCTTAGTGTACCTCTATCTTCCCTTAGAGACAAAGAGAATGGAGAATAAAGTAGATATTTTACCTAATGGAATTATTCAAGTACAACATACTCAAATCTCAGCTTATCCATCACTATTTACTCTCTCTTTTTTTTTTTTGTAACTCTATTCAACTATTAAGTTGATTTATTAGAACGTAATGTTATGGGTAATACTTTTACAATATTTATATATTATTATAATATAAGATTATTAAATCTTATATATATTATATGTTTTGTAAAACATGTATCATTTAAATAATTAATAATCTGAAATATTAATAGATTATTAATTATTTATAAATGGTGATTTTTTAATATAGGTGGTTAGTACTTTTTCACACATTTTTTCATCTTTTCTTTTGAGTTTCTCTCTCATTGAGAGGTTTGAGTATTTGGAGATAAATAGTGAATTCTATAATTATGTACATCTCATGTGGAAATGAGGTGAAGTTGTTCCCTAGGTTCAATGATCCATATTTTAGTATACTATTCTGTAAGTGTTTTAAATGGAATGGTGCTTTATGAGGTTTTTTAATTTAGAATGGTTTCCCCCATGTATACCTTATGTAATGCACTTAATTTGTGTGTATTGTAATTCTTATTTTATTTATTCTTATATTTATTTATGATGATTAGTAACCTTAGATCCTAATTTTTAACATGGTATTAGAGTAGGTTAGGCTATAATATTCATTTTTTTAGGTTACACTAGAAGATATGTAGCTTTGGACTTGGGATTTTATGAAAAAGTAGCATTAAATTAATTTTCTACTAGTGTGAATTAGGATTTTGCATATCTTATGTTAGTGCTCACCATTTTCTATAGTATAATATATGATAGAGAACATCTTAATAACTAGTTGAGTTTATGTTGTTCAAGTTTGACTATTGATTATCCTTTTGCAAAAACATAAGACAACATCTTCACCATCCAAATCTAGCCATGTTTTAAAAATAGCTAAGTGATATAATAATTCATTTTAAGGATACACAAATTTTCTTTATGAGAAATTGCTAATCTAACTTTGTAGGGTCAACATACCTACTTGTTAAGGGCTCTTGATTTGATTAATGATCAATAATACACATCATCTTAACATTACTATTTTTTATATTCAAAAATATTGTTAAATAATCTAGAAACTTGTGATCAATAAAAGGATTAGAATATGAGTTTTTGACACTTCTACTTCATGATGAAGAAATTTAAATAGCTATACTTTGGTGGAATCTATACTTAAATTTGTGCCTTTTCAAAACTTTATGTTGTTTACTAATGACACAATATAAATGTTGATTCACATAATGTGTGAGGACTATAAATATATTTAAAATAGAGATACCTATCCTAGCTAGCACATGATCCAATCAAATAATTCTTTCTTATTAATTAATATAAATTGAAAACTAACTAAATTGGTAGTATGAGGGAGAGTTGTTTACCTGGGTGATCCCACAATACTAGTTTACAATTTTGTTGATGAATGAAAATTACAAAAATGCTCCCATGAAAAAAAAATTAGTTTTTAGGGGTTCACACGAACTGGGGTGTTTGTATGGACCCAAAATGGGTTTTTCTCGAACCCCCTTCGAGCGAACCCTCTTTAATGATGGGACCCACCTTTTGGCACATTTTTTAAAATGAAGACAAAGGAAAATTCAAAAAAAGGGGCTTTGTATAGATCCCCCTTCAAGTGAACCCCCCTTCGCTTGAAAGGGTTAGGGGGTTCGCTCGAAAGGGGGGTTCCATGATATGAACCCCCCCTTTTCCCCCTTCTCCTCTTCTACCAAATCTTTAATTTTTTTTTTCCTTTCGAAGCTTAGGTTGAGGATGAAAATGGAGGAGACTTCATAGACCCAACTAGATGATGGTAGTCCCCATAACAAGCTATCCATCAAATATAATTTTAATATGTTTTGATTTTATTATGCATTTTTTTTAGTTTGCTTAAACATAGTTGAATCATCATATTTACTCAATTTGCAACCAATCGCCATAGGAGTGCATACTAGTTTGGAACCATCCATCCCAAACTTATTCAACATTTCTTTTACATATTTTGATTGTGAAATAAAAATTCCTTTTTCTATTTGATTGATTTGGAGCCCAAGAAAGAAATTCATCTCACCAAACATAGACATTTCAAACTCTTTTTCTATTTCTTCAACAAACATCTTGCACATAATTTCATTTCCTCCAAAGATAATATCATCAACATATACAACCACTATCAAGATTTTTTCATTTTCAAATTTGAAATAAAGATTGCTATTTGTCGTATCTTTATTGAAACCTTGCTGAATCAAATATCCGTCCAACCTTGCATACTAGGCTCTAGAAGCTTGCTTCAATCCATATAATTCCTTCTTTAATTTGTAGACCATATCTGGTTAATCTGACAATTGAAATCCTTCTGGTTGTTCCATGTACACTTCTTCCAACTCACATTCAAAAATGAAGACTTTACATCCATATGATAAGCTTTAAAATCCTTATGAGTAGCAAATGCCAAAAACATCCTGATAGCTTCCATCCTAGCCACCGTTCGGACCAAAAGTATCCTAAAAATCTATACCTTCTACTTGTGAGTAACCCTTACACACAAGCCTTGTCTTATTTCTAACCACTTCTCTATTCTCATTCAACTTGTTCCTGAATACCCATTTTGATCCAATTATGAACATTTCTATCTACCGATTTGGGAACCAATTACCAAGTTTAATTTTTCTCAATCTACATAAGTTCTTCTTTTATTGCTTTCATCCAATTTTCATCTTTACATGCTTCAATTATTGTCTTAGGTTCAACTTCAGAAAGTAAACACAAATTTATTTCAATAGCAGCAACAACTCTACTTCTTGTCAATACACCTTTTCTCTTACATCTCCAATGATTTGTTCTTCAAAATGATTCTTTTGCACATATTTAGGTGTCCTTGGGGACACCACTAGAGCTTCTTCTTCTTCATTTTTTATTTTCCTATTCTTCCACAACTTCTTCTACTTCTCTATAATCTGGTTCATCTGATACATAGCCATCAAATTCAATTGAATTCTTCAATGCTTCATCCACTTTGACATTTGTGCTTTCTATGATTTTTCCCAGTCTTTTATTGTAGCATATGTAAGCTTCTCTTCTAAGGGAGTATCCAAGGAAGATACTTTCATCACACCTTGCATCAAACTTTCCTAAATTTTCTTCATCTCTTCTGTATAACATCTACTTCCAAATATCTTGAAACACTTTATAGTAGGAATTTTTCCATACCACAACTCATAGGGAGTCTTAGTGCTATTAGCTTTTGCTTGAATTTGATTGAACACATAAACAATAGCGTGAATTTCTTCTCTCCAGTAAAATTTTGATAGACTGTTGGAAAAATGAAGAAGAACATCTCAT
This sequence comes from Sequoia sempervirens, assembly GCA_007258455.2. Classification (NCBI taxonomy): domain Eukaryota; kingdom Viridiplantae; phylum Streptophyta; class Pinopsida; order Cupressales; family Cupressaceae; genus Sequoia; species Sequoia sempervirens. The sequence goes on from VDFB02000008.1 coordinate 333,722,749, forward strand.
TTTGTTACTTTGTGTTGTCATTAATGTCACCATGATATATGAGTTGAAATTGCAAGATCAAGTCTGCAGTTGTTCTGGTAATCTAGTCCAGTATTTGAACCGGTATTTTTCTTACATCCTTTGGTATTTTGGTTTGCATTTGGTTGCTGGTAATTACTGTTGCTTGTAGTTTTGGGAAATGTTTTGTAGATGTCAGGAGCATGTACATTCAATATCTCACATATCCAGTTGCTTGTATGGTGTATCAGTGTTACACTGGTATTTGCATTCGTGCTATTAGGTCTATCCTTGGCCGACCTAATGGATGTATTGTGTAATGGTGAAATAATTTTTTGCAGATATATGTGTGACCTAATTCAAGTCTATGTTGACTTGATGAAGCATGTTGGATGTGTGAATTATCCTTTTGAGAAGTTTTATGAAAGCTTGAAGCTGACAGTTGGTATTTTTGGTAAATGAGAAGTGTATCTAATTAGGCCGACCTAATTAATGCTCATGAAGGGATCATATATATATTGGATAATCTTTGGAGTTTAATGAAGTGAATTTTGGCATGATGAGAATGCAAATGTAAAGAAGAGCGAATATGATGAAGTGTGTTAAGTCAATTTATTGAGCTACATTAGAACTGAATCTACACTTACTAGGTGTACTCCATCAGTTCATTTTCTGGTTGTAAGCCATTTTTTGTAATTGTAATTTTGTAGGTAGTGAGCCTTTGTTTTTGGACAGTGAGTCTTGGTAGTGAGCCACCCATTTTGTAATATCTTATAACTGATTATACTATATTGTGAGCTAACACTCACCATGGTTTTTCCCTTTTTGGGTTTTCCACATAAAAATACTAGTGTTCATGTGTTCTATGATTTCATGCACTGTTAATGCTTTTACTTGTCTTTGCTATTGTGTGTATTGGAATAATTGGATGGTATCTTATCAGAAAATTTAAGAAGATACTGATTCAACCCCCCCTCAGTATCTTGGACATTTAAAAATTGGTATCAAAGCATGGTTCCTTCGTAGAAGCCTAATAGCTTGAGGGAGATCTTGAAGATGGAAGAAATGAATGATAAAGGAGAGCTCTGAATTGCTCTTGAGGATCTTGAAAATTTTGAAAGAGAAAACAAAGATCTGAAAGAGAATCTTGAAGATGCGAATGAATATATCCGAAAAATTAAAGGAGCAATTGAAAAAGTTCAAAGATAGGCATAAGGAAGTAATTGATTAGTTGAAGAAGGCTAATGAAGATATTGCCAGTTTGAAAGTGAAAGTAGAGGAGAAGAAAAGAATTGAAGAGTGTCTGAATAAGTTGGTACAAAGCAAGTAGGAAGATTGCACCAAGCTTGAACAAAAAGTTGTGAACCTAAAAGTAGATTTGGAGAAGAAAAAACTCTGTGAGAACAATTTCATATCTAGCTCAGACAGGCTTGATGAATTGATTGTAGGACAAAAATTGAATAAAGATAAAGGTGGTCTGGGAAATGATACCGGTGAAAGTTCTAAAGCTGTGGACAATTAGAAGACTTAGAATAAAGGAAAGCAAAAAGGAAATTCAAGGAACTCTGCTAGGAGACCTCCGATGAGACAACCTAATGCACAAAGTTATCCTTCTTTTAATGACACTTATTTTTCATGCAATAAATTTGGTCACAAGTCAACAAAATCTAGGAGTAGGATGAATTAGTTCCCTGGTCCTTTTACTGGTCAATGTTTTGCATGTAAAAAGTTTGGACATAGGGTAAGTGAATGCAAAACCCTAATGATGAATTAGTTTAATGGAGGAAGAATGAATCAATCCTTTAATGGCTATTGCGATACCTACAATAGGTATGGACATAAAGCTAATTAGTGCAGAACAAGAATTAGTGGAAGTCAACCTAATCAGAGAAATATAGTCTTCTATAACTGCAACAAACCAAGACATGTTTCAAGAGTTTGCAAAAGTAAGAAAATTAAGGAAACCAATCCGGTAGAAAAGGATGAATCTGTGAAGAAGGTCGACAAAGATGAGATTAGGCAAGAGATGAGTAAGATTTGGAGAAAGAAAGAAGAACCAGAGACTGTTGATGAGTATGTGCCCTCATTCGGTACATACGACTTGTTTGGTAATTAGACCTAGCGAGGTCGTAGGTGGAGCATTATCAGGAAATTATAAGAACCCCCTAGATAAATGGTGTGTCAGAGGCTAGCACGAGGATGAAATGTGAAGAATGATCAAGCAGAGGTTTTGGAAAAGGAACTAGTAGGAAATATGAAGGGATGATCATTTGCAGAGTGAATTAAGGTTTATCTGCGTAAAAGAGAAGAGTTTTTAGCAGCTTTTTGGGGAATCTACCGCATTTAATGCGAATTAGGGTAGATCATTATTTTATAAAGGAAATGATTAAGACATTTTGATCATTCGTGCATTTGATGAAGTTGAAGAGCTTTTGGAGCATTCTTGAAGAGAAAATTTGGAGTTCAAGCTGTGGAAACCCTAGTTGAGGCCCATCACGTAGAAAAAGGTATTTTCATCTCCTGAGCAATTGTGATTTGTGTTACTTAAGCTGTTTAAGTTCAAAATTGGAAGAATGGCAACTCCTGTCGTCATGAAAGTTTCAGAGAGGTCGAGGCCCTCTTATAGAAAATATTCATCAAAGGTTTTCGAAGATGACCTTATGGGTGCATTTTCGACAATTCCACATGGAGTAATGCTGATTGAGGATACAAGGATGCATATTCGTGTAAAGTTTGAGGAATTCAACCAAACAAAATTGATTGACATTTGGGACAAAGAGTTTACTGGTGATGATTTCTTGATAAAACCTGAGTACTCGAACTTGGTCGCGAAGAGGTTAGAAAAGTGGAACAATTTCCCTAACTTCAGCTATGATGGAAAATTTGTGAAAGTAGTCCTAAGCAAAATACATGATAAATTCCCATGGAGTGACCCACTGCACTTGATAAATAAGGAAGTGATTAGGGCTGTAACCAGACTCTGGGATAATACATGTGTTGAAATCCATGAAGAATGAGGTTATAATGGAACTTACAGGAGCCACTTATGACAAAAGAGCCTTAGTGATGAAAACCATCACTAATCCGACTGTGAAGTATGCAACTATCATGATCGGTCATAAAATATACTTCACAAACATAGAGAATTTTGTTTCGGCTACATCAATCTATACTGGTTTTGATATGGTCATAAATGGTGCTGATTATGATCTTTGTGAGCTTCTTTAATTACAACTGCTTGAGAACTTGAAGTCGACAAAGGAAAAAAAGTATGCTTTTAAGTTTGGTTCATTAATTGTATGTTTGTTGTTTTATTTCATGAAGAGGCTTCCAGGAAGGAACATTGAAGTAAATTAGGACTCATCCAGATCAGTAGGACATCAAATTTTTGACTATATGCATAGTTTGGGTAATGTGAATGCTCAAGATGATGCTCTCACAACATTCCTTGTTGTATTCAAAAGAAACATGAATGAAAGGGAAAGGATTCCAAGGAAAACTGTTGAGAAGTATAAAGATGACATCATATTCCATGTTTCCTCTGATGAATGTATGATTGAGGCTATAGAACCTCAAACCATATGGATTCAGCCTCTGGGATATGAGGTAACAAAAGATGAAGTTGAAGGATATGTGCAATTATTGCTAAAGAATCAAAAGGACCCCAACAAACCCATAATTGGGACATATGCTGAAAAATCTATGGAGATTCATATGGAGCAGCAACTGCCTAAAATTAGGAAGAAAGTGGAGAAAAATCTTAAAGAAGCTGGATTCAATGATGAGGAAATTTCCCTTGGAAGGGCTAGGGGAGAACAGTTGGAGGAAAAATCATTTGGCCTGAGGAGATCCGAAAGGACTACCTCTGTAAAAACCTCTACAACCCCTACAACAAAGGCTGAACCTAGTACAATTGATAGAGGAAAAGGTCTTGTTTTCATTGGATCAACTACTAGATCTGGGAAGAGGAAGGAAACTCCAGTTGTCCCTAAAAAGAGAGGATGGAAAGAGAAAGCTACAAGGGAGAAGAACCTCAGTGTTACAGATGATCAGGGTGATGAAGAAGAAGATCATGATGTAAAGCTGGTGAGGAGAAAAAGAGGAAGCTTATCCTCTGGTGAAGGTGCTTCTACAAAAGCTGTTGGTTCCAAAAGAGTAGTTGTTGTATCATCTTATGATGATGAGGATGTGCAAGATTTTGGTGTCCATGTGCACACCAAACCAGAATCAAAGAATTCTAAGGTGTCGGTTGAAGCCTCTACGGACCAGAGAGAAGAATAGGATAATCCAGTGAGTTTTGGTCCACTTTAAACTAGAATCAACTCTCAATTCCTTTCTACATTTTGAGAATATGCTTCAACCTACAACTGAATATTATGATAAGGATGGAGAAGAAGACAAGAAATTTTTTATTTTAGTTGTGATTCAATATGTTATCATTCTAGAAGTTAAATGGGATGATATAAGGAAAGATGTAGCTGAAAGAATGTGGGATGATTTGATGAAAAGGAGTTCAGATGCTGTTATATTTGAAGAGAAAATTAGAAATGCTGCATATAATAAGAACAGGTCATCCCTAACCCCATATGATTTGGAATATTTGAAGAAGATTTGTGCAAAAATGTTTCACATGAAGAGTAGAGTAAACATGTTAATGACAAGAAATAAGAATGTGGGATGATTTGATGAAAAGGAGATCAGAGGCCGTTATATTTGAAGAGAAAATTAGAAATGCTGCATATAATAAGAATGGGTCATCCCTAACCCCGGATGATTTGGAATATTTGAAGAAGATTTGTGCAAAAATGTTTCACATGAAGAGTAGAGTAAACATGTTAATGACAAGAAATAAGAATGTGGGATGATTTGATGAAAAGGAGATCAGAGGCCATTATATTTGAAGAGAAAATTAGAAATGTTGCATATAATAAGAATGGGTCATCCCTAACCCCAGATGATTTGGAATATTTGAAGAAGATTTGTGCAAAAATGTTTCACCTGAAGAGTAGAGTAAACATGTTAATGACAAGAAATAAGAAGCTGACAAAGAAGGTAAGAAAGGAAACAACAAAAAAGTATGGAATGCTTAAGGCCAATGAAGATGTTGTTGCTGAAAATGCTAAGAATACTCCTCTTGATATAGGTAATGAAGACATTTCTAAAAAGTTTGATATTGAAATTAATGTTGATGTTGAAAATGATAAATAGAATGAAGGAGAAGTTGAGCCTGAGATGCATAATGATGCTCCTCCAAAGCACATTGAAGGAGAAAGAGGCAATGCTGAACAAGGAAATGAAGAAGAAGGAAAAGACAGTGAAGAGGAAGAAAATGATAATCTAGAGGAAGAGCAAAATAAAGATGAAAAAGATGAAAAAGATGAAGAGGATGACCATGATAAAGACAAATATGAAGACAAAAAGGAAGAAGAAGAAGAGGAAATCGAAGAAGAAAAGGAGGAAGAAGAGAAGGAAAAAGGAGAGGAAGAAAAGGAAAACAAAGAATCTGTTGGGAAAAATGAAGAAAGTGAAAAGCGGATTTTAAAATATCTTAAGATTCTCGAAGAATCGTCCTCCGATAATGATGTTCTGAAAGGCTTAATTTCCAAGCAAATTATATTTCAGCTGATAATTCCCAAGGAGATTTTTCAAATTCTTATGATTGAAGGTTTGGTGGATATGGAGAATATGTCTTTGGTGCATAAAGTAATGTTGGGAGATGCTATGCAAGCATCCGGTAGGAAGGAAATTTTTGAAGCACATCAAAGAGGAACAAAAATTGTAGATGATGCCCTCAAGGCATTACAGGAAGTTATGCCTGGTGCATCCATTGATACATCTCTCACCCCTATTGAAAATATGAGATTGCTACTAGATTATTTCAAGGAGTATACCTCCAGGCTTAGTGAAAAATCAAAACAAGAGGTTGAGGAAAAGTTGGCAGAAAGAAGGTTATTGGATTTACATGACAAGTGTGCTATTATACACTCTAGAGTTGAAAAGAACCTAGAAGCTGTGAAGGTTTGTGAGTCAGGAGCTAATGTTGTTCTTGCTTATTTCTTAAAGTGGTCGGATGCCACTCAAAATATTAAGGTTGTTATGGATTCCATTGAGTCTCAGCTGTCAACTGTCTCCAGTACTTACAACCTATCTAAAGATAGAGACTGCTCAACCTGGAATGCAATCTCTGCTCATAAAGAAAATTTCTTTGTTTTGCAGAAGCAGAAGGTAGAGATCATCAAAAAATTTGATCGGTTGAGTCACATTGTGAGAATTGAGTTCACTTTGTTTGGAAAGGATTTGGCTTGGAGAAAAAAACTTAAGAAGATAAACTTGACTCCTGATACTTTAGATGGTGCAGAAGAAACTCTGATTGAGTTGGAATCTCTGAACATGATGCTGATTGCCACAAAGGATTGTTGGGAGAATGGAAAAGTTGTATGGGAAGGTATCTCAAAGGAGCTTCAAGGCTCGTCATCTTCTAGTTGATACATGTTTCTTTGTTTTATTTGATTTAATGTTTTTCAGTTGTTTTTGGGACACCCTTTGTCCTTGATGTCAAAGGGGGAGTGAAGAATGGTGAAATGTTGGTGTTAGGGGGAGAAGTTTTGTAAATAAGACATTTTGTAAATATTTTTTTTGGCACATGTTGCCATCAATGAAAAAGGGGGAGATTGTTGGAAAAATGAAGAACATCTCATTTTGTTACTTTGTGTTGTCATAGATGTCACCATTATATATGAGTTGAAATTGCAAGATCAAGTCTGTAGTTGTTTCGGTAATCTGGTCCAGTATCTGAACTGATATTTTGCTTACATCCTTTGGTATTTTGGTCTACATTTGGTTGCTGGTAATTACTATTGCTTGCAGTTTTGGGAAAGGTTTTGTAGATGTTGGGAACACACACATGTATTCAAGATCTCACATATCTAGTTGCTCGTATGGTGTATCGGTGTTACACTGGTATTTGCATTTATGCTATTAAGTCTCTCCCTGGCCAAACTAATAGATGTATCATGTAATGGTGAAATAAATTTTTGCGGATATATGTGCAACCTACTTCAGGTCTCTGCCAACTTGATGAAGCGTGTTGGATGTGTGAATTATCCTTTTGAGAAGTTTTATGAAAGCTTGAAGCCGATAGTTGGTATTTTTGGTAAATGAGAAGTGCATCTAATTAGGTCGACCTAATTGATGCTTGCAGAGAGATCAAATATATATTGGATAATATTTGGAGTTTAATGAAGTAAATTTTGGTGTGATGAGAATGCAAATGTAAAGAAGAGATAATATGATGAAGTGTGTTAAGTTAGTTTACTGAGCTACATTGGAATTGAATTTGCACTTACTAAGTGTACTCCATCCGTTCATTTTCTGGTTGTAAGCCATTTTTTGTAATTGTAATTCTTTAGGAAGTGAGCCTTTGTTTCTAGACAGTGAGTCCTGGCAATGAGCGACCCATTTTTTAATATCTTATAACCGGTTATACTATATTGTGAACTAACACTCACCGTGGTTTTTTCCCATTTTGGGTTTTCCACATAAAAAATTATGGTGTTCATGTGTTCTATGATTTCATGCATTGTTAATGCTTTTACTTGTCTTTGCTATTGTGTGTATTGGAATAATTGGATGGTATCTGATAAGAAAATTTAAGAAGATACTGATTCACCCCTCCTCTTAGTATCTTGGACATTTAACATAGAACTACATCAATTATCATTGATCTAGTAGCTTCTTGAACTGTTCCATTTTTTCTTTCAACAACTCCATTCTATTGAGGAGTTCTAGGAGCAAACAACTGTCTTCTTATTCCATGTGCTTCACAAAACATGTTAAAATCATTGGAGGTGAATTCTCCACTCTATTAGACCTAAAAAATTTGATTTTCATATCCATTTCATTTTCAACCATAGCTTTGAATGCTTTGAATTTTTCTAATGCATCAGATTTTTCTCTAAGAAAAGTAACCCATGTAAATATAGAGTAATCATCAATCAAAAGCATAAAATACCTATCACCTTGTAGATTTCTCACCCTTGAAGGACCAAAAAGGTCTGTGTGAATCAAATCCATTAGTCTGGTTGTAGATTGTTCCTTTGATTTAAAGTTATTTCTAGCTTGCTTTCCAAACTGACAATCCCTGCAAATAGCATTAATAGGCTTTGTAATCCTTGGTAAACATCTCACAACTTATGCAACACTGAATCTCACCATATTATCAAAATTCATATGACACATCCTTTGGTTCCATAACCAACTATCATTAATCTGAGACATAAAGCAATGTCCATCAACACCCTTAAGTTGATAAATGTTTCCTTCAAACTTCTTTCCAATAGTAATTACTATTTCATAACCTTTCCTTATTTCACATTTCTCATCTTTGAACACAAGATTATATCCTTTACTACACATCTGTCCAACACTCAAAAGATTATGCCTTAAACCCTTAACATAGTAGACATCATCAGTATTATGCTTGCCATAAAACTTGACTGAACCTATCCCACAAATCTTAGCACCATTATCATCTCCAAACTTAACTAAGCCTCCATCATATTTTTCAATTTTAACAAACTTAATTTTGTCACTGATCATTTGATGTGAACAACCACTATAAAAAACCTAGTAGTTATTTTCCTGTTTAGCATGAAGAGCAGAGATCACAGTATCTTCAACTTTCTTCGGAGTGCTTTCCTTCACAGATCCTTCAATATTAGCAGAAGTAGATTCATCTTTTATAGCTAAGAAAAAACATTCATTATCATCAAAATCTCCATAATCAGACTCTTCATCAGAAATACCAACATATTCATTCACATAATATGCTCTCTCGACCATATTTCCCTTGTTTTCTTTTCCTTCTCTACATTTATTCCTCTCAGCTCTTTTAGGAGATCTCGAAGCATAATGACAAATTCCACCACAACTAAAGCATTTGAAAGGTAACTTACCTTGATACTTTCGAGCGCCCTTTTTCATTCTTCTTACAAAGTTAAAGCTTCCACTTCATTGAAGTTTTCTTCATCTGGATCTTAAAAATTTGTAGCCGTAAAAGAAATTTCTATCTTTGATGATCCATTTCTCAAGCTAGGATTTCTCATTTGAAATGATGTTAGAGTACCCAACAACTAATCTTTAGTATAGGTCTTATAATCTACAAATTCTTCAATAGTAGATATCTTTTCACTATATGCACTAGGAAGATTTTTGAGATTTTTTTACTATCCTAGATTCATCCACCGTTGCACCAAGTCCTCACATTCCACATACCATCTCATCCACTCTCTGTACATAGGATTTAATGTTCTCATCTTCAGATATACACAGGATATCGAATTGTGCCTCCAAATTTTGCAACTTTGCTTCTTTAACCTTTTCATCTCCTTCATGAATCTTTTCCATTAATCCACCCCAAATCTCTCTAGCAATCTTTAGATTTACAACATTGATTAATTTAGAATGTGAAAGACTATTCTTTAGAATAATTTTTTCCTTATTGTTCACTTCATGTGCCTTGATCTCATTAGCAGTACTCAGGTCACCATTAGACAGAGCGGTGTATGGAGTCTTAAATAAGCTTTCTCAACATCATATCCATAGTATTCTAGATATCCTTCTATATTTTCCTTCCAAAAATTTTAGTCAGTGCCATCAAACTTAGGACACTCAATAACTATCTTGTTCACTATCCTAGACCTTCCTTAAGCGGTTAAGCTCTTTTCTAAGGAACCTCACTCTAATACCAATTATTGAACAAGAAAATTGAGAGGGGGGTGAATCAGTTGTAGCAATTTTAACCTTTAAAACTTCGACTAGAGGTTAGATCAATAACCATTAAAAAATCCTTTACTTTGTTAATGTGATTAATCATTAAGTGCAAAAGAAAAAATAGAAAGAAGTAAAACCATATAGAATAACACGAGATTTATGTGGAAAACCCAATGAGGGAAAAACCACATTGAGGATTAGCTCACAATATAAATAATTCCAAATTGATTACAAAGGCTCACTACTAGAAAGGCTCACTGCCAAAATGTGACTTACTTGTCCAAAACAAGACTCACTTTCCAATTAGGGTTAACCACTCGAAGGGCTCATTACCACATAATTACAAAGAAGATAAAAGAAAATAGTTACAAAGAGAAAATGATCTCAATGCAATATATATTTCCACCACAATTCACTCACACACTTGTAGACATGCTTGAATGATAGAGTACACCTTTAGCTCACTTCCTTTGGAAACTCGCCACTTGAATTTCACATTGATCTGCTCAAAATCACATCAAACACACTATTTCACATCTATCTCACATCTTTCTTTCATCTATCTTTCTTGCATTCCTCTTTCACAAACATCTCAACTTATATTTATAATTTCTTCAACCTTGAAACTCATCCAAGGTCGGCCACACACCATTTGTATTTACAAATTCAAATTAGGTCGGTGCCAAAGCATTCTACGATGGAATTAGAATGAGGGTGACCCAAATACATACGTAATGAGGACCTAAATAAGTCCCAACACACCTCAACACGCTTCAATGAACTTCATGAGTAGTGTCTAACACACGGTCAACCAACACCAGTGTAAAAAAATTAAAACAATTAAGCACACACAACCTTAACTCGATCCAATCCTTCTGGATAACAAGTTTCACTTGAACATGACTTCATCAACTTACTCTTAGAATTGTAAGTCATAAAACCAAAATACAGAGAAATCCAGAGTGACTACATTTCTCCTAGTCCTCAGCCAGGCACACCAAATTGTACAAACACAACTAGTGAAGATATCTCACACTGTACAACAATCCAAAAACCTAAACTCTAGATACAAATACCAATATCCATGAATAATATGTCGGGAACTCAAAAGCATAGAGGCAATATAAAGCATGTCTCAAAGCACATCTCAGAGCACAAACAAAACACCTACAAACTTTCTTTATTACAATTCTCAATATCCTTGACATAGACAACCAAAAACCAACTCCCATGACATCAATGATAACACCTTCATACTTGCAACAAATCCATTAAGAATATTTTCTTCACTCTTATCGTAAGATTTTTACAATATAATCAAATGAAGGTAGCCACTTCCATAAGATAGTTAACATCTTTAAGCCTTCTTTACCTACACATTAACATGCAACCTTTTCCAATGGCTATTGTGTGCTTACCTCACAACCATTGACCTACTCATAGGTCACCCCCAAGCTAGGAGATCTCCCTAAGAAATGGGTTCCACACACACAAAATCATACCTCCATTTTCAAAACAATGAAACAATGTCTAAAAATTTCAATAAACATACATAACTCCCTTAATCCATTTTTCTATCCCAAACCCAAAGCAAAATCTCATCAACACAAAATTCCCAAAATCCCATGTTGCCTATATGCATATAATGTTGGAATAGGTGCCTCAATTCTTATTGGCATGTAACTCCTAAAGGGAAAAGTCGGTGTGACATTATTGATGTCTGCCCGACTAGTTGTTTTGAATCCCTTTGAAATGTTCAAGTCGCTGAGACAATGCTTCAGTCTTGCCGAATGGACCTATCGCTATGACATGGAGACTCAGTAAGATCTCTTGCTGACAGTTGGTTCTCTTACCGATGGTTATACACTCGTAGTTATCAGGGAGACTTGGCCGAAGGGTCTATTGTCGATATGTAGTCTCACTGATATGGAATGTCTCGCTGACGGAGATACAAGTGTTTGTTATCGGGTGCCTAGCGGATGTCAGGGAGACCTACAATGACTGAAGTCATCGGTGTAACCCATTTGCTTCAATATGAAGTCTTAGTGATGGGGGGGTTGTCTCGCCGATTGTTTATAGTCATCAGGATAACCTATGGTGGCTTGGTAAGAAGTCTTACCGATGTGTGATGTCTTGCTGATTGTTTATGGTCATCGGTGTAACACTTTTGTTTCGATATGAAGTCCCAGCGATTGATGAAGGTCTTGCTGACGGGAATATAATTGGTGTCTTCGCGGTGACAAAAGACTTTGGTATGAAGTCTTGGCGACTTGAAGAGTCTCGCCGATAGTAAAAGGTCTTCGGGATGACATGTTGAGAGCTCGGTGTGATGTCTTGGCGAAAGACGATTGTCTCACCGAATGGATACTCACATCGGCATGACTCGAAGACTTTGGTATGAGGTCTTAGCGAACTGCGGTAGCCTTGCCGATGGCAAGGTAGAGGTCGTTGTGACTTGTGAGCATCAGTATGAGTCTTGACGATGAGGAAACTCTTGCCGATAGGAATGAAATGGATGTTGGTGGTTTCAGTATGACTCGTGGCGTTCGCTATATTGTCTTGCCGACTGTTGGAACCTACGCTGATATCGAATGTTGGCTGTGTTGGCATCAGGGAGACACAGTTAGTGTCTCACCGACATGCCAACATAGGTTGAATGCCCTTGACTATTTGATGACTATCCTATGTGGAATCTCGTGGACCAATCAGAGGAAGTGAAATTCAAATGGTTGGCGGTTGGATTTTTGCAACAGTTGCAACGCTGGAGTTGAACTGCATGCAAGGAAAAATCAATGCTCGAAAGGAAATTTTTCTATGATGGGTAATGGTGGATAAGGATGAATAGAAGATAAAAATCAGAATGTGATAAGATTTAAGGGATCGATTTTGAGTTTGAAATCATCGGATTGTTGAGAGCATTTCTATAAGAGATTAAACAGTGAATGAAGCTACTATGAATATATACCAGAGAGTTGTATCTCTGCATTGTATGTAATTGTTTGTTATTGAAATACAAAGAGATTCAGCTTGGTGTGGTGGGTTTTTTCCCGAAAGGGTTTTCCCACGTAAATCTGTTGTTCATTGTCTTTGTGTATTATTTTTGTTTCTGTAAATCTTTCATGTGTGTCTTAATTGGATTGTAATTTGAAATTAAAAGTACTATTTGCATTCTTCCCTGTGGTTTTGACGTTAGGAAAGTTGCTTCCGCACCTCTGCTTTTCTTACAAGTGGTATCAAAGCCTGGCCAGTTGTGTTATCCTTGTGAGTGAGTTAAGTTTTTTGTGTCAATTCTTTTTTTAGTAAGAGTTTGGTAGAGGTCTGATAATTTAATTACAGATTAAGATGGCGAGCACATCCAGAAAGATGGAAATAGAGAAATTCAATGGTAGCAATTTTGACTTGTGGAAAATTAAAATGGAAGATTTGTTAGTGGATCGTGATCTATGGCTTGCTGTGTCTGGAACGATGCCTCGAGGAATGAAGCAAGAGGATTGGGACCTTGCAGATAGAAAGTCTAAAGAGGCTGATGAGGCTACGTTTGGTGGGCCTACGTTCTTGAATGTTCATAAAGAAAAGACTGCATCTTCTTTGTGGATAACACTGTGAGCTATTTATCAGGGCAAGTCCTTGGTGAATAAGTTGTTCTTGAGGAAGAAGTTGTACTCCTTGAAAATGAAGGAAGGAGCACCTGTTGCTGATCACTTGAATACTTTCAACTTATCTTTGATTGTTGAATTAACATGTTGGTGTGAAGATTG
>VDFB02000008.1:333736374-333747201 GCA_007258455.2 Sequoia sempervirens
AAATCTTCCACATATTTAGGTATGTGCACATTAATTGCTATCTTTAATCATCTTTTAAGTGCGTTCATTTAAACACTATACATTAGTACATAAGTTTACATAAAATACCATCATTCCCTATCAAATCACTACTCCTGTCTCACATGTGTGGACACATATCCAAATTTAGGTTGGGGGGAGGGGAAAGAAAAAGATGAAAATATTTTGTGAATTTATTTCCCATGTGTCAATTCATACTAGGCTATGTTAGAAAATTTAAAATGAGCTGATTTGAAATCTGAATGAAAGGATGACTTGCATGTGTGAAGTGACAATAATTGTAGCCACCATTTCTTCCCATTATAATTCTCCTTTTTATCACTCCTTTTCTTTCCATTATTTCCCTATTGTAATATTGAGTTACAAGAAAAAAGGTGAAACAAAGAAAAGAAAATTCAGTCGATATTGGCACTGGAAATTTAGCAGGTACTGTAAGAAAGTGAGCTTGATTTTTAGATGGGAATTGTGGGAAAGAAGTTGCAGAGTATTTATTTGATTGCAGACAATGGGAGGTGGGTTAATTCAAAATGAACCCATGGTGCATGAAATTTTATTGTAAGACACACAATGCCTCGCTGAATTTATAAACAACGAATGGGTAGATTACTTCTTGAAATTGGATAGCTTTGATGAAAGCATTTCCCTTGAATTTGCCAAAACATTTTTTGAAGGGAAAGACAAAGTAAAAGAGTTGGAAGTTGTGGAAACTGAGGAAATAATTGTAGAGGTCACATGGTTACCAGTTGATGGCAAAAATTATCTTGCCTCTAGAGACGACAGATCAACTAGGGTCAAATTTATAGAGATGAACGATCCCCCATTGAGTATTGATAAACAAGGTGCAAAGAGGATGTCTCCATCTGAGCCATGGAAGCATATAGCTATGTATGTTATCAAATACATAACTTGTGAGGGTTGCTAGTCAAATTTTCATTATGTACACTTCAAGCTTTTGAATCACATGAGGCACAAAAGGAGGATGAATGTGCCCAATGTGCTATAGAATCTTCTCTCAATCATGGCGATCGAGACTCAAAAAGGTAGGGATAATTTTGTTTCCCACCATTGCTTGACTAAATTTCTAGTTGAAAAGTCTCTATATGATGTATCTACAATAACCTGGGAAGAATTTATAAATGTTGATCAAATTAGACCTAAGCACTTGCAACCTAGGGCCTTACCTCAGCCCCGTAGGTCTAGAAGGAGAATGAACATGGTTGAATCCCCTCTTGACACCTCAACCTCTAGTGCTAGCTCTTGTGTGAATCCTCCTACAATAGAAGAAACCATAGAAATTAGTTCTTCTGGAATACAACACTCAAAAAAATAAAGTTCTTCCTCTAATTCTGATGATGACATTCCACTTGAGACCTTGATGAAAACTAGGGCACAAAAGAGAGAAGTAGAAACGAGAAAAGGAAAGGCCAAAATAAAACTTGTAGAAAGAAAGGTGCCAAGTTCTAAAAAGAGGAAGGCTGGCATTGTTCATCCTATAGCTAAAGGAAAGCATTAGAAACCTCCCAGGAAATCAAGACCAATTGGGCCTATGATTGGTACAACTCCATAGGAAAGCCCTAAGCCTGGTGAGACATCACACAAGGACCCTGAAGCTCCAATGGGGCAGGAGAATATCGAAGAAGAAAACATATTCGAGAGAGTAGGAAATATAACACTGGCCGATCTTGCTAACATTGCAAAAGAGTTTGAGGAAAATTAGGATTTCCTGTAGCATGAGAAAGAATTCCTACAAAAAGAAGTCCTATAGTAGGATGTCCTATAGTAGCAGCCAAAACTAGAGTAGGAGTTCCTACAGCCACATCAAGAACAAGAATGAGAGTTCCTGCAGCAAGAGGTGAAAGAAGGAACATTACCTCTATAGCCAGAGATAACTAGACAATCTGAGTCCATGCAGATAGTGCCATATGAAGAGCTTGCATCTACAAAAAGACTGGTAGTAATTCATAATCCTCCTAGTTTTATAGTACATGCAACAATTTTGAATTTATAGAGAGAAATACAAAGAAGGGAGGAAGAATGGAGAAAGGATAAATAAAAATTGAAGGAAGAAATTCAAAAGAAGGATGAGGAGATAGAAGACAAAGATGCAGAAATTGCCACCCTCAAGTAGAGGGTGGATCATATGGTAGCTTTTCCACCACAGATTTTGGAATGTAGGACCCCTCTAAGGGTCTATGCTCTGCTCCTAAAAGAGAAGTATCTCTCTTTTAAGCTATCAAGGATTGCCTTAGGTTTGAATCCTTCTATTGACACCCCTATGGAATTTTTCAATGCTTATAGGATTGCCTCCCCTAAAATGAAGAATTTGCTATGTGAATTTTATTTGCATAATTATGTTATCACAAAAGACCATGATTGGAATCTATTGTTGTATGTTGGGGATGTTCAATTGAGAGCATTTATGTCTTGGGTACAAAATGAGATTATTTGGAGACAACATGGGGCTTATAAGCAATTGGAGTTTGATATCCCTCTGCCCGTTAGGGCTGAATTAAGCAACCCAAGGGATATTTATAGAGAATGGAACAAAATGCTTCTCAAACCTAGTTATGGCAACAAGATTATGCCTTGGATTGAGGTAGTTTATAGTGAGTATGAGGTAAAGACAACAACAAAGGAGGAAACTATGAGAATATATATATCACAAAGATGGAATAGTCTATCTGATGAGCTGAAGCAGGCTAAGTCTCATTCCATCCACAATTATGCTATAACACTAAAGAGGATTGATAGGTATATTCAAATTGGGAGAACATAGGGGTAGTCTTGGCTTTCCCTAACTTTCTAGCCACCCATGCTCATATGGCCCGTGCCAAACTTTAGATTCTACCAACTTGACATTGCTGTAGAAAGGTAGAGATGGAACATATTTAATAGTTAAGGAGGATTCTATTGGGATCTTGATTCATGCAATGTACTAATGTTGGACCTTCTCAGTTTGCAAACTTTAGAGCTCGACCAAGCGGAAGAACAACCCTTCCTTTGGAGGACCAACAAAATGTTAGGTTGGGGGGAGTGGTGAGCCTAGTTTTTGGTCCAATTTTGGGTAGAATTTATAGTTTATTTTCTCATAGATTTCATGGAATTTAATGATAAATGTCAGTATTTTCATAATGTTTCCCTCAAACCATTGACATTGGACTTAATCTTATCTCTGCAAGCTTTAATGACATTTGGCATAATATGTGAATTATCTATATTGATTTTGCATGTGGTTAATGAATGTTCCTTAAGGTGGTTATAGATGTTCAGTTATTATGTGTACTGACCTTGCCATGCAGATTTAATATGCCAAGTTTCAAGGAAAACACTGCCAGATGGGCATGTGCCATAATGTCCAACAAAGGAATCACTCCAAGTCAAAGGCAGCTGGCAGTAGAAGATTCTCCATGCAACTGAATGTAACAACCTTGTAGTGGAATTTAATGATTGAGAATGCATGGGCGTTACTATTGTACTGGATCTGTGTTTGGACCTACATGTCTAACTAGATTCCATGCATGCATAACCACCATTGCTCCATTTCCTCTATTTTCCCTAAATGGCGTCCTCTTAGTTGTGGAGTTGACTGCCCTATTTAGTTGTTAGTATAAATAATGATCTAATGCTCCTTCTTTAGGAGGTTGCATGATTTGATAATATATTCTCATTCTCCAGTTTTTAGTAATACAAATACATTACTCTTTTGTATGCATGATTCACAGTGAATAAAATAAAGTTTTGAGTTCAAGTATCCGAGTTTTCATTAGTTTTAGAGGATACTTATCCAAGGGGGCCCACTTGGTGAGTAATCTGTCTTCTTAGTTTAGCATTAGTTTAGTATTATTTATTGTTTAGTACTTAGTTAGAAATCTGGCACCGATTGAACATCCTGCAACCACTAGAATTCCATTCTGTGACTGTTCTTGCAGCCAAAGTAGATAGAGCAGTGTCCTATTTGTTGCTCATATTTTCATTCCTATTATGCATTTTAGCTTAGCATAGTCATTGGTTGATTTTCAACATTTGTTTCATTCCTTTTGAAGCAATTTACATTTAGTATTGTGTGTTCCTTAGCTGTAGAATAGAATGGCTACTTTGAGTTCCTAGTGCACATACTGTGTTGACCCATTTCAAGTTCACGTCCCTAGGTTGAAAAGTTATATGCACCTTCATGATGGTTGAAATGGCTATTCAGGTTAGATGTTCAATCTCTGAATCATATCTGTAAAGGCTTAGTTATTAATATCATTATAGGAGGCCAACATTAGGCCCTTCTAAAAAGGTTACACAAAAGTGATACAAATAATGCTTTTGATCTCCAAGATCATATGAAAATGTGAGGAGAGAGCATACACATGTATTTGACCACACAAGTAATGTTCATTAACCTTAGAAATTGAAATGTGTGGTGTGAAAATGAGAGTGATGAAGAGTGATTTTGATTCCCAAGATCATATGAAATGTGAGGGAAGAGTATACACACTTCCAAACAAAAATAAGATCACAAAGCAATGCAAATACTAGTTCTTTTTAAGCCCAAATTGAAAACGTGATATTGAAAAGACACTTGTTCTTTTTTTAAAGATCCAATTCCAAATGTTCCTACTTTAAAAAATCAAAGATAAATAAGACCCTACAAGAACATCGATTAGTAGTCTTGATAGTAATGTATTCTCCCAACAAATGCCACATACTGCAAATAGGATATTAGTAATACAAAAAACCTCTACCCTACCAAATCGAAAAGGAAGAAAATGAAAAACTCCAAATTTAAACCCTTATTACCAATAACATGTAGATGTAGTGCACTATGCCACATATGCATTTCACTATCTTAAGTAGATGCAACAAACAAGATTGTGACTATGGCGAACAATATGGTGACTATGGTGGATTGTTTCAACAAATTCAACTCATTTGCATGTAGATACATCACATTATTTCACAGATGTGACACATAATCTGAAAGCAACACAACACCTAAATTTGTTAAATTTTTGAAAATATCAAGATAGAAATGATGCAAGTAATATGTTGAGATGTTATAATTAAAACTATAAACTAGAAAAATGATAAAAACCACAAAATAGAGAGATTTAATGATTTCCCCTAAAAATAAATAGATGCAACTCTTTGTTCCATAGATGCAGTGCATTGTCTCATGAATGCGCTATATAGAAAATGCGTCATTCCGTACTATGATTGCATCACACGATCTCATGAATGCATCACACTATCTCACAAATGCATCACATTGTCTCATGAATGTGTTGCATTGTCTCATGAATGTGTTGCATTGTCTCATGAATGTGTTGTTCTACCTTTCAAATGTATTTTAGACCTGAAAACTCAAGATTTCTCACAAATTTCTTCAAATCTAGTTAGTTCACATCGGGTTCACCAATGTAGAATAGGGTAAAATCATGGTAAAAGGCATGAATCAATAGTACCAATCACTAAATACATAAAAATCAAGCCCTAAAGGCCCTAATCCAACAATGAAGCATATATGAACATAGAAACATAAAATAATAAAGCAATATTACCACAATTTCTATGCCATGTTGAATCACCTTCATTGCTCTTCTCCATTTTGCTTTATACGTTCTTGCCCTCAAATTTGTAGTATGCAAGAATAAGCCTAGTGATAGTGACAATGACAACAAAATATTGAAGATAGTAGTTGTGGTTGTAGCCTTGAAATGAAAAGGATAAGTCTCTTTTATAGAAAACCAAATTTGAATGAAGGACCTAGATTAAAAGATGAAGAATGATGTTGATCAATGGATAAGATTGCTTTAAGAAGCAAGGAAATAGGGTTATGTCAAAAATAGGGTTTAGTTAAGGATGACCAGTGAAGATTAAAAGGTAATGTCAGATGATCAAGGGTGAAAATTTAATGAGATGAAGAGATAAGAATGACACAGAAAAATAGGTTAAATTGGAATAAATTAAATAATTATAAAATTATTTAATTCAGGAGGGAAAGTGAATAATTAAATAAAAATGATTATTTAATTAGAGAAGAAAGGGAAAAGGTTGATTTTTAATTAAAATAACAATTTATTTAAAAGTGGAAGAAAATGACAAAATTAGTAAATAATTAAAACAATTATTTATTAGTGGAGAAAAAGGTGGAAATTAAATAAATAGGATTTATTTAATTGTAGAAGAAAAGGTTAATGAATAATTAAAATAATTATTTAATTATAGTGGGAAAATGAACAATAAATAATTAAACAAATGTGAATTTATTTAATTATAGAGTGAAAGGATTAATTAGTGAGGTAATTAAATAAATATATTTATTTATTTAATCAAGAAAGAATAAAAGGGAAAAGTGAATTAATTAAATAATTAAAATTATTTAATTAATAGAAAAAATATGACTTTAGACAATAATCAAATAATTAAAATTATTCAATTATAGGGAAGAAGAGAAATCAATGAAGAAAAAAAGTTACGGTTTTGTTTGACTTTTATATTATATATATCTTATTCTATTTTTATAGATATCTTCTTAGTTCTATCTATTTTCTTTTGTTATGGCTTTGTGCCTTTTGCAAAAGCATAATCTTTTTTTGATCCGTAAGCTATGGGACGAGGGCCCATTCCCTTTATTAAATTAAAAGAACAGTTACAAAGATCTGCCACATAGATAAGAAATAACAGAAGAGAAGAAGAGAAAAGAAAAATCTAAAGAAGCCTACAGAGAACTGGAGTATGACAACAGCCACCAGAAAAAACATCACCCAAGATACAAAAGAAGAGAAAAAACTAACAGTCCAGAGCCAGGATCCAAAACCCTAAACCCTAATCCCTTCTTTTGGTGCGAAGGAGAGCCTCCAAAGTTCTTTGAGAACCCGCCTCCACCGCTTCCAGACCTTCAATGCGGAGCTTTTCTGCATCAGATTTTCTACCAACCTTGCGCTTGGAGCCACAATCGGGTTTTGATTTGGTGCAAAGGGATTGATAGATCCCAAGTTTCTGGGGGGGATCCCGCCCAAGTTTCCAGGGGGGATCCAGAGTGAAATCGTCATCATAATCCCGAAAAGGATCCTCTATATCGTCCATGAAGGGAAAGGTGCCCTCTGAATTAGAGCCATCATCTTCTTCTGCCTCAGAAGATACAGATGAGCAATCAACAATAGGAGCAGAAGGAGGGGCAGCGGGAACCACAGGGTGATCCGAAATCAACACTGAAGCAGGAACATTTGGAGGAGGAGGGGAAGCCACAAGCTGATCCGGGTTCGTCCCTGGAACCTGAGAAGGTTCAAAGAACATTCCATGATTCCGCCAAATAAAATCAGTATCCGGAGAGCCCTCCTTCTGAACCCACCTTTTCAAGCAGACATTCCTCGCCCCAGCTGAGCGATGAAGAGGGCAAGCATCGATTCTGTGTCCCAGCTTGTTGCAACGGAAGCACCGAAAAGGAAAACCCTCATAATTTAAAAATTGAGTCCACACACCGTGAGAAGAGTGAATCCTAATGGAGTGAGAAAGGGTTTTAGAAATATCAACCAAAGCACAAACTCTGTAGAATCTGCAATCAGAGGCCACAGAGGCAGGATCGAGCTTGACAAAGGATCCCACCTGGTTGATCAAAGAGCTTAGCAACTCCACCTTACGCAGTACCAAGGGAAGATTGTACAGACGAATCCAAATAGGAATGCAAGTGATCTTAGCGGTGGCTGGATCGAAAAAAGGAGACCATGGGGAGATGAAAAGGCCAGAATGCCCGAAGAACCATGGCCCATTCTGCAAAACAAAATTACAATCCTCCACCGAACAGAAAGTGATTAGAAAAAAACCAAAATCAAGAGATTCCACAGCAGGGGTGGGCAAGTTACTCCAAGTACAGTTAATCCAATCGAGAATAGAGGCCACCGGTGGGCGCTTGTGCAAACATCTGACTACCACTGAATGAGCACCCAAATCCTCAGCAATTGCATCAATACAGCCATCAGAAATGTTGAAGTCCACAGGTTCCTTAGAAAAGACCACTTCAGAATCCCCAAAGGAAAACCGATTGCTTTCGGGTTGAGAATCCAGACTCTGAAGTGGAGGCGAATCTGAAGAAACCTCAGGACGGGCCGAGTTAGGGTTAACAGACATGGAATGATCCCGGCAATATTCTGAACATTTGTGATAAGGGTTCGATTTGTTTTTGCAACCAGCGACATCAAAGGGAGGAGTCGCACCGGAAAAATCCTCACCTGACTTTGCAACCACATTGTCGAGGCCCTTAGAAGGAGGAGGACGAGCAGAGGGCGAAGAGGGAGGAACCAGCGATGCCCCAGAGCGAAGGTCATACCGTTTCCGTCCCTCCCCAGACACAACTTTTCGGCCTCCCCGTTTCGAGCCAGGAGGGCGCCGAATCTTGCCATTTTCGTTTGTCTGCGCAGCAACATCATGCAGACAACCTTTTCCTTTCGCCTTCCTCTGCGCATCCTCATCGCCGGCAGCCAGGAGAACTGCGCATCTTCTAGGGTTTTAAAAGCATAATCTATTTTGATTGTTCTTTTTATTTGTATTTTCTTTGTAGTTTTGGGCCTTCTTTATTTATTATTTATTTTCTTTATGGTCCATTGCTTCTTGTTTTTCTTTATTTTTATTTATTTGTGGATCCTCTTGGTTCTAATTTTTTGTTAATTTCTTTTTTACCCCCTTTTGCATTCTTATGTTTTACGTATTTAATTATGTGTTTATATATTTTTCCTCTTAGTTCTATTCTATTTTCTTTTAGTTCTTTTTGTGCCTTGTACAAATTAATTTTTTTTATTTTGATTGTTCTATTCATTTGTATTTTCTTTATATTTTATTCTTCTTTATTAAATTTTCATTTTCTTTATGGTCCATTTTACTTCTTGTTTTTGTTTATTTTAATTTATTTGTGAATCCTCACGGTTCTAATTTAATATATTTTTTTTTTTCATTTTAGCCCCATTTTCATTTTTTTCTTATTTAAATTTATGTTTATATATATTTTTCCTCTTAGTTCTATTCTCTTTTCTTTTGGTTCTTTTTGCACGCCTTGTGCAAATTTAAAATTAATTATGATTGTTCTATCCATTTGTATTGTTTGTTCTTCTTTGATATTCATTTGATTATTTAGTTCTATTTTCTTTTCATTCTCTTTTGTGCCCTTTAAAATTGATTTGTTTGTTTTATTGGTTTTATCTTTGAAGTTTTTGGAATTTCTTGTAGTTTCTTTTTTTTTTGTTTGCTTGTTTCTTTTTTATTATTGGTTTTCTTGAACTATATAGTTCTTTAGGCATATAATTTAAGTTCTAATTCCTTAGCTTTTGGTTTGGCTATAATTTTATTGTTCTTGCCTTACTCTAGCTTAGAATTTGGTTTTTAAATTTTTAGCTCTATTTCATTGATTAAGTTTTCTTTTTATTAATTTTCTTTTTACTTCATTATTTCCTTTCCTTGAATTGTGTGTAACTTCTCTCCTTTTTAGTTGGTTTGGCTTTGCAACAATTTTCATTTCTCTTCCTTATGCTCTTTTTCATCCAGGTGATGATGGATCATGGAGTGTGATCCGAAATGTTGATGACAAAAACTTAAACACAATCAAAACTAGAAACAAAATTGATTAAGAAAAAAAAGTGTTCTCAGCCCTAGGACATTTTTAGTGTCTACAATATAATGAAATTAATTACACAAGTTATTCACATGACCCAATATAAATAATTTAGCACTTGTGTGCTACTTGTTGGCATCTCCATCAACCAATTTACAAAATATTATCATATCCTACAAAACATGTCATCCCTAAAAAAATTCATCTCCAAAGCATGATAAAAATCCAAATAGTAAGACCATTGTAATTTATCATAAATATTGTATCATGTCCTATCATCTAACCATCATAGGTAATTATCCTAGTAATTTTAACTTGTTTGTGCCTAGATCACATCCTTGAACCATATTTTGTTGCATCCATTTGATTCCATTATTCATCATAGTGAGTCCTTTTATTCCATGAAGAGCTGATGCCACTAATTCTTGTAATTTTTTCTTTGATTCCATGTAGATCCATAGTGATTGGAATGTTGATTCTATGTAGTATCATGTGTCCATGATTCTTCCCTATGCCAATATTGTGTTGTTTATTATCTTAGGAATATTCTTTATTTCTACATCAATTTTTTTATTTATTTTTTGCTTATTTTCTTAACTAATGTAGTGAATTAGTTCTTTCCTTCATTTTTATAATCTTTCTATTTTTGTTCATCTTCTAATTCTTTAATTTAATCTTCAATAGATTCATGAACCTACTCGACCTTGATTTTCTTTTGTTCTTCATTATGTACAATATTTTGTAATGTAACTTTTTTATTTCTATATTAAATATTCATGAGCTTCTTTTACACATTAATATTTATCATCCCCAAAGATTCATTCCAAGAATAACTAAGAAAAATAACCATCTAATCCATATCTAAATAATTTTTTTGAATGCAAACTATATTTATACATGAAAAACTTCAAATCTTTTAAAAAAATGAATATCCTTAAATCCTCTATTTGACTTAACTTGATTTTATTTTCTTCTAGTTGTAATTTGTTTACTAATTCTATGTTGATGAAAATATTTTGCTGATATATTTTGTTAAAATAATAACATTTATCTTTTGAAAACATATATGAAATTAAAGAATTAAGGATGAAACTTCAAAATTTTCTCATTTTTATAAAGAAAATGGTCAATACTGACCCAACTTCTTAACTTGAATCACTAAAAATATGATATATTTTAAATTTTGATATGGCATACTA
>VDFB02000008.1:333747301-333879166 GCA_007258455.2 Sequoia sempervirens
AATAACTTTGCATTTACATTGTCTCTTTCACCACCATTGGTCAAACAGTTTCACCTCTTATGGGTAAATGTACAAAACACTTTAGGAGAATAATTAATTAAAGGATTTACAAGGTTGATGGCACCTAAATCCTAAAATTCTCCCACTTGACATCATACATTGTAACACACCCATAGAGATACAATTACATAGAATTAAGTACAGTGATCAAGGCCCATGGCCTTTCTGCACCAAGAGACCTTATATGTGGTGATTGGCTTCGTAAGAGAATCTGCAACATTATCCAAAGTGTCAAATTTTTCAATCAAGACCTATCCATTCTCAACCATTTCTCACACAAAGTGATACTGAACATCAACATGATTAGTAAGAGAATGATACATAGGATTTTTAGCCAAACATATGGCACTCTGACTATCACATTCAATCCTCACTATACTACAATCAAAACCAATACCATTACCAAGTCTCCTTAACCAAACCATCTCCTTAGAGGCATGTGTAGCAGCCATATACTCTGCTTCAATGGTGGAAAAATCAACTGTAGGTTGTCTTTACCTCATCCAACTCACTACATCTCCAAACAAAGTAAACACATAGCCACTAGTGGACCTTTGACTATCCAAGTCACTTGCCCAATTTGCATCAACAAAACCTTGTATGTCCAATGACTTATCAACATTTTCAATACCATGATAAACCAAATAGTAATTAAAGGTTCCTCACAAATATCTAAATACCCTTTTTTAAAAATTCCAATGTTCTTTACCAGGGTTAGACATAAACTTGCTTAGAACTCCCACTACTTGGGCTATATCTGGTCTAGTACAAACCATTGCATACATTAAACTACCTATAGTGCTAGCATAAGTAACCTTATACATTTCATCAATATCATCATCCAATTCAGGACACATGTATAAACTTAACTTAGTACCAAGAGGAAATGGAATATTTACTAGTTTATAGTCCTGCATATTAAATGTCTGCAAAGTAGTGTTAACATATAAGTACTTTGACTTAACCAAAGCTTTATGTGAACTCGATCCCTAATGATTTCCATCCCAAGAATATATTTAGCAACCCCTAAATATTTCATATCAAATGTGCCAGAAAGCTGATTTTTAAGTTCCTTAATCTTTGCCTTATTGTTACCAATGAACAACATAGCATCCACATATAAGACAATAATCAGTATTTGATCATCAATAACTTTAAAATAAAAATAGTGATCCTCTTCACTTCTAACAAAACCCAACTTTAATGCAAAGGCATCAAACTTTTGTTACCACATCCTAGGCAATTGTTTCAAACCATATAGAGACCGTGTTAACCTATAAACCAAGTGTTATTTTCCTTTCTCAACAAAATCTATTAGGCTACATTGCATATAAATTTCCTCCTCAAGATCCCCATGCAAGAAAGCAGTTTTAACATTCATTTTTTCTATTTCAAAATAATAAGCAACCACAATGGATAAAAGTAATATAATAGAAGTTAACTTAGCAATGGGAGCGAATATTTCACCAAAATCAACTCCCTCTCTTTGGGATTAGCCCTTGGCCACTAATATAGCCTTGTATCATTCCAACTTACCGTTTGCACCAAACATCTTTTTATATACCCACTTACAACCAATGGCCTTTCATCCTTTGGGAAAACTAACAAGATCC
The DNA here is from genome assembly GCA_007258455.2 of Sequoia sempervirens. Classification (NCBI taxonomy): domain Eukaryota; kingdom Viridiplantae; phylum Streptophyta; class Pinopsida; order Cupressales; family Cupressaceae; genus Sequoia; species Sequoia sempervirens. Next base: position 333,748,975 of record VDFB02000008.1, read on the forward strand.
CAGGTGTCATAGTTTTTCAAAGACAACATCTCATCCTACATGGCCTACTTCCAGGAGTCACATTCTTCTGAAGAGAGAGCCTCCTTGAAAGACCTAGGTTCATCATTGATACATAACAAAGAAAATTTACAACTAAAATCAGGTGGGCTATACCTATCAACTGGATTTCGTTGTCTTGTGGACCTTCTAAAAAGGTGGAGTAAGAGGTTTCTCCTCATGTTCATCCTCATTGTTTTCAACTTCTTCTGTTACAAAAGATTCTTCAAAACTCTCTTCTTCTTCTCCATCTTCTTTTCCATTTCTCTGTTCTTCCACATGTGCATCTTCTTGCATAGTTTCAAAGTGCATTATTTTTGAATTTTTCTTTCGTTTCTCATCTTCAAAGTTAGCTCTAAATTCCTTGAAAATTGCATATCTAGAAAATATCATCTTTCATGTTAGTGGATTCCAAAGTTATAACCTTTAACATTTTCACCATAACCTACAAAGATGCATTTCTAAGATTTGGGATCCAATTTAGACCGCTTCTCTTTAGGCACATGAACAAAAGCCTCACAACTAAAGACCCTTAAATGTGAACTAAAGGATTTTTACCCAACCATATTTCATAACGTGTTTTATCAACAAGAGCTTTACAAGGAGATCTATTAATTAAATAACAAGTAGTACCAACAACCTTTGTCCAAAAAAATTTATCTAGCTTAGCACTAGTTAACATGCTCCTAGCTCTTTCCATTAATGTACGGTTCATTCTTTCTGCTACACCATTTTTTTGGGGTGTGTAAGGTGTAGTATTTTTCCTAACAATTCCTACATGTTTTCAAAGCTCATAAAATTCCTTAGAACAATATTCACCCCCATTCTTAGATTTCAATACTTTTATCTTATAATTTGTTTACATTTCAACTAATGCCTTAAATTCCTTAAATTTGGTGAAAACTTCATATTTTTATGCATAAAATAAATCCAAGTATATCTTGAGTAATCATCAATGAAGGAAACATAATAATGAGGTCTACCCAAAGAATTTGTATCCATTGGATCACATACATCTGAAAGAATTAGTTCTAGAAATCCATTAGCTTTATTAGTTCCTTTAGGAAATGATGACCTGTTTCGTTTACCAAACACACAATCCTCACATAAATCATTTTTACCAACAAAATAATTATAAATACCATCTACTAGTTTCTTATCAAGTATGGTCCTAAGACCTTTTTCACCAATGTGACCCAATCTATGGTGTGACAACATATATGCATTTTCAGTGCTAGTTACAAAAGAGGAGTTACAAAAAGTAGAAGCATTTAGTGTAAAAAAATTCCCTATCTGAGATCCTTTGGCAACCACCAAACTTGTCAAATTTCACATGCATTTGAAAATCATTCAACTTGTAAACTGAAATTAAACATTTTGCAAGTCCTAGAATATGTAAAACATCATCAAAGATTTTAACCCACCCATCACTGAAACACAACTTTACCTTTCCTTTACTGATAATATTTTGTGAGCTATCATCACCCATGAAAACCTCTCCTCCATCATATTCTTTGTATGTAGAAAACCACTCCTTATGAGGAGTCATATGGAAGGAAGCTCCTGAATCACTAAGCCAAGCATCATTGCAAACTGTGTTAGCTGAAATAATTGAAGCATTAGAATCACCATTATTAGAGGACTTTTCTATGGAAGAATCTACATTATTTTTCTTATTTCTACATTCCTTCTTTGCATGTCCCCATTTACCACAATTCCAACACTTCACGCTACTCTTTCCAGGGGTCTTAGATCATCCTTTAGACTTATCCTTCTTCTTATCACCTTTAGGCCCTTTCTGCTTGGGCCTACCTCACACATGAAAGGAATCTTGGGAGCCACTATGCATCTTCTTTCTCCTCATCTCCTCTAAAATAAGTATGGGAATAATACTATCAATCTTAGGTTCTGCACCACCACTTGCTATAGCAACAATTAAATTTTTCTAAGATTTTGATAAAGAGAAAATCAATAAAATGCATTTATCCTCATCTTCTATTTTAACATCAATAGATGCAAACTAAATTATAATAAAATTAAAAGCATTCAAATGTTCAGCAATATCTAGAATCACCATCCTTAATCTTTAATGAATATAAATATCTTTTGAGATACAACTTGTTAGACAAACTCTTAGTTTGGTAGATTTCGCCTCTCTTCCTCCAAAGCTTGTATTTTGTGTCTTTTGAAGAGACATTTAGGAGGATAGAGTCGGTGAGACACAACTGAATGGTCCCCCAAGCCTTCTTGTCTTACTTTTTCAAATCTTCATCTGATGAGGTTGAAGTAGATGGCTTCATATCAACTAAAATTGGTAACCACTAATCTCTCTCCTCAAGGAGATCCTCCACTTTCAACTTTCACATCTCATAACTAGTGCCATTGAACTTCTCAATATCTTGATGAGAGGTGGAGGCCATGATATGCAATCTTTCACAAATCTGTAAAACCCACAACACAAAAGCTCCCACTGCAACAAAAAACCTTCAACACTTTAAAAGGAAAATGTCCCTTCCTTAACAGAACTGTTAGCTCTGATACCAAATGTTGATTATCAAGGTGAAGAAATCTTGAAATATGAACTTAAATAAGTGAATGAAAATATGAAATATGTAGATTAACCTTTATCCTTAGTGTGAAGAAAGAATGAGAGAGAGATAGAAGAATCATAACACATGCAACAATAGATTTACATGGAGAAACCCCGAAAGGAAAAAACTCCACCACTGAAAGAGAGGAAATTATATTACTAATAATCTAAAATATTACATGAAGCAATAGATTTCTCTTATCAATCCCTTTAAAATCCGGTAGCACCTTGTTACCCTGCACACCTTTAAAACTAAATTGAATAAATCTAGCTCAAGGCCCCAATTTAAAGAGATTTGTGATGATGAAAACCACCATGGTTTCACCATACAATAGGTAGAAATACCACCTAGAAAAACCCACTCCTCCCTCCTTTAAATGGTCCAAAATAAAAAAAACAATCTCTTACATATGCTCTTACAACTGTCATAAGGCATCTCTCTTGCAAGGACATTTGGGTTCTAAACATAGCATATTCTGTCATACTGTCATAGAATCTTATGAAAACTATCATATATGTCATAGATGCACTTATAAAACCCCATTTTGACCCAAAAACCTCATTCTAGAAGATTCCAAAGTGGGACACCTACCTATATTGCCCTTTTCCAAAAGGATAAATGATAACAATAACACTACATTTACATTGTCTCTTTCACCACTTTTCATGAAATGATTTCACTTCTTATGGGTTAATGTAAAAAAAATTTAGGAGAATAATTAATTAAAAGATTTACAAGGTTTATGGCACCTCAATTCTATCAGTGGAACCCTAAGGTCTACCCCCTGTGCTAGGAGATAGCATTAAGGTCCCACCACAAAACAACCAAAAGATAGAAAACAATACAAGGGCTAACATGACTCCAATGTACAAGAATAGTACAACATTACACAACAGTAGCACCACTTCTAGAGGCACACAACATCAAGGGAAATAGGAAAAAGATGAATACTAGGCTATTGTAGGAGGAGTGTCATCACATAGTTTTCCATGGGTTACCTAGGTAGATCTTCCTAGGCCTTGATGCCCATCCTGGGTTACCCTAGTAGCATCTACCAATCTCTGGCCCCTCATGCAAACCTATTCAGAATCAACATACCTCTCATGAGGATGAGGTAGTTGATATTTCCATTTTAGGCCTTCTCTACTCATCTCAAGCCTAAATGAGCACTTGATCCATAAGTGAGGCATCCACTTATCTTGATTAGTGTGATTACTACCCAACCCCAAAATTCATTTTAGGTTATCACTTAATTATGAAATTCCCACATGGGTTTCCTAGGTGCCCCTTGGTGTTTTGAACCCCATTGAGATCCACTCCCCTACTAGCAACAAGGATCTCCCAATGAAATTAATAGGGTAAATTCAACTTGCACAATCACGAAACCACATAAATATACACAACAAGGAAAGGCATAACTCATCCCGCACACAAGTCCCAACCAAAGTGGGGAAAATACCATGCAAGGCTAATGACCCTCATAAGTCATTCAATACAAAAATAACCATTTCAAAATGGATAATCATAGAATTCCATCAAATAGAAAATTCCCCCTAGCCTCTCAAAGGCTTCCTTAACCACTTAGTTCAAAGAAATCCCACTTAGAACATTCATCACGACATGTCTATTTCTGAAAACTGAAACAATAACATAAACTCTCAATAACCAACTAATATCCAACACATGCAATCCATCAAATATTACAACATAAATACTCCTTAATTAAAACATTACTTCTATTTTCAACAATAACCAATATTCACTCAAAATTTCACTAATCAAGCACATTACTCAATATAAAAATCAATCAAATAATACGAAGGAGACACTATTTCCACATCTCACATTGCTCTTAAATAATTGAGAAGATAATCGACAAACAAGATAATCTAATTCAAAATTTATTTAATTTATCATCTATATATAAGTAACTCTATTCTGTCTATATGATTACCCAATTTACTTGTCTAACAAAGCAATGTTATGACATTATATTACAATTGAAAAGATTATTATTTAATTAAGATAGTAACCTTGTTCATCTAAAGTTATAATAATACATCTTTTAATACATATTTCCTATTATATTTAGTCAACCCAAACACATCTATTATTCAAAAGTATCTATAAATGTCTAACCCACCTACAATAACAATTGGAAGGCTAAGTGGAGGAGGATATTATCATTTCCTTCATACTAAATATATTGTGCATTCCAGGAAATTATATACGTTTACTAAGTAGTAGTCCATAAATGAATCTATTAACAAGATAAATTTCTTAATCCCATTTCCTAAATATATCACTCTATAGCTTAATTATCCATTAGAATAACAAGAATAATCAACCTAGGGATTATACTATTACTATCACATTCAGATAAAAATAAAATAGCCTAAATCTTATTCATAGGAAACACCAATTATAGTTTCCAAAAACCTACCAATCTTATACATTCCAACTAAATAAATCTATTCTGATAAATATTCTTTTTCTAATAATGAGTTCATTCTTGTGTAAATAGGTCTATGTTTGTGTATAGTTAGATAAAATTTCACTAAATTACCTCTTTTATTCTAGTATGTATTCATAATGAGAAGAGTTCTCCACATCCCCTTTTGACTTAGTGGATATATATATATATATATATATATATATATATATATATATATATATATATATATATATATATATATATATATATATATATATTGAAGTTGATTTTAGTATAGAATAATTAGTTACCCATCTTTCAATAACCACAAATATTGAGTATAATATTAATCCCTTCGAATTGCAAGCCCAAGAAAAGGAGATCACAACTAATAGTATGTAAATGTCATTGAATAAAGCATAGAATACCACAGAGCATAACTATCAAATGAAACCATAAGTAAATTGAAACCCAACATGAAATCTCAATTCAAACAACATTCTAGAAAAGGTGAACCCATAAATGATGCAGGATAAGCTAATCAGATTTGAATCCAATTTTATTATTTGCCATAGATAAACAAGAACAAATGGTATGAAGGAGACACTATTTCCACATAGCATAACTATCAAATGAAACCATAAGTAAATTGAAACCCAACATGAAATATCAATTCAAACAAAATTCTAGAAAAGGTGAACCCATAAATGATGTAAGATAAGCTAATCAGATCTTAATCCAATTTTATTATTTGCCACAGATAAACAAGAACAAATGGTATGAGATATATGTGACTATATGACTATTTCTAGAGGTGGGATGAGACCAAATGAAATGCTCACTATTTAATATTTTATAATTGCGTCAGATAGATATTCGTCCCCACAAGGAGTTTAAAATTCGATCAGATCTAAATGATCTCAAAACTAAAAAGTTAAAGTGAAGTGTGATGAATACAAAATGATCTTAGAAACATGGAAAGAAGCACAATAAACATAAAAAGTTTATCTAAAATTTTATTGAATTATACTTTTAGGATGAAGCTTCATAAGGGTGGGATAATCTCTTATTTTGAATAAGACTTATATTAGGGAAGAAACCCCAAAACAATACTAGTTTACAATTTCTGGGAGATCCTATTTTTTGCTAAAATCACATATTTTTAGAAAATATATTGATTTAAGCCTTGAAAAGTTTTATTTAAAGGATTCCAATTGAAGAGGGTTTGATCAAACCACCTTAGATCAAAGCCCCTTGGATAGAACCCTACCAATTTTAAGCCATACCTATAACGGAGTCTCCTTTACACCTATCAAAATCTTGATACAAAACCACTTATGATTTACCTTTTTGGGGATCAAATGAATTCATTTAAAATTTATTTTTTGTAATTATGTAGTCCTTATTACAATCTTCCAAAAAGTATAATTTTAAATAAATTTTATTTTACTATTATATTTATTTAAATTATTTCTTGTGAATGTAGGTTTTTCATCAAAAATCAAGATCTATGTTCTATACATATGGAAAAATAAAATATTATCAACAAAAAAAATAGAAAAATATGAGTACACTAGATATTGAAGTCCTCTATCCAATAAAAAAAATTGAAATTTGATACATACAAAATAATTTACACATTATACACTACACCTATGTTTGAATTGTAATTGGTTTGACTTCAAAACTTGATTAAGGAAAAAAAATTCAATAAAGCACTATGAAACCAATTGGAAGCACTATATATCACAGTTATAAATCTAAATTCAACAAAATTAGAATTTTATAATTCATGGAAAAAAACTTATGCATTATACAGTGAGTGTCACTCCTTAAAAATGTTGTTTACTAAAAATAAACTATTTTTTGAAGGAGATGGAAAAATAACTACAATCTAATTCCAAATTTTTTGAAAAAAAAAATATTTAGAATCTATAAATTTTTTTTCACAAATCACTAGTTTGCATCGTCTTCAAATTCCTCACAATTTAGCCACTATAGGTGCCCGAAAGTGAAGATTTAGTTTAAAAAAATATTTCAGTGTCCAATTTGGCCAGAAATTGTAAACTAGTATTGTGGGATCAAAGTAGAGGGGGATATCGGATGTTCACCATATACTTTAGCCCACAAGATGAAAATGCAATACAAAGTATAATGTGCAGGCCAACGGATGAACTTGAATTATATAGTGTTGATGAACATGTCCATCGAATGGAATTCAAACACCAGTATACACACAAGCCAATGATTGGAACATCAAATGTTAAGTATGAATTTCCCCCATAACTACATCCAAGAAATAGGCATGTGATCTACCCCCAAAGGCTACATGGGTGTATACAAAAATCCATGGTTGCAGAGGTACACAAAATTATTTGTTGTAAAGACTTAATAAAATTTCAAGAAAATGTAATTGGTAGGTGTAAAGATAAATTTGTTTCCCAATTCTACCCTACCTATGCAAAATGAAGGATTTGGGATGACCTATCGTCATGCACCAAAGCATAATGCTAGGGAATTATGTTAGATGTTACAGTTGGATAGGGTTTTATGAGGAACCATTCAAATTTTGAATTAATTAAGCACTCTAAAGTGCATCCTAACATTGTAAGCTTTGCTCTAAGTGCATGCAATCACACAGTTTAGTGGGTGGAGGCTGCACATAGCAATAATCCTTATTGCAATCCAGATACAATCGATTATAAGGTGTGTATAGAAGAATATAAAGTGTTTAATAAATGACATGAACAATGAAATATAAAGAGATTCCCTATAATGACAGAGCATATCAAAACCATAACTGTCACAAGAATGATAGCGCATGGGAAGATAATTCAATCTAGCAAATGGTTTTGCAACCAAAGAGATAGCTCTAGAAAGAATCCAAATAAATTAGTGGATTGCACATGAAACTATTGAAAATGCTATCGTTGGATTATCAATTCTAGAATCATATATCAAGTCATATTAAATAATGTTGGTGAAAACATGTCAAAAAAAATTCCTAGAACCATGATATTAGTGGAAGAAAAAGAAAAAGCAACAATTATAGTCTATACCAGAGAATTCTCAATAACGTGCTAAGCACATTAAATCTGAAACTATAATTATTGTAACAGTTTGACGAGGGAGCAAACCCGAGACACAGAACAATACTCACAAAATAGAGAATAATATTTTTTTCAAAAATATGGAACTCTTACATGTAGAAGATCTCAAATCCTCTAGCTTTGTGATACATGCAAGCTACAGAAGTTTCAGAAAAATTATAGAATTTACAGAAAATCCCCTTTTCGTAGCATGTGAACTCTTTCCCCCAAGAAGCTACTAATAAATCAGAAACTAGCCCATAAATAACCCCTTTTAGGTTTGGAGCCAAAAACAACATGCAAGTATCAGTTTTGGTGGTTTGGCACCAAAAATTACAAATTGAAATTCAAAAATTGAATCCTAATTCAAAAATTGGCAATTTTCCAAAAATCGGCCAACTTCTGGAAGCCATAACTTTTGATCCGGGACTCCATTTTTCGAACCGTTTGGACCATTGGAAAGGTATTAGAGTGAAGAACACCCTAAGAATCTTCCCTAATAGTTCTAATGATTTATGGGCCTATACAGGATATTTTAGTGCCTCAAAGTGGACTTAGAAGGTTTTTTAGGGAAAAAAGGAGAAACTGGAACTTGAATAACTTTCAAACCGTGAATGATCTTGACCAAATTATTTTGCCAAAGTGCTTATTTTTACATTACAAGCCTTCCCATAAATTTTTTTCTTCCAACGCCTTCAAATTCACACCTACTAAAAATAACAATTGAGCAGGAAAAGTAGAAAAGCAGTTCTGAAAGTTGGAAACTCCTATTTGACGAAAAGGGTATCTAGAAATGCAAAAACATCTACAAAAAGAAAACAACAGGAACATAAATGGAAAGCATCTTTTTGGGTGATGCACGATTTCCCTCACACCACTGGATGCTCCTACATCATAGTTACTAATTAATTTTCTAGAAAGAGATCTATATTTATCATTTTTTTATAAAGAGGGTATGTGCAAGATCATAATGGGCAAAAAACTGGTGATATGATGGGTATGTGGCTGACGAATTTTTCTAACCCAAAATTGATGAAACAAAAAGGGTTTTTAAAGGAGATTCTCAACTTTCCACCAATATAAATTATGCTTTACTTTAAATTTAATTAATAATTATTATTCATTTTCTATTTGAATTACAATTAAAGTCCTGATTGATAGGCTGATTGAAAAATATCTATAGCTTTCAAATGGTATCATATTTTTTGAATCTAAAACATGTGTCACATTCTATGTTTTGTATACTATAGGATTAAAAAAAAATGAATTTCATGAAGTTTTGACCAAGCTAAGGTGGTCATACATACGGGTTTTTATATTTTTAAAAATTTGTAATAAAAATTCATAAATAATTATGTACTTGGAAAAAAATTACAAAATAATATGCATCACATCAGAACATGAGTCCTCTACTTATATTTAAAATCTTATAAAAAATTGTTATCATTTTATTGTGGCTAGGGTGGTAAGACAGGCACCTACTTCTTATTTTTTCCCTAAAACTTAAGTACTACTACATTGAAATTTCAAATTTTCACCAAATAGATTTAAAAAAAAAAAAACCCTACTAGTTTAGAAACTACATTCAATTTTCAATAGATTCTATTCATACATATTTTTGAAATAATATAGATAACTTATTCAAATTTTTACGACAAGTTGCCTAACTCTGATTTTTCTAATTTTTTGCCACTTAAGGACCTGTTTTTTCCATGATGATCTTGCACGTACCCAAGATGAAGACAACAAAATGAACATGCACGCAAGAAGAAAGTACGGACCTGAAAAAAATGCAAAATTGTAGAGAATGGAGAATCTTCAACCGCTCTCTCTCTCTTCTCCTATACATGTAATTGCCTTCTCATCTAAGAATGATGCTCCTAACTAAAAAAAAAAAGTTACTATCCCAAAAAATTTGTTCACTAACATTTTCTTATCCATCTCCAGGAATAACTCTTTTATGAACCATTATCTATAACATTCCACTTAAATTTTTATTTTATTTTAATATTAACTTTTATTATATATTTACATTTACATTTTTATCAAATGATTTTAAACTAAACAACCAAACACCTAAAATCAAACAATCCAAATCATGAAAGGTGAAATCGGGGAGGGGCACTATAGGTTTTTAATTACATTTATGACATGGATTATTAATGTTATGGTTTATGTACAAACATATATTTTTATTGTTATGGATAATATTTATATTATTTATAATCTATTAAAGTATATGATAGCTGGTCAGAATAAACATTTTTATATACTTTAACAATGATTATATGTTGTATAGATTTTTATTATATGATGAATAATTAATGCTATGGTTTATGTAACATAATATTATTTTTTTTATTTTCAAAATATAAATACTAGCATGCATATATTAATTATTAATATATATAAAATACACTGAGAGTTATCATTATCGAGGTACCTATTGCAGTGAGAAAAATGATGAAAATAAGCACCTCGAAAAGGAGAACTCTCGATGTATTTTATATATATTAATAATTAATATATGTATGCTAGTTAGATAATAGTTGTGGAAAAATGAGCTTGATATGGACATACCTTTCCACTCATTTCCACACAAAAGACGTCACTATCAACTCTATTTTTATTTATTTTTAAACCTTTTTTCATTTTAGATTTCATATTAAAGATGTTTTAGGTGAAATGTTGAATATGAAAGTTTTGTGATTTTAAATGTTAGTTTTATTTATATTTTCCTTTAAAATTTTCTTCATTATAGATTTGAGGGAGAATTTTTATTTGGGCAATTTATAGTGAGGAGAAGTATTCAAGGAAAAAATTGAATTGAAAATTTTGTTTTATTTAAAATGTTGAATATGATAGTTTGTTATTTTAAATGTTAGTTCTATTAACATTTCTTATTAAAGTTTCATCCATTTTAGATTTTAGCATATATCTTTATCTTAACAATTCACAATCAATATCAAATTTGATAAAGTCTTTATGAATTTTGAAGGATTTTGAAGCTTTAAATAAGGTTTAGTTTTAATCCAATATAGGCCATGTATTAAAAAAATTATATAAGATGATCATTTAAATCTATTATGGTGACAAATCCTATTTCAATTATACGAGTATCATGAAATCTACAATGTGAAAATATATTATTTTCCTAGATATTAAAATTAACCAATCAAATAGTTTTATATGTAAATATTTTAATTCAGTAGGTGCAGTGCCCCTCATATTACCTTTTTGGTTTTGGATAGTTACATGGATTTTACTTGGATATTTTGACAAATTTTTATGATACTTGGACATTATGATACCAGATACTCAGTTATGATGATATATGATGACATTTTTATATCTGATGTTTTATGCTTATATCATATTTAGTATATTAGTTTAATTGTTATGCAAGTTATAACTAATATCAATACTATGTGTTTATTGGAAGTATGATTTATCATCATTTGAGATCAATTTATTGTGTGTCAATGTATTGGTGAAGGGGAACAGGGTCACACCACTCGCTTGTGAGTGCCCTGCAACGCTAAAATTTTCCCTTCATGATGTGATTGACTGTTTTCCTATGCACATGTTAGAATGTGTGATTTGCTATAGGTTGTAAGTACCACACATCGACTCCACCTATATTGCCAGGTTTGAGCGTGCCTTAATCCTAGTGGAGATTTTTGTGTCGAAGATAGCATCAGTACCCCCATGTTGAGCCATCATCCTCATCAAAGATGAGTATCTGTGTGTCACACCTTATTGGTAAGGTTAGTTCGTGTTGGTTCTTCAATGTTGTTGTCATCTTTCTTTTCATTTTGCTTGCAGTTTAGTTTTTCTTAACAATATATTATGTGTCTAATGTGATTGATGAGTGCCTTTGTTTGATTATTACGTTAAATAAAGATTATTGAAATCGAAAAGGATTTAGAATAATTAAATGAAAGATTTTATATGGTTTATGCCTTGATTAAATAAAATTTATTAAATTCCTTATTTGTTTTTTTAATAAATTAAAATTTATGGTTTAAAATGAATTATTTAAATAAATATATTAAATTATGATAATATGAAAACAAGTGGGAAATAAAGAATTAAATTAAAAAATTAATATTTAATTATTCAATTCAATTGTGTGTAAATCATAAGACATGATTCAAAAATTATAAAATTAAAACAAGTTGAAGAAGTTGTGAATAGTGGAGGAAAATAAAATAAATTAATTAATTGATTAAAGGAAGTGGGTGCAATTACAAATGGTGGAGTGTAATAAATTAAGCAATGGAGTTAAACGGTAGAGGAGATTTTGATTATTTTTGGAAAACAAATCTTAAGAACTATGTCGTGAATATTTCCCCTCTTCTGGAAGTTTGTTGTTGGTTCTTGGAAGCTGATTCTTTATCTTCGAGGCTTTTGGAGTTGGGGATTTTACTGCTGGTGGAGATTTTGGAAGTGGGTTGAGTTGCAAGCTGGAAGTGGTGAAGTCTGCAACAAAACTTCCTTGGGCAAGCAAGAGAATCCAGTTCCATGATTTTCCCAGTTTATATGTTATTTAGGAAATGAAATTCCAATGTTGTGTTGTTGAAGTTAAAGATTTACTTGTTAATTTATGAGTGTGTTAATTTAATGAAAGTAATATTTGAGCAATATCAAACTACCCCCAAATGAATTTCTCTGGAAAAGTTCTATTTTTTTTTAAGGATTGCATACAAGGCGATTTTGTTTGAGCTAAAAAATTGGATTTCAGATTCCACTAGAAAAGTTTCCAAAGCCATTCAACATACTTTTACAAATACTATTGGCCATTGAATTCTTTCACATGTATTTTGGTTGTTTCTATTTCCTTACATTGGCTGGGGTGATTGCTCTTTGTATATTGCATTTTGTGCCTTGTATCTTAAGATAAATTATATTTGGCTGTTATAAAACTTCATGTTTTCTCTTTCAATTTTCTGGCTATTGATAAAAGTTATTCACATTACCTTATGATGGGGATAATTGGCCATCAGCACCAAGTATAGTTTCCTTTAGTCTACAATTCTAGTATACCCTACTAAATCTAAATGTGTGTACTCAGTCACAGCCTTAATTAGGGGCTTCTTGTTCTAATTTGTATCTTGCTTGTTTCAAATTCGTGTAGCTTGATATTTCCTTCATGGTCGGTGTTCCTCTTGAAAATTTTGAATCTTCTTGTTGGGTGTCATGTAATTGTAGTCCATGTTGTTGTGTCCTCTTGACTTACACCACTGTTACTTCATGTGTTAGTTATCTATTATTCAATTAAGTGGCGTATTGTTTATAAATGTTGATTGTGAGGAGTTTTTATAGCTAATGATTTAGGTATTGATTATTGCATTCTATATGGTTAATATGTTGGATATTGGTTAATGTTGTAGTGATTGAGTAATGCATTCGATATTATGAGAGTTGGTACTTTGATCTAGGTGGCACTATAAGTGTTGGGTCATGGCTATAAACTTTCCTTTCCATTCAAACTTATCAAGATTCACATCCTATAGGAATGTATTTATCCTTAAACTCCTCCCTATGTAGAAATTTGAAGCTTACTTCATGCCTCTTGTGCCTAAGTTTATTACTATTGAGTTTCTAAACATTTATATGTATGTAATGGAGCCTTGTATTCCATGAGTTAATAAATCTTTGAGGCACTTTGGAAAACCATGCACATGCCTTTTTTTTTCAATCTATGTGTGTTCCTTGTCTATGCTACCTCTTTTGCATACTCATCTATCAACACTAATTTTGGCACAGGCAAGGGAAATGCTAGCTATGGGTTGCACATACTTCACACAGTAGTAAACCTTATTGAATTGCTTATATAGTTGATCATTGGGTGTGCATTGTTGATGTTGATGGGGTTTTTTGTACTTTCTCAACACTGGTAGTGCATAGATGCACTACCTCTCTTGAAAGGTGGAAATTCACAAGCAAGTTACAAATCACTACCCTAAGGTCTCTTGAGTGTCAAGTCATGACATGAATGGAATTTCTTAGTTGGTTCAATGTGATTTTTTTGCTAATCATAGGGAAGAGTTATGGAGTTAGGCTAGAAAGAAGTTGGATCTTGGAATGGAGTTCTTGAGATGGAGAATCTTGTGTGCAATGGCTGTAAGTTCAAACAACAGTCTTAAATTCCTATTTTAGCTTTGGATTTGGTTTTACAATGTGCAATGAACCTTAGCGTAGGTCACATATATAAAAAAAAAAGGAAAAGGTCAAGGAAGAGAGAAGGTTCCTAGATCTAAAATTTGGCAGTGAACAGTGATCATGGAGGATTCTACTACATACAGCCTTCCTAAAACAAAATTTCACTTAACTGGATTGTATCATAGTATCATGAAATTAGTGCAAGCTTCTAACCTGACTACATATATTCAACCATTCATTCACCATAAGCTTGAATAAAAGATGGAAATTGAGAGAAACTTTTAATCTAAGTCTTGGTAGGCATTCTTATCAAGAGGGTATGCTCATTTATGCAAATTCTAACAAGCCTTTATTTGGTTTTACATGTGTGGTGGAATTTTTTTTTAAGGAGCAATTTTTTTTATAAACAGCCAATTGTTGTAGTAAATTCTTGGTCTCTATTCAAAGCTTAAAGCCAATTGTGTTTTTAAATATTTTGCTATCAGGGTATCATCCTTATCCCACATTCAAAGAAACATGTGCATTTCAAATTCCTCGTTTGAAGTATTTATAGCCCACTTGAATGTGCTTGTATAAGCTTGTAGATGTTTCTTGTGGTAGATGTTCAGTAAAGAGTAATGGTCAGTTGATGCGTTCTTTAGATAGCCTAGCAATTGTGATAGTAACCAATGTTCACTAGTTTTCTTCTTAATTGCCCACACCATACACTTTGTTTGAGACAATAAATGATAGACCATAAGCCTTCTAATGCAGTTTTTCAGTGATCTTACTCTATTTGTGTACTTCCTCTCATTTTCTATCCACTCTAAAACTTTAGAGTTTTCATCCCCTACAATTAATGATGCTCGGCTCATATTCTCAATGACTTGTTTTCTTTTGAAATTTTGATAAAGCTTGTACCATGTCTCTCATAGCTGGCCACCTTCTTAGATTATTTTGAATACACTTATATACAAGAGCCACCATGCAAGATTGATGTAATCCAAAAGTCCTTGTTGTGGATTCCTCCTTGTAATCAGTTCAAAAAGAAATACCATACCTAATATTTTCCAATGATCGAACCGCTTATGATGTTGGTTGATTTTAGCAGCAACATGTTTAAGTTTGCAAGGGCACCATGGAATATTGAAGGTGTAGATTATTGTTTATAAACATAATACCTCCCCACTGGAGTTGCTAGAGGCATCTTGTTTCTTTAACTATGACAGAAGGAATATGGCATAACTGTTGCGCTACTTCACCTCTTAGGCTTACAAGAGAAATATGAGTAAAATTTAGAGACTCTAGCTGGTAGTTAAGTCTTTCACTCTCAATTTTTTTCCTAGCTACCACTACCACTGAATCTTGGTGAAACTCCACAATATATTCTATATTCATTCCATTGTGAAGCTTCTTTACATCTAAAAATAGCATTGTGTAAGGTTCTTCTCACAATTTTCGGTGCAATCCCGCAATATGCATCATTAGGTTTATCTTCTTGTCACACCACCTACAATAATATTCCACATCTAAACCAATGCTTCACTCAACATTCAACACTATAGATGAGTGACATGCCCTATTCCAGTGCACCATTTAGGTGCAAATAGGGTTTTATGCTTGCTAGTTGGATTTTCTTGAGAGTTTCTAAAGCCTTTCCATCAAAACCATTTTGAATATATCATGCAAACATGTCCCACCATGAGACCACATTACATTGAGTATTTTTTGTTAAATAGTTGTGTGCCTTTTGTATGTTGCACATTTTGCGTACAACACTAAATTTTTTCCTTTGGAGGAAGACTTGTTGGGTAGGTTGGAAGCATATTCTTTTGTGCATTCATGAGGTGCTGGTGGAAGCATTTATTGATTGTCAGGAATTTCACCATAGATCTTCTAGTATTTATTTTCCTATGACAATATGCCTATTAGCCTAATTTTTTTCATCATTATTCTATGGAAATAAGGTAGATTGGTCACCATTGGTTTAATCATTTTAGTTCATCATTAAACACATTAAATTCATGTTCACCAACCTTGCTTTAAATCACCTGATTGTGTTGTTGCATTGAGTTTAAAGTGAATGATAGTGTGAGGTGGCAATTTTGAAATATTTTATGATAGTTGTTGGGGTATTCTCATTATTAGTGACAATCAACTTTATCATTAATTTGCATAGTTATTTGAGTTATCATTTGATCAAATAGTCACTTTAAAGAGTTTTCAAGTAATTTTTTCTGTCATGCATCTAAAAATCTGATTTTCTCATTATTTTCCTTTATTAGAGACTTTGCATGATAGGGGAAATTTTTTTTATAATAAATTGCTTCATTGATTCCTTATCATGAATCTTACTTGTGATAACTTTTCGCTATTTGTAGGTTTGCATCAGAAGACAACGGATTTTTTTCTCTCACATTGGAATCAAAGAACACAAATAGATTAGAGTTAAAGAATTGGACATTGAACTTGAAGTAGACAAATCATTTTAAAATTCTTAAGGCTTTTGTTCTATGCTTTAGTTTTTTGTTTTAAATCAACTCACATCTTTTTGGGGCTCTAAAAAGAACATCTCAATTTTCAGTACAAGGAACCTAAAAATAACTTTAGGAAATACTTACTAGAGTTGGTTTTCGGATTTGACAATTGAACAAGGAAACTTTCATAGCTTGTTTTGGTGCTTTAAAAAAAATCAAAATCATTTCTTTTTGGACTTAAAATGAACAAGTGCTACTTTGTCTCATAATTTCTTACTAAAAGTAATACCATCAAAAGGATGTATGCACTTCTCTTGCACCTCACGACGATCTTGAGAATCAAAAGGCCTTTTAGTGATCTTAAGTTGGGTAAAGTAATTACCTCCACATTTCATTTTGGGATTAAAAATTAAGCAAAACATCTTGTGAGTGTGAGTGGAACATGTTGTGTGTCTCCTCCCTTTGTTTCTAAATGAAGGTTGATCGAACTATGAATATGTTTACTTTCTTTTGTTCATCTTAGAGGGCCTGCCCTGTAGGAAAAAGTACTCACCCAAGGGAATGACCCAACCGGTAACACACTAAAGCCAAGTGTATTTCTAGCCAAGATATAAAAGTCAGTATTGAAACAAAGGCTAGTATCGCTTGGTTGGTCCTAATGAGAAGGGAAGCAATGGTCTCTCTCTGCATGGGCCAATATCCATGAATGGAAAGTCTAAATTAAAACCCTTGTTTAGAAAGGCCAAAATCCATATCTATTTATTGGTGCAAGAACAGTTGTTCTGAAGCTGCC
Source organism: Sequoia sempervirens (assembly GCA_007258455.2). NCBI lineage: Eukaryota > Viridiplantae > Streptophyta > Pinopsida > Cupressales > Cupressaceae > Sequoia > Sequoia sempervirens. The sequence goes on from VDFB02000008.1 coordinate 333,766,539, forward strand.
CCACACTTTTACGATTTTTAGTCGAAATGGAAATTATGCCATGATAGATTCATGGGTACTGATGCTTGGCTGCGCCAAAAGAAGTTTTGAGCCATGGAGGGGAGCCAGTGGGGTCAAGCATCTAATCATTCCCTAAAAATTGGTGTAGTTGGACTTTTCCAAGTGGGGACTCAAAAAATAAAGTATTTCATATCCATAGGATTGTGCTTGTTCTTGGTTACAAAACACTTTGCTTGTTCATAAACATTGGGAAACAAACATTTAACATTTTTCATAAAAACTTCAAACCCTTTAGGAAGTAAATACAATTGACCAAATTCATGTGTTATTTCTTGCCCTTGGGATTTTATCCTTAGAGGTTTCTAAACACTTGGATTTATATCTCAATTTTCTCCTACTAAGGTCAACATTAGGTAATCTTTGCCTTGATTTCCACATAATGCACTTTAAGGGATAAAAGAGAATTAGGACATTTGATATCTAGTTTCAAAATCTAATCAAGAGTGTTTGTGGTAAAAATAACTCATTAAGCAAAGTTAAGAAAAAATTGGACCCCACACATGTGTTTGGTATCTTTTGGTCCTATGGTTTTAATACAAAAATTGTTCTTTTGGTTTAAACTACTCTTAGAGAAAAGAATGTTCTTCACTATCTTGGTCTTGTAAACAAGGTTCTTCTTAGGTTCATTTAGGATCAAATAAAACACTTCATCCATCTAAAAAATTTATCATCTCATCCCACAGACAACTTTATAGCTTTGGAAACATCATTATCTAGACTTGGGTACATTCTTAAACCAAATCAAAATCATTTTTTTAGTTAGGTGTGTTTGGATGAATCCTTCCACACAGGCTTAGTTAAATTATCACCTCTTTGAACAAGTTTATCCTAAATATCACATCTAACATCTTAGGGTTTACAAGTTCATTATCCAAATCAAACCAATCAAAATAAAACCCTAAGTCTAGTATTGATCCAAAGTTCCTAAAATTTCAACACCCATATCATTCACCCCTTTCATCCTTCATCTCATCATTGGTCCTAAACACCTTATAGGTCACTTTTTCAACAAGGTCAAAACATAAGAATAAAATGGAATATAAACTTTATCCATGCATCATGAGCAATCCAAATCAATTGAAATTTCAAATCCTTACAATGCTTATTGATTATCAAAACTCACATTCATACAATCCATACATGGGATCATTATCTCCTACAAACCTCAATGGTATAACAAATGTGGATATGCCTAGCCAAAAGTTTGGAACACCTTTCCTGGTGGTAGATTTAAATCCAATTCCAAACCTAGAAATCTATCAACCAAACACCCAATTATGCATGAGTCTTCCACAAATGAACAACATTATCCCACCAAATCTATACATGCCAAATGCGAATATACCAAGTACAAGTTTACCAAGCATGAACATTTCAAATCCACACTTGGAAAACTTTGTGATAGATATGTTCACAAATCATACAAATGTTGTTCAAATTCCAAACAAGATGATAATGAATCCATGTATTGATCCAAGTCAAGGTAACACCATGCAAAATCAAAGTTACCTAAATCAAGGCAATGAGATTCCCAAACACAAAAATGTTCAATTTCTACCTATCATGCCAAATCTAAGAATCACCCAGAGTTAGAACATTGTCCAAAATCAATTTGTCCATGATCCCAGGCAAACACCACAAGTGTACATTCCAAATCCACTTGAACAAAATCCAAATCAACTATATCAAGGGTGTCAAGGTCAAAATCAAGATCAAATTGCTTCACTTTCCAAACTAATTGAATTATTGAGCCAAGATAAATGTTTACTCCAAAATCAATACACTCTTCCATTAGTTGAACCATGTCATCAAAGCATTGATTTGTTTCCACAACCATATCAAGAACAATATCTCCAACGTCAAGAGGTTGGATATCAAGATCAACAACAAACCTGATTACCCCATCTTGAAGATCAATCACCACATCTCAAAGATTAATCACCCCATCTCCAAAATAAATCACCACAAGGTCAATTGAAAATACAAGTCTCACAGGGTAACAAACGAGAATACACACCACTTGGGAAACCAATTGAATCGATTGTGTAAAATTTGGTGTAGGAAAAAATCATCACAATTCCCACTTATTAAAATTATCAAGATCCCTTAGTGAAACCACCATGGTATAATGAAAATCACCTTTTTGATTTTCACAAAATAAAGGGACCCACAACATCATATTGTATTCAACTCAAAATTCGCATCCAAGACCTAATTGATCAAAAAGTAATAATTGTTGGGTACAATAATCAGGATTCAACCACTAGCAATAGCATTGATAATCTCCCTGCCACAATTGTTGAAAACAATGTTCAATATCTTTCCATTAATGAGCACATTGAAGATGTTTCTACCCCATCTGATGATCAACTCACCATACATCAAGAGGAACTTTTTAGTGATCTATTTCAAGGAGTGTTAGAATTATTTGATCCCATTGACATAATCTACAACCCATCTACCAATGATCATGTTGGAAATACCTCTACCTCATCCAATGAGTTTGAGGACATATCTCAAGAAATTATTCCAAAGCATGATCAACATCTTTCACCAAATTCTAGCAATGGTCCTTCCCAAGAAATATTGAAATCCTTTGACCTCATGGTTACAAATACTAAAGGAATCCTCAACATTTGATCCAATTCCGCTCAGAGATCAAGAGGATATTGATTTTCTTCCCATGTCTAATGATGACATCCAAGAACCCTTTATAAGCAATCCATCCTTTGAATCTGACCCATGTCAAGAACTTGATCCAAAGTATGTCAAAATCAATTCCAACATTAATCAAGATCAATAATTTGCATCTCCAAGATACTACAATGATCTAATGGACACTCTCCTATCTATACAAGATGTTCGAAATGATGATCATATCCACATAGCACATACTCCTCCATCTACCCATGAGATGCTTTCTTTGGATGGACATGTAGATGATCTTCATTCAAAATAGGATTCCTTTACTCCTGACATTATTACACAAAAATAGCAAGTTATTGATTCCTATAGTCAAATTGAGTTGTCAACATTAGGATCAAATCTATCCCAAATTCAGATTGAGGAAATCGTGTATGAATATATCCCAAATTCAGATTGAGGACATCGTGTATGAATATATCCAACATTATCCACTCAAGGAAACAGGTCAAACAAAACAGGATATTCTAGAGTTAGTAGAGCAGCAAATTGAAATAACATCATCTACAATGGTCATTTATTAGTGAATGCTTACTGAACAAGACATCTCAAATTAGGAAGAATCAAAGAAAAAAGGTGCTACTACCACCATACTGTGGGCAACTATGTTTCAAGAAAATGTCAACATAGTGAGCACAAAGGGTCCTTATGATGAAACAGATGCCAATACTACAACCATCCATGTCATGAATCTTCATTCACCCATCACTCCATCCACGAATTGGGACCAACATCAAAAGAAGGATGCAAATCATTTGAAACAAGAAGAACATTATCAAATCAAAAGAAGTAGAGAAGTAAAATGGAAAAATAAAATACAAGTGGATACCAAAAATTACAAAGAAAGACTATCCCTATTAAAGTCTATTAGTCAAATAAACTACGAGGAAAAATAAAAAATTGAAAATTATCCATCAAAGATGTCCAAAAAATCAAAATCAGTCTTCCCAAGCAACATACAAAGTATATCAAGCAGTTGGTCCTAATTCCATGCACACTTTTGTATCCACCCATCATTGTCATCTTCCCAAGTTTAGAGAGTCAAAGGTTCCAAACTATCAACCAATCCATCTCCTATTCCTAAATGCACTCCATTCACACCTCCATCCATGATATCCAATTTTCACATTGACCATGTATTGGCAACAACCCTTCATAATAAGGATTCAGAAGGAACTCTATCGCAATGTGTGCACAAAGACAAAGTTAACTCCAATATCGATGAAGCAGGTCATGAATCTCAAAAGTTGTATTCAAGTGCACGTATCTTGGTAAAACAAATTCTTTAGGTAGGATATCAATGGAAAATTATGGAAAAATCATCTACATCAACAACACCAGGTGGTTTAACATGAGCTTAAAATCTTTCAAAAAAACCAAAAAAAAATAAAAATATGAAAATCCAAATAAATTAGAAAAATGATTAAAAATAGTAAAAAGAAAAATCATCCTCTAGTGAATACCACTACGGTTGAACTTTAGACAGGTACCATGATGAAAACCTAGTAAACAAGCATCATGTGTAGAATTGAGCATCTACATGTGCCATTTTAGGTAAGCATTTCATCCCATCCATAATAAATCCAGCATTCCATCCATCTTAGCCATAATAATTCCATTCATCCATGAACCATTTATCCAATCCATTTTCATATATCTACATCCATCTTCCAAGTTATCTTGATCTTGAAAAAGTTTGGTGCACACTTTATGCTTGCTTAAGGTGGACATCTTGACATGAGCCATTTTCATTGATCCCATCCTACCTAACATTATCTGAGCCATGAAACATTATCCAAATGAAGCATTCTTCCATTCAAACACCTTATCTTATCGCAAAATAATCCTTGGCATCCTTTGCATGCTTACCATATCCATCAATCCATACACCTATCCAAGCATCCATTCATGACATTTCATACATTGCTAGACATTGGCAACATATATTTACATATTGCTTCAGGAATAAATCTTGATCTATATCCTCCAACTTATGTGGTGATCCGAACATTGGAAAACATGAAATCAAATTGGGCCAAACACTTGTGAGAAAAAATCCAATTCACTAGCCCATGGCATATTTTGACAAGAAGACATTCCTTATCAATCTTCATCTTTCATCGAACATCAATCCAAACAATCAATATTGGTCACATATAATGTTTGCTTCAACATCACATCAAATCATCCAAAGAAATTTTGTTCCAAATCAAGCTTCAAAATCTTGATCAATAAAATCCAATCAATCTATCATCATCTTGGGATATCCTTCCCAGTCCTTGTGTTGATTAACACTATCTTGACATTGTTGTGTATCATCAATAATGTTATCATCATCAATATTGATCAATCACTATCCTTGCATTTTTGTGTATCCTCAACAATGTTATCATCATCAATCCCTCATTATCTTGGGATAGATTTCCCAATCCTCTTGTTTCTTAACACTATCCTTGCATTGTTGTGTATCCTCATTAATGCTATCATCATCAATCCATCGATCCGATCAATCAACCCTAGCTTGGTTTTTAGCAAAATCCCAAGACAAAGCACTAATATCACCAGACACATCCTTATCCAAATATTCAAAATCATGCGAAAACCCAAAAACATCAAAACATCAAAAAATCCAAAAACATTCAAAACATGTCAAAATCCAAAAACATGATATCTAAACTATGTTGTCTCTGAGCTTAAATTAACAAGGTTGATCTTTGATTAGTACCCAAGATATAAAATCCAAAAACATTCATAAAATCTTAGAAAACCCCAAAACATTGGAAAATCAAAAATCAAAACATTTGAAAGATCTCAAAAAATACCAAAAACAGCCTCAAAACATGTCAAAAAAACTCCAAAAACATCCAAATGTTTAAAAAAAACCATCTGTCCCATTTCGCTTTCACCCACAATAACATTGTTCACAATAAATCAATCATCATCCCCAACCTTGGTGAAATAGTCAAAAACAAGTCTAGCAGGTTAAAAGTGAAAACTCAAAACGTCAAGGTCTCAATTTTAGGTCAGTACATAAACAAGTTAGTCAACTCTTTGTGTCAATAGCCTATCATCCAATCAGTCCCATATCAATCATCTAATAACATCATGTCCTAGGATGTATCCTTCCTACCATGGGCATTATTTATTGAAGAAAGAACACTCTAGATAAACGAAATGACATGTCACCATCCACTAGCATGTCCTAGGATGTATCCTTCCTACAATGGGCATTATCTATTGGCAATACTTTCGGTTCTTATCCTTAAAAACACATTTCCTTTTGGTTAGTGGTATTGAAGAACATTAGCTTGTTTTTTTACTTTATCTTTGTCTTTTGAATTATCTCTTTGTGCTCATTCCCATAACCTCTCGATGATGTCCAAACAAAAGGATTTAGAGAGATAGGAATGGCCCAATGATCATTATCTTTTTATCTGCTGTGCTTGTTGGATGTTCTTGTAAAATAACCTCGGTCATGTGTGCCTTATTTGGATGTAGTGAGGGTGTTTTAGGTGTCTTTTTCACCACATAGGAAGGCTTTTGTTTCTATGTTTGGTTTGAGATGTTTGAAATATCTAAGCTGCATTTTAAATAAGGTTTTGTATGTCAGGTGTGAACAGGAGTACTCCTATTTGATTGTCAAGTCAAAGTCCATCACACTAAGTGCAATGCCATCCTGGTTCTTTATACCTTGATGCATCGTGCTTATTTGTGTTATCAAACATAAGGCAAGTGGCCCTTTTAAAATACCAATTCCTAATAAGTGAATCATCCATCTCTAATCATCATCGACTCGTGTATTGTTGGAATCTCTTGCTTTCTCCTATATCTTTTTCGTGCTAACATAATCATGATCAAGCAATCATCACCACCAATGCATCCATCTTTCTTCCACAAAACATCAACATGCTGCAAATCATATCATATCATATAAGAAACACTAATCATCCCATATGCATGGTCATCATCATAATATAGATCTGTTAGTCTAAGCATCTCATAAAACCATACATTTGCATAAAACATCCATTGCATAATCATATAGGAATCATCACATCATCCATCTCAAATGCATCATATCATCATTTAAGTTGTTTAGGATAATATAGATTGGTTATTCTAAGCATCTTAAAACCATCTCATTTGCATCATCTTCATTTTCCATAAACATAGCATAAAAATGGAATATTCCTCCATTTCAAATCTCCCTCCAAGTGGGACGAGTCCTTCCAACAAGTCATTTATGTCACCTTACAAGTCCTTTTTCATTAATCCAAGGGTCCATTACTCCATTTGACTCTCCCTCCACCTTGTCATTTCAACATTTTCAAATTTCAAATATATGTCATTTATTGGCACACTCATCAAAACTTGCACATCCTTGGCCCATTCACATGGTGACAAGTGGCTCCTTCTTATTGGTTGGGTTTTTATCCCACATTCATCCCTTTTTCCTTTTCTCTCATCAAAATCTTCTATAAATGGAGAATCTATCCTTCATTCAATCATCCACAATCATCTACAACTTCATGCAAAATTACTCTCTTCACATTGAGAGCTAATTTTTTCAATTATCATAGCATTGCATCTTCATCATTGGCTTATCAAGGATTGGGAAAGGGATTCTGTCCATAGAAGCACCAATCCACTATGAGATAGGATTTACTTCATGTTTATAATGCTTTTATTTATTTTGTCATTTGTTTGTATTTTGAAGCATGATTTATTATTTCATAGGGATGTTGAAGGTTTGTTCTGTTTTAAAACACTAATCATGCTAATGTATTGTTTAGAGTTTTAGCCATTTGCATATTTTCACATCCACATTAATCATGTAGAAAGTTTGTTGGGTTTTGAAGATCCAATGTTTAGCTTTCCAAAACAATTTACAATTTCAAAATTGATCAAGATTTTAGAAAGTTGTCATTATCTCAAGTTATAATCTATTTTTCTAAAAAAAATTCTTAACACTTAGCGAAAGGATAAAATGAATTAACTATCAAAGTTCGATAAAATTCAACCAAACCTGCACATTTGCTTTAAATTCTTGACTATAATCATGCATTTACAAAAAAAATGTTCTTCAGAGCATTTCCATATCATACTTGAATGCATCAAGCAAAAGGAATTTTTTTTTGAAGTCAATATTGCCAACTGTTTACATGTAACACCCTTACGTTGTCACCATGCATGGATGCACCCTACATGTAGCAAGTATGGAGGGCATGGAAGCGTAGACAAGCCTTATTTTTTATTCCTATCTACCATTGTAACTTTCTTGTCAAACAATATTGCTTTATATGCCTTGCTAATGCTATTGCATACTGACAAGAGACTATCAGGCATTAGGATTGGCCCCTATTACTAGCCTCAACATATCATGTTTCCTAAGACAACTTTTAGTATGATATATCTTCTAAAAAATGTTAGCTGCATCATCTTTGTTTTGTTACTAGAAAATCACCAATTTTAAAATACTATTTATTTTAGATAATCCTATGTTATATGTTTTTGGAAATATGACATCCAATTTGCCCATTTTCTAATTATTTACTGGATTAATAAATTATTCAAGTTTGTACTAAACTTGGATCTTTCTTCTGCAAATGTCCTCTGCCTTCCAAACAATAAAACACTTCTCTTCGCCTCAACGTTCTTCACATAATTTGCAAATCATATTCTTATGCATCAATCAAAGGAAAAATTTGTTTCCAGTTTATATTCTCACACATTTACATGTAACACCCTTGCCATTCTCACTATCTATGCACTCAATCGATGCCTGGAAGCTATGCAACACAATGAGGCATAGATAAGCATTCCCGTTTACACCTGTTCACCATTAACACATTATGAGGTATTGGGATTGCTCCATACCACTAGCCTCAACTTATTGTTTTTGGTGGGACTTCTTAATGATATAAGTGGATTAATATTTGCAAAAAATTAATTAATATTCAAACCTCTAGTCTAGCTATAAACTGTTCACGTTTGCAAAAATTCAAGGGCTGCTCTATTGTTTATTACCAACAAGCAATGTCCTTGGATTTTTGCCAATAGGCAGGATACTGTTGTAGTTAGACGAGGTTGCTATTGCAATTGTTTGATGTGTTGTAGGTAGTTACCAATTAGTTCAATGATTTGACTTTCCAAATAGGTAGATGGGCATAGTAAATGAAATTCCATGTAATTCATAAACACAAAACTATTTTTTTCCCAAAAGCATGTTGCTTTTGCTATCAAAAATATGGATAATTGCAATCATGGGATATTAAATTCATTGGTTAAATATTTTCCACAATTTATAGTGTCTTTCCACTCTCCTAATTTCCTTAAATGAAAAATGAATAATAGACCTAGTGCATTAGTCATGCATTCACTGCTATAGTGCCAAGCAACCCACTGGCAAAGCTTGTGCAATTTGCATCCATTGATTAGATATTTTCCAAAATATATAATGTCCTATTTTCCTAATTTACTTAAACAAAAATTAATAGTAGACCTAGTACAAGAAAACCAAATTTAGTTTCCCAAGTAAGTAATACAAATGCAAATGAGAAAATTAAGAATTAAATGTAAATTGTGACAGCTTTGATAGCAGGTGGGCAGGTGTTGAAACAATCAACGCATGTTTAATGCATTAAATGGCAGAAATAGTAGTCTATTAAATGCAAATTGTGCAAGATAATATGTTATTCATAAACATGCAACACAAAAGCACATGATAAAATTTGTAAAAAAATAGACCAATGTGATAAATTTTTGCAAACATATAGACAACAAATACAATTTTTGCAAGATTTGTTGATAGGCTCATTGCTACCCAAGTAATGAATACTTAGTCAATGCATTGAATGCCTCCACGGTCGATAAGACCTTGCTCAAAGCATTCAGTTTTTCCTATGGTAATTCTTGTTTGTTGCAATAGTCACCTACTCCTTGGCCTCAATTTTTCCACATTTATCAGTTACATAGCATATGTCATTTACTACACCCATTTTTCCCCTTAGAAATTGTAACAACAAGCAAAACTTCTAGTTATAAAGTATCACAAACAAACAAACAAGCCACTCACCAGTAGTGCACTGTTCCTAGAATAAAGAACATGGAGAGCTAAAAACACGCAAGCTTTTCAACAAATAATAAACAAACAAGAATTAGCACAAATAAAACCCAATATTTCCTTGAGATTTCATGAATTAACTATGCATTTACTGCTTCCATACCCACCAACTCTCCAACACATCTCAGACAATTTGCATTTAATGGATTAAACATGTATTCACTGCTTTAGGATTAAATATTTTCTAGTATATATAATGTCCCCCTATTTCACTAATTTACATAAACATAAATGAATAATAGTCCTACTCCAACTGATAGAAAAAGAGATAAAACATAATTTTCGAACATGAAAAATTTGTCCTTAAATCCCAATTATAGAAAAAAATACAAAAAAAATTTAAACAATACAATTTGATTCGCCAAGCAACTATTTCAAAAATGAATTCAATAGTTGCAATGGTAACTTTATTTTGTAGAAAAAATAGTTTCATGTTTATGAATTACATGGCATGCAATTCACTATGCTCATTTGTCTATTCGGCAAGTCAGATTCTTGAACCAAGCTTCTCCCTTATTGTTTACAACTCTTCCAAGGCATAACTTTTAGGCACATTGGAAGACTTAAAATTCATTGCAAACAAAAGGGAAGAATGATACAAGAATATGACCGTTCAGTTCCTTGTTCAACAACCAAGTATATTTGTAGTGATATAGATGTTTGCGTCTGTCTCCAATTGCAAGCAATGGTTCCTGTTACAGAGACAAATTTGACAAATGAGCACAACTCATGACATATAATATGTTATTCATAAACATGAAACATAGAAGAATATGAGAAAATTTGCAAAAATTAGATAAACATGATAAATTTTTGCAAACATTCAGACATTAAATTAAAATTTTGTGAGCTTTGTTGATAAGTTAGTGGCCACTCAAGCAATCATAGACAATTGAAGCTAAGGAGTAGGTTACTATTGCAATGATTTTATTTGTAATTCAAAGATAATAAACAATTTATCTCTATTTCTATCGGTTGGAGCAAGTCTATTATTCAACTTTGTTAAAGTAAATTAGGAAAATAGGAGAACATTATATATTTTGCAAATATTTAATCACTAGATACAAATTGTGTTAGTTTTGGAAGCAGGGTGGTAGATACTGAACCAGTGAATACATGTTTAAAGCATTAAATGGTATGACTGGCAGATCAGAAACAATAGTATATTAAATACAAATTATGTGAGATTTGTAGGTGGGCTTGTGGGTACGTAAGCTGTGAATGTATAGCTAATGCATGTAATTCCAAGGAAGCGATCAGTTTTATTTGTGTTAATTTTCATTTGTTTATTGTTTGTTGAGAAACTTGTCTATTTTTAGCTCTGGATTTCCCTCTTCCATGTTTCCTAAGTCTGTGAGGCCTTTGAATACTAGAGGAGCTGTAGAGTTTTGTTTAAGTAATTATCTTTTTTTTTTAGATTGCAGGAATCGGGTAGCACGACCCCCTATAAACTGCAGTGCACCTGGTAAACTTTTTAACGTGACCGGCGGCGCTGGTGCGACACGCCCTCCGGTACCACGGGACGGGGGGAGACTAGAACTCGTGACCAGCAGAGCCGCAGCGGAATTACTTAGCCAACCGAGCTAGGGCCCCCGCCCTATTTAAGTAATTATCTCAATAGCTTAGTTTTTTTTTATTAAATCAGTAAGCATTAGCATTCACTTTGTAACAAAACATAGGAAATGCGCTAAAATTTTTTAGCAGAGAAACAACATCGAAAAGTGCGTTAAGAAACATGACCTTCCAATGTGTCTAAGAACTATGTATTGGAAGAGTTGTGAACAATAAAGGAGAACGTTGGTTCAAGAATCTGACTTTCCAAATAGATAGATGGGAATAGTGAATGACATGCCATGTAATTCATAAATATGAAAATATTTCTTGACAAAAGAATGTTACTTTTGCAATAAAAAATATGCATAATTGCAATCATTAGATATGCAATTCATTGGTTAAATATTTTCCAAAATTCATAATGTCTTCCTAGTCTTCTAATTTTCTTAAATGGAAATCAATAATATACCTAGTGCATTAATCATACATTCATTGCTTTGTGCCAACCAACCCTCTGTCAAAGCTTGTGCAATTTACATTCAACGATTAAATATTTTCCAAAATATATAATGTCCTATTTTCCTAATTTACTTAAACAAAAATGAATAGTAGACCTATTGGCATTTAATGCAATAGTTGTAGATTGATAGACAAGCGTGCCATATCCAATGCAATGGTAACTTGCCTCTGAGAAAAATGCCAGGCACATGAAGTGCATGATGGCAGTAAAGTTGACACAGTTTGCATTCAATTATTAATTTTATCATTTTCATTTGTAATACTTGCTTGGCCAATCAAATTTAATTCTCTTGCAATAGGCCTACTATCATTTTAATTTAAGTAAATTAGGAAAATATGGGAACATTATATACTTGGGATTTATGGACATATTCTTCATGTTTGAAAACCATGATTTATCTCTTTTGCTATTGGTATAGCTAGATTGGAGGTTTAAATATTAATTAATTTCCTTTCAAGTATTAATCCACTTACATCATTGAAAAGCCCCAACAAAAATAATTGGTATCAAATCATTAAAGGGACACATTAAGGAAGGAAAACAATATTGAAAAGTGTCTTGAGAAACACAATATGCTGAGGCTACTGGTATGGAGCAATCCCAATACCTCGTAGTGTGTCAATGGTGAACAATTGTAAATGTGAATGCTTGTCTATGCTTTGTTGTGTTCTATACCTTCTAGATGTCAACTGAGTGCATGGATAGTTAGAATGGAAAGGGTGTTACATGTGAATGTGTGAGAATATAGACTTGAAACAAAATTGTCCCTTGATTGATGCATTAGAATAGTAGTGTGTTGTTGCTACATAAAGCAATACTATTTTAGATCTTTGAGAAAGGTATTGTTCATTGTGGAAGCATACAATGCATTAACTATGGATTGATTGCTTTGATAGGCACGTGCCTACCAACAAAGCTTGTAAAATTTAGATTTAATCACTAGATATTTGTAAAAAAAAATTGTCATTCTATTTGGCTTATTTTCTTAAAGGAAAATGAATGGTAGACCTACTTGAAAGAATAGAAAAATATATAAATGATAATTTGCAAACAAAAAAAATATGTTCTCAAGTGTTGTCTATAGAAATAAAAGCAGAAATTTTTAGATTATAGAATTTGATTCGTTGGCAAGGGTTGTGTATCAAGTGCAATGAGCGAATTTTCAACAACAAAGCTCTTATAGTTTCGATTTAATTCTTAAACATTTGGAAAAATTCATTGTGTGCTTCTGTGTATCATGTTTATGAATAGCATGTTATATGTCATGGATTGCACCCATTTGTCCCCTTTGCCCTTGTAACAACAAGCAATAGTTCTAGTTATAAAGTTTCACAAACAAACAGACGAGCCACTCACCAATAGTGCACTATTCCTAGAATAAACAACATGGAGAGCTAAAAACATACAACCTTCTCAACAAACAATAAACAAACAAGAATTAATTATGCATTTACTACTTGCATACCCACCAACTCTCCAACACATCTCAAACATTTTGCATTTAATGGATTAAACACGTATTCAGTGTTTTAGGATTAAATATTTTCTAGTATATATAATGTCCCCCTATTTTTCTAATTTACTAAAATGAAAAATGAACAATAGGCCTACTCCAACCAATAGAAAGAGAGATAAAACATAATTTTCAAACATGAAAAATTTGTCCTTAAATCCCAATTATAGAAAAAACACAAAAAAATTAAACAATATAATTTAATTCGCTAAGCAACTATTTCAAAAGAGAATTCAACGGTTGCAATGGTAACTTGCTTTTGTACAAAAAATAGTTTCATGTTTATGAATTACATGGCATGCCATTCACTATGCTCATCTATCTATTCAGCAAGTCAGATTCTTGAACCAAGCTTCTCCCTTATTGTTCACAACTTTTCCAAGGCATAATTTTTAGGCACGTTGGAAGACTTAAAATTCATTGCAAACAAAAGGGAAGAATGATACAAGAATCTAACCTTTCAGTTCCTTATTCGACAACCAAGTATATCTGCAGCCATATAGATGTTTGCCTCTATCTCCAATCGCAAGCAATGGTTCCTGTTACAAAGACAAGTTAGACAAATGAGCACAGTTCATGACATATAATATGTTATTCATAAACATGAAACACAAAAGCACATGATAAAATTTACAAAAAAATAGACAAACATGATAATTTTTTGTAAACATTTAGACATTAAATTAAAATTATGTGAGCTCTGCTAATAGGCTAGTAGCCACTCAAGCAATCAACACATAATTAATGCATTCAATGCCTCCACAGTGAACAAGATCTTGCTCAAAGCATTCAGTTTATTTTGCGATAATTCTCATTTATTGCATTGGTCACCATATCCTTCACTTCGACTGTTCCATGTTTATGGATTACATAGCATATGTAATCTATTGTACCAACTTGTCCCCATAGCTCTTCTAACAACAAGTAATACTCCTAGTTGTCAAGTATCATAAACAGACAGAGGAGCCACTCACTAGTAGTGCATTGTTCCTACGACTCCTCTCATGTTCACGCACTACACAAAATAACAAACATGCAAGAGAGGATCCTAGAGCTAAAAAATACAAGCTTTTCAAGAAACAATAAACAAACGAGAATAAGCACAAAAAAAACCCATCACATGTCTAGGATTTCATGAATTAACTATGCATTCACTACTTGTGTACCCACTAAGCCTCCAACACATCTTGCACAATTTTCATTTAATGCATTAAACATGCATTCAACATAACATTTATAATAACTTTTCATGTACAAATATACTTGATTCTTGAACAAGAGACTATGAGGTTATAATTCCAAATATTTATCTCTTTTCTTTCCAATGAAGTTTGTTTCTTCAAATGTCTGTAAAAATTATGTCAATTTTTTGAAACTATCCAATTTATGTTGATAAGAAATTGACCTTTGCAATCATTTGATTGCAGTAATGTTGTAGCCAAATATGTGCATAATTGCAACCATGTGATATATAATTCATATGCAATGTTTCGTATAGCACATCAATCAAATTTGCTTACAAGCAAATGAATATTAGGGCTGCTACAGTGAATAGCAAAACGGTAACATGGAAATATACTTAAATTATACAATTTGGTCAATGTACAAAGCAAAACATTGCACATGGACTACATATCACATGCTTGTAATTATGCATAACTTTGATTGCAAAAGTAACTTGCTTTTGACGATAAAATAATTTCATGTTTATGAATTACATAGCATGCCATTCACTATACTCATCTATCTATTCGGTAAGTCAGATTCTTGATCCAGGCTTCTCCTTTACTGTTCACAACTCTTCCAAGACATAATTTTTAGACACATTGGAAGACTTAAAATTTACTAGAAAGAAAGGAGAAGAATGAAACGAGAATCTGACCTTCCAATTTCTTGTTCAACAACCTAGAATATTTGCACTCATATAGATCTTTGCCTCCAACTCCAATTGCAAGCAATGGTTCCTGTCAGAGGGGAAAATTTGACAAATTATCACAGTCCATGGCATACAATATGTTATTCATAAACATGAAACATATGCTTTCTAACAAGCTTTCCAAAAAAACCATAAGCTTTGCACTTTTGAAAAACATTTTAAACAATACATTTTGATTCAACAAGCAACTATTTCAAAAGTGAACTCAATGATTGCAATAGTAACTTGTTGCAACTGTATTCATTCTACAAAGTCACTTGAGTGGTAGCCTTTGTCTTGGTATTAGTACTTTTGTCCTACTATGGCTACAAGCATTGTTTGCTGTTATAAAGCCTAATTGTACAAATGTGTACAGTAGATGACATATGACATGGAACAGTTGAAGCCAAGCACCAGGTTACTATAGCAATGGTTTCATTTGCAATTAAGAGATAATAAACAATTTATCTCTTTTTCTATTCGTTGGAGTAGGCCTATTATTCATTTTTGTTAAAGTAAATTAGGAAATTAAGAGGACATTATATATTTTGCAAACATTCAATCACTGCGTGCAAATTGTGCTAGCTTTGGCAATAGGGTGGTAGCTATTGAAGTAGTCAATGCATGTTTAATGCACTAAATGGTATAACTATCAGATCAAAAATAATAGTCTATTAAATGCAAGTTGTGCAAGATAATTTTTCACAAACATTCAGACATTAAATACAAATTCTGCAAGCTTTGTCGATAGGCTGACAACTACCCAAGCAATGAATACATAGGTAATGCATTGAATGCCTCCATAGTCAATAAGACCTTGCTCAAGGTATTCAATTTTTCCTATCTTAATTCTCATTTGTTGCAATTCTTCTATTGGTTGGAGTAGGCGTATTATTCATTTTAGTTAAAGTAAATTAGCAAAATAGAAGGACACTAGA
The DNA here is from genome assembly GCA_007258455.2 of Sequoia sempervirens. Taxonomy (NCBI): domain Eukaryota; kingdom Viridiplantae; phylum Streptophyta; class Pinopsida; order Cupressales; family Cupressaceae; genus Sequoia; species Sequoia sempervirens. The sequence goes on from VDFB02000008.1 coordinate 333,782,865, forward strand.
TATTTTGCAAATATTTAATCGTTGAATACAAATTGTGCCACCCTTGATAGCGGGGTAGTAGATACTCAAATATTCAATGCATGTTTAATGCATTGAATGGTATGACAAGCAAATCAAAAACAATAGTTTATTAAATTCAAATAACATAGGGAAAGCATTAAACTTTTTTAGCATACAAACAACATCGACAAGCGTGTTAAGAAACATGATATGTTGGTATAAGTGATAGGGACCAATCCCAATATCTCGTAGTTTGTTGTTACTAGATAAATCAATAATCATTTAGATCTTTGAGCAAGGACTTCTTCCTTGTACAAGCATACAATGCATTAACTCTAAATTCATTGCTTGGATAGGCACTAGCCTACTAGCAAAGTACTTTAAACAATACAATTTTATTGGACAAGCAACTATTTCAAAAGTGAATTAAACAATTGCAATAGTAACTTGCTGCAACTATATTCATTATATACAAAGTCACTTAAGTGGCTGCCTTTGTCCTGATATCAATACTTCTGTCCTATTGTGACTAGAAATATTATTCGTTGTTGTAAGGCCTAATTGTACAAATAGGTATAGTAGATGAAAAATTACATGAAACAGTTGAAGCCAAGGAGCAAGTTACTATTGCAATGGTTTCATTTGCAATTGAGAGATAATAAACAATTATTCTCCTTTTCTATTGCTTCGAGTAGGCCTATTATTCATTTTTGTTAAATAAAATTACGAAAATAGGACATTATATATTTTGCAAATATTTAATGTCTGAATGCAAATTGTGCCAGCTTTGGCAGCAAGATGGTAGATGTTGAAGCAGTCAATGCATTTTTAATGCACTAAATGGTATGACTCATGGATCAGAAACAATAGTCTATTAAATACAAATTGTGCAAGATAATATGTTATTCATAAACATGAAACACAAAAGCACATGTTGAAATTTGTAAAAAGAAAAAGACCAACGCAATAAATTTTTGCAAACATCCAAACATCAAATGCAAATTTTGTGAGCTTTGCTAACAGGCTCATGGCTACTCAGGCAATGAATACATAGTCAATGCATTGAATGACTCCATAGTCAACAAGACCTTGCTCAAAGTATTCACATTTTCCTGTGATAATTCTTATTTGTTTCAATAGTCACCTACTCCTTGGCTTCAACTTTTCCACGTTCATGGGTTACATAGCATATGTCATCTACTGTACCCATTTATCCCTATAGCCCTTGTAACAACAACCAATACTTCTAGCTAACAAGTATCATAAACAAACAGACAAACCGCTTACCAGTAGTCCACTACTCCTAGAATTAAGAACATGGAGAGCTAAAAACGCACAAGATTTTCAACAAACAATAAACAAACAAGAATTAGCACAAATAAAACTCAACACTCACCTAAGATTTTATAAATTAACTATGCATTCATTGCTTGTATACCCACCAGCTCTCCAACACATCTCGCACAATTTGCATTCAATGGACTAAATATGCATTCACTGCCTCACGATTAAATATTTTCTAGAATATATAATGTCCCCTTATTTACCTAATTTACTTAAATGAAAATGAATGATAGACCTACTCCAACCAATAGAAAAAGAGATAAAATATAATTTTCAAACATAAAAAAATATGTCCTTAAATCCCAACAATAGGAAAAACACAAAAATACTTTAAACGATACAATTTGATTAGCCAAGCAACTATTTCAAAAGCGAATTCAATAACGAGCCTTCAATCTTCTAGTGTTGCCCATTTTGTTATAATAAGTATTTAAATAATATGTCTTCTTCCCCCACTATTTCATTGCTCTTTTGAGAAGTTTAAGAAAAACAAGCAACTATTTTAAAAGAAAATTCAACAAATGTAATTGTAAACTTTCCTATTGACACAAACTAAAAATTGTAATAGTGACCTGCTTTTGGACAAAAAAAAGGTTTCATGTTTATGAATTACATGGCACACCATTCACTTTGCTCATTTGTCTATTCAGTAAGTCAGATTCTTGAACTAGGCTTCTCCTTTATTGTTCACAACTCTTCCAAAGCATAATTTTTATGCACATTGGAAGACTTAAAATTCATTGGAAACAAAGGGGAAGAATGATACAAGAATCTGACCTTCCAGTTCCTTGTTCAACAACCAAGTATATTTGCACTCATATAGATGTTTTCCTCCAACTCCAATTACAAGTAATGGGACCTGTTACAAGGAAAAATTATACAAATGAGCATAGTCCATGACATATAATATGCTATTCATAAACATGAACCACAAAAACAATGATAAAATTTGCAAAAAATAGACCAACATGATAATTTTTTGCAAACATTCAGACATTAAATAAAAAAATTGCAAGCTTTGCTGATAGACTACTTGCCACTTAAGAAATGAACACATAGTTAATGCATTCAATGCCTCCACAATCGACAAGACCTTGCTCAAAGCATTCAGTTTTTCCTGTGATAATTCTCCTTCGCTTCAACCGTTACATGTTTTTGGATTACATAGTATATGTCATCTACTGTACCTAGTTGCCTTGTTAGCCCTTGTAACAACAAGCAATACTTCTAGTTATCAAGTATCATAAACATAGAGGAAAGCCACTCACCAGTAGTGCACTGTTACAAAATAACAAACATGGAAGAACAAAACCAAAATCTAAAAAACACACAAGCTTTTCAACCAACAATAAACAAACAAAAATAAGCATAAATAAAATCTAGTACTCACCTCATATTTCATGAATTAACTATGGATTCACTACTTTTGTACCCATTGGCCCTCTAACACATCTCACATAATTTTCTTTACGAGCTTTGCTAATAGACTGGTAGCCACTCAAGCAATGAACACATAGTTAATGCATTCAATACCCCCATAGTCCACAAGACCTTGCTCAAACCATCCAACTTTCCCTGTAACACTGAGCAATACTTCTAGCTATTAATTATCACAAATAGACAACATAGTCCTTGACATATAATACCTTTTTCATAAACATGAACCACATAAACAATGATAAAATCTGCAAAAAATAGACCAACATCATAAATTTTTGCAAACATTCAAACATTAAATAAAATTTTTGCGAGCTTTGCTAATAGGCTACTGGCCACTCAAGCAATAAACACATAGTTAATGCATTCAATTCCTCCACAGTCGACAAGACCTTGCTCAAAGCATATGTCATCTACTATACCCACTTGCCTCATTAACCCTTGTAACAACAAGCAATACTTCTAGTTATCAAGTATCATAAACACAGCCAATCCACTCACCAACAGTGCACTTTTACAGAATAACGAACATGGAAAAGCACAACCAAAAGCTAAAAACACATAAGATTTTCAACAAACAATAAATAAATGAGTATAAGTACAAATAAAACCCAACACTCGCTTGAGATTTCATGAATCTTGTGTATCCACTAGCCCTTCAACACATCTCACACAATTTTCTTTGCAAGCTTTGTTGATAAACTAATGGCCACTCAAGCAATAAACACATAGTTAATGCTTTCAATACACCCACAGTCGACAAGACCTTGCTCAAACCATTTAGTTTTCCCTGTAACAACGAGCAACACTTCTAGTTATCAAGTATCACAAACAAACAGATGAGCCACTCACTAGTAGTACATTGTTCCTACGACTTCTCCCTTGTTCAAGCACTACACAAAATAACAAACATCGAAGACGACAACCTAGAGCTAAAAACACACAAGCTTCTCAACAAACAATAAAAAAATGAGAATAAGCACAAACCAACACTCGCTTGATATTTCATGAATTAACTATGCATTCTTTACTTGTGTTCTCACTAGTTGTCCAACACATCTCACGAAGTTTGCATTTAATGCATTAAACATGCATTCACTGCTTTAGTACCCACCATCCCATTGCCAAAACTCGCACAATTTGCATACACTAATTAAATATTTGCCAAAATATATGTTCCCCTATTTTCCTAATTTACTTAAACGAAAATGAAAAATTGACCTACTCCAACCAATAGAAAAAGAGACAAACCATAATTTTCAAGCACAAAAAATATGTGCTTAAATTCCAACTTTAGGAAAAAGACAAAAATATTTTAAACAATACAATTTGATTGGCCAAGCGACTATTTGAAAAACAAATGCAACAGACGCAATAGTAAACCTACCTATCGACAAGAACTAATAAAGAGGAAAAAAGGAAGGTAAAGACCAAGGAAACATAAAAAATTAGCTAAATATATAGGTAAAACTAAAAAGAAAACAATAAAGAAACAAGAGACGCATTTGCTTGAGGTTCTACCAATTGTGGGTGTGCTTGATTGTTTTAAACATTTAGTTAATAAAAGTAGATAGGGGTGTAATGTGATTGTTTGTTGTTGTAATAATGTTATTATTATAGTTGATTAATGTTGCAAAAAAAAATCAATGATACAAATATATAACTATAATCATTCTATATATATATTGTTGATTAATGTTGCAAAAAAATCAATGATACAAATATATATATATATATATATTTCTTCTTATCCTTTTTATAATATGATGTTTATGTAATTTTTGCTTTGCTAAATTATCTTATTTCATGTATATTTTTTAAAATCTCTACCTTAATATTTAATACAGATTGGTAGATTTTATTAAAATATTAATTGTAGATAGATAAATTTTACTCTAATATTTATTATAGATAGATAAAATTTATTGTGATATTTAATACACACTGATAAATAAATATAAAATACGCATTGAGTGTACTCACATTTATTTAATAGGTTTTAAAATCTTACCAATTATTAAATGATATATGAAAAATACTACCTCTAAGTCAACAATATATGATGTATGTAATAGTGCTCATGTCATTCAAGTCATTAATAGGTTTGAAATTTGATTCAATGTATCAAATCCATTGCATTGCACATAATTTAGAAAGAAAAAAAAATCTTGATTTTTACATTGAATGTTCACAACACGAACCAATAGCAATAAAGATAAAGGATATTTTAACATTTTTAAAAACAAACAATTAAATATAGACTATATAGAATTGTTGGTCAAGTTTTTAATTCTAGATGTTCATTGGTTGGACTGTCACTATCGGTTAAAAAATTGCTTGCAATGGATGCATTAGTATTCTGCCTTGGCAGAACTAATAAAATGGAAAAACTTAAAAGAGAAAAGAGAAGAAACTTAAGAAACAATATAAGTAAAACAAAATTAAGGGAGAGGAGCCGATCGTGGGCATAGGACGTATCATGGGTATAGTTTTGGACAGCCTAGGGCCCACTTTTGGGCAATAAAAGTGCCAATAAAAATTTCAAATATGCTTTTTAATATGATAGGATAGGTTCATATAAAATTCAAAATATTTCCTATTATATGTAGACTTTTTTGTTGCCACCTTCTCAATATTAAGTGAATGCAACTTGACATTTATTTTCCACCTTCACAATATTAAGTGAATGCATCATGATAAACTTATTTCCACAATATAAATAACCTTTGCCACCTTCCCAATTAAAAGTTGTTGTAAATGGATATTTTTTTATCCAAAATATATGTCTTATTGCATTAAAAGTGAGTTGACATGCACTCAAAGTGAGTTGACATGTACAAAAGACATTGTCAACGGAATAAGTTGCAAATATATTTTAACAAAATACATTTAAACATGTTCCATTTCTTATATTTTTTTTACAAACTACTGGTTCCACCATGTCCATATTAACCAATCTTTTTCTGAATTTACTTGCAAAAATGAAAAAAGAAACTCTTAGGCTCACTATGCATTACAATTTTTCATTAAAACACATAATTATTATAGTATTATTTACAAATCAACATAAAAAATAAATTATCATAACAAAAATTTAAAATTGGTTAGAATTCAATTTTTTTTTAATATCATTTCAAATCATCAACCAAAAATCCTACGTACCCATGAAGCTATCACTTCTACCATTAATTCATTGAATGCCAAATCAAATTTCCTCGCAGAATTCAAAATTATCCACTTGCTACCAATTCAAATTCTATGGGCCTATTTATTTATACAAGCAATGCTCAGTTGTGTGATGCAAACTACCTATTATCAATTTCAAATTTTTAACTTTGTGTTGGATTTGTGTTGGATACTCTTGATCGGCAATGAGCTCCAGATCGATGTGATCTCCTTCAGCTTCTACAGTAAGTCTCAAACCTGCCTTCAATAATACTTATGCATTTCAGTATGAATTTGTTACTTTGAAATACCTTTTCCATTTACATTTACATGAATCGAACTTGTTCTTTCATAGCTCCCTTGTTTATGTTGTCATGTTGATTGTTTATGATGTCATCGGCCAGTCTCCCTTAAATCTTACTATGCCATTTTTACATACCTTCAAACCGCAACATGGTTTAAATATTTCCAACCCTTTCCAATACAACATTATCATACATACATACATACATACATACATACATACATACATACATACATACATACATACATACATACATACATACATATATATATATATATATATATATATATATATATATATATATATATATATATATATATATATATATATATATATATATATATATATATTGTAGAGATACATAGATACTTATGTTTCCTATAGCCATGCTCATTTTCATTAAACTTACACATTTATCTATCTCTGCAATATATACATACATATATTTTGCTATATATGTATACTACATACTAAAATTTTGGTAATACTTTAAAGTTCAACAACAGTATGGTATGAATTTTTCCAACCCTTTTTTAAACAACATTATGATACATATATATACAAAGATACATAGATACGTAAATTACTTATAGCCTTGTTCATTTACATTCAACTTACGTATCCATCTATCATATATATATATATATTTTGCAAGGATAGATGGATACATAAGTTACCCATATCCTTCTTGATTTACATTCAACTTAATTAGATGTATGCTTTGTTTGTTCTTCAATTAAAGTGACTGTAAATATCGACCCCTCTCCCTTACAGATAACTGTGATAATGGTTAACTCCTACTTATGTTATAACCATTTATTAAACAACATATATATCTTCAAACAACACTATTATATATATATATATAATGCAGAGATAGATAGATACACAAGTTTCCTATACCCTTCTTCATTTACATTCAAATTAATTAGATGTATGCTTTGTTTGTTCTTCAATTAAAGTGATTGTAAATATCGATCCTCTCCCTTACAACCAACTATGATAATGGCTGACTCCTCATGTTATAAACATTTTTGAAACAACATATATATGTTTCCTATACATGTTGTCAATACCATACCCATTATATGTCATATGTCCAAAACTATAGCCATGATAGGTCCTATGCCCACAATCGGCTTGTCTCCCTTATGTGTATGCTTTGTTTGTTCTTCAATTTAATTGACTGAAAATGTCGGTCCCTCTCCCTTACAACCAATTGTGATAGTGGTTGACTCCTACTTATGTTATAACCATTTATGAAACAACATATATAATTTGAAACAATAGTTTATATATATATTGTAGAGATAGATACATAATTTTCCTATACCCTTCTTCATTTACATTAAACTTAATTAGATGTATGCTTTGTTTGTTCTTCATTTACTTTAACATGTATGGTAACCATTTATGAAGCAACATTATGAAACATTTACATAACTTGAAACAACAGCATGATAGAAATATTTCAAACCCTTTCTTGTATCATACTACACTTTCAAGTTATTTCATATTGTTGTTTTGAGATTTATTTGTAGCATAATGCTCTTTCAAGATATACATATTTGTATCATACTGTTGTTTCAAGTTTATATATATTTTTATCAAATAATGTTGTATGAGGAAGGGTTTAACATGATCACCCAAGGGTTTATAAGAGGTAGAGTTGGGGATATGATAGTATACCATGCATTGCTTGTTTCATTGCACACATATCATTGATCATTTGCAATCAACTCAATTAGATGCATGGTTAGTTTGTTCTTCAATTACACTCACTCTTACATGTATGAATTTGTTGTTTCAGTTTGTATCATTGTTTTATTTATAAGAGGTAGAGTTGGGGATATGATAGTATGCCATGCATTGCTTGTTTCATTGCACACATACCCTTGATCATTTGAAATCAACTCAATTAGATGCATGGTTAGTTTGTTCTTCAATTACACTCACTCTTACATTTATGAATTTTTTGTTTCAGTTTGTATCATTCTTTTAATTGTAATAGTTAGAATTGTATGATGTTTACTAATCACTGTGTTGGTTCAATGCAGATGAAGAATAAAGCAATAGAAAATACCAGGCGACCTTTAACAAAGTGACCTATACCAAAGAGGAGGTGGACAACTATGCCTGCACATAAGAGAGGTGTGCAACTACCACATAACGATGAGGAGGATGTTGTGATTCCTATTCACCAACCAATTGAATAACCAAGTAGTGATGAGGAGGTATAAATTGTTGTGGAGCAGCCAACCGAACTTGTACTCCAAGTTAACCCAATTGTAACAACCAAAAATGTTGTAGTGCGACAGGAATGGACCATGGATGACATGGAACATGCCCCTGTAGATGTCAAAGACAACGACATGTTAACTAGAGGGGCAGCCAAAAAGTGGGATCTTCTAACCACAACATTATCAAATTGGTTGGGTGGTGTTGCCACTACAAATAGGAAAGGGCCCCCAATAGTCCTAACTGAGGAGGAAGAGGCATTGGTCGTCCAATGGTGCAAGGAGATGGCTGCTATTGGCCATGGTTTGCATATTGTCAATCTCAAATTAGAAGTGGCCCAAATATGCCAAACGAGGCCTAATCCCTTTAGGAATGGGCTTCTTGGCAAGTCTTGGTGGATTGGATTCAAAATAAGGCATCTCGATCTATGCTTGAGAATAGCCCAAGGGAAAGATAAATACCATGCTATAAATCTTAGGCCTGCAGTTGTAACTACTTTCTATGACACTTTGGAGAAGACATACGCAACCAGGAAATATGGACCCCAGAGGATTTGGAACTGTGACGAGACAGGGCTGCAAGCTAGCCGGAATGGTTATATGAAGGTGCTTGCCAAAAAAGGCAGCATAAGTGTTGCTTACATTATCCCAAAGAGCTGAGAGTGGATCACTATTCTAGCATGTGCAAACATTGCAGGTCAGAAAATTCTAGGTTTTTATTTGTTCAAAGAAAAAATCATGTGCAAAACTACATACCCAACTGTGAGGCAGGAGCACTACTGGTTGTTTAGCCTCACACATGGATGACTAAAGAGATTTTTGTCAAATGGATAAAGTTTTTTGCTATGCAAGTACTTGGGGGTTGCTCGCCCAATCATAAGCACCTTGTGATATTTGATGGTCATGGCAGCCATGTAGCATTCTCTACCATTTTCTAAGCAAGGGAGCTTGGTATTGACTTGCTCACCCTACTACCCACACATCACACAAGCTGCAGCCTCTTGATGTGAGTGTTTTCTCGTGTTTCAAATCTCACTTCAGAAAGGAAAGAACATAATGAAGTAATAGACATACAAATCTAGAGATAAGAAGGGCATAATTGGCTACACTTGGCAGCCTAACTTTTCAAAAGGCATTGATTGTTTCAAACATAACAACTGGCTTCAAGAGGATAGGTATGTGGCCCTTTGATCCAAATGCTTTGGAGAACGACATGAGGATTAGCAAGAATTTTTAGTTTGCTTCCCCCAAGGAAGCATCGACTGCTAAAAACATTCTATGCCTATCCAGTAATGGTTTGGCAATGAGTGAGGGTGAGTGTATTGATGGAACAACAAAAGTTGGAGATCAAAAAAATGTGATGCATGGTTAATTTGTTCTGCAATTACCCTTGTTCATTTGCAATCAACTCAATTAGATGCATGGTTAGTTTTTTCTTCAATTACTCTCAATCTTACTTGTATGAATTTATTGTTTCATTTTGCAATCAACCACTTGAAGTAGCAAAATGTGCAAGCCACAAAAGTCTACCACAAACTTCAAATTTTTCGAACAATCAATCACCACCAAAAACAATATTGGGAGAGTAGAATACTATTGGAGACATCTCTCTGTCTCTACCAACTCCACTTGAGGATCCCTCCTAGTTGTTAGATGGTGCTGCTAATCTTGGTATTAATCTGCATGTGGAGGAAGACCAAAGTATTCCAATGCAATCTCCACCACACAACATGGGTCCAAATACATTAGTTCATTTCTATGTTGATTGGGGAGACAATGATGTTGATCAGTTAGGAGATGGATTGGATGATACAGCTAGTGAAGTGCCAGAAAAAAATAATGAGGATTTTATTGAGCCTTTGGGAGGCCAACTAACTTCACGCATCTCACAATTCTTTAAGCTACAGTTCATGTAGTCAAAGACAAGTCTAATAAGGTAGCTGACCGTGGGATCAAATTTCCAAGAGGATCCCAACTCCTAACTGTTGATGACTACATGGCCTTGCTAACTGAGCAAGAGGATAAGAAGGAACTCACAAAATTGAAATTGAAGAAGAAGGAACAACTTGAAGAGCGCGAGATAGAAAGGATTGCAGCATTGGAGGTGAAGGCTCTTATGAGAATTGAAAAGGAAAAGCAATGAGTAGTAGCAGAGGTTGAAAAAGAGCTAGAAAACAAGGAGAAGGACAAAAAAAGGGAGCAACAAAGGATATAAAAGGAACCTACAAAAAGGGAAAAATATTTGGAGAAGGCATGAACAAATGTTGCAAAGGAGAGGTAACTCAAAAACCCTCTAAATCCCTTTCCTGACCGCCATAGGATCTTCATAGAAATTGTGTCTATTCAATGCCCCCAATATTGTCCATCACCTATCCAAACTATCAACAAAACCATTTCAAAGTTGGAGTCCTTCTCATTCGTAGTCCTATCCACTCTCACCTAGCCCAAGCATTACCCAACCATTTCAAAGTTAGAGTCCTCATTCAGAGTCCTATCAACCCTCACCTACCTCAAGCATAACCCAACCAGTTCAATCTTGGGGTCCTCCATCATAGGCCACAAATAACTCACAAGATAGCTTGGCATCAAATTTCAGTTTTCCTACCTTTTTCAATTGATTAGAATGTTATGTTATAACTTTTTTGTTGTGAAGGTTTTGATGGATTCCAAACGATGTTTCAATTTTTTTGTTTTGAATGTTTGTAACTTGAAAAAACAATATGATTTGAATTCAAACAACATATTCCATCATGTTACTATCACTGACTATTTGAGTTATTGTAATTGAAGAGCCAACAAGGCATACATCTAATTATGTTGAATGTAAATGAACAAGGCTATATGAAACTTATGTATCTATCTATCTCTGTAAAGTCCAATCATATTTTTGAGCTAACATTGAAACAATGTAAAAAAAGTGAAGATGACAGTTGGACAGAGAAAACAACTATGATTTCAGTCCTTGATGAAGGTTAGTTTACATGACAGTGAATTAACAAAAAAGATATAAACACCTCATAGAATTTTGGAAGTTAATGAATGACAATTAGCTATGGACAAAGGGGTAGTTTCAGGTTGAAGCATAATCAACCAAGTGACAAAGGAAGTCTACAATAAAAGATAAATGCAGATCACAATCCTTTGATTGGTGAAGAAATGAAGATAAAGAAGCCTTAATGAGATTAGTTAAGTGTTAAAAGTTGTCCAAACTTCTCCTACACTCAAAGAGGTTGTTGACCATTTCAAAGGACTAGCACATGTCCTATAAGTAGGGTGAAGTGGGTTTCATTGGTTGGAAGCACTAATGGAAAAAGTTGCAAGTATCTAAGAGTTGAAGCTCTTTCCATTCATTTATTCAACGTACAATTGCAACCGCATTAAAGAGTCAGCATTGAAGGAAGTACTAGGTGCCCAAAAAAGTTGACCTCTTCAAAAGCAATTGTGATACATGTCACATGTTGATTGTAATATGAAACTAAGACTTAGGAAAGGATTGTGGAATAAATAGTACAACTTTCTTTTCATTTGAGTTAGTTCTTTCACTTTTTGAAAAGGCATTGTAAGCTGCAAAAGCTTCTTTTCTCTCTTTTTGTGATTGTAACTTTGATTTTCAGTTTTTAGACTAAAAAAAGCAATGTAATTTCACATTTTCAAGAAAGTAGAACTTATTTCAAACTTGTGCAAGCTATAAGAACACTTTTTCAATGAAATTCAATGATTATTGCCTTCTCAATAGTTGTTTTCTTGTGTGTATGTAGATGATTGATGCACATTTTTGCGATATTTTTTTATGTGCAAATTCTCCAATATGCTATCTCATTCAAGCACCTTATAAACAAAAAACATGTCTTAAATAGGTCACAAGTTATGTAGTTGAGATGTACACTTAATTTGAGAAAATATACTCAGTTTTCCTTCTTAAATATGTAAACATTGCAACTTTCTTGTGAAATACTTATGCATTAGCATGTTATACCTTTGAGTTGTGTGAAAACTAGCTGAATAAGTAAGATATTATGTGTCAAAATAGTAGAAGCATGTTAAAAATTTTAGGTGCATCACCTCACATAGTTAGATTTTAGTTTCATGCTATCATTCTACTCTTTTCCTTAGTAAAGTAGTAGCTTAAGTTAGGATAGGTGAGTACAAAGGGAACCAACCCTATTTGGAGGTTAACTCCCACAACTTGAGCCCACAATTAGGGGATTTATCCCATGTTTCACCAGTAAGCTAAGTTCTATAGCTTAGCAAGGGGACGTACTTAGGTGATAGCAGTTTTTGGCATGCCCGGTGGGACTATTTGAGCAATCATAGTTCAAAACTTGTCCTTACATTGCTAATATTTGGTGTGGATGTTAGCAATATCTACCTTTGGAGGCAAAATTTTCACACATTTGGAAACTCTAGGTTGAAATCTACTAGCTCAAGCAAGCTAAGTGCTAGTATGTTCAAGAAAAAAAACCTAAATTTCTTTCATTTTAAAGCATTTATAAGAAAATTTCTAGCTTCTTTAATGTTTTAGTATGTCAAATTTTCATGGGAAAAATGTCCTTTAACTTCCATTCCATGAAAATTCTACTTGTACTACTTCCTATTAGCCATCCCAAGCAGAATATGCTGCTGGTTTTATCTCAATAATCCATTAGCAATAGGTTACCAACATACATATCATGCTTACTACCCACCCACCCCTGCTCAATCTTCTTGGGAGCCTTCCAATCAGTTTCAATAAGCCATTGCTATGCTAAATCAGCCTTTTTATCTTCCTAGCCAACCCCAACATTTCATAATATGGGGATTAGGGACATCAAGAACATATTGCTAGACTTCAATAAGAAATTGGATGATATCAAGAAACAACAAGAATTCAATTTGCAGCAAGAGGAATTGGCTTACCAAGCCTACCAATACCAACAAGATATGGATGCATAGAGGAAGTAGTATGAAGAGTCTCTTGCAAAAGAGATTTCTTCCAAACGAGAGTAAATGAGTTTGTTGCTTGCTTAAGTACAAAGGCTAGAATCCCAATCAGTTTCTTTCATTCTAGATCAGCCTGTGAAAGAGGAGGCTCCTAAGTACAAGTTTCCAAGTTTAAAGCAAGATAAGTCTCCTGAATTCTCAAGTAAGTGCTCTAAATTTGAAATACCAAATTTCAAAGGTACTTTTCCATTGTGAGAATCTATGCTTGAGGAAACTCAAACTTCTATTCCTCAAGAAGAGTCCTCTCAAAAGCTTTTCCTACCTCAAGAAATTCAGAAAACTTCTCAAAATCATTCACCTAATCAGCTTTTTTGTCCTTGTACCATTTCCCTTTTCAAGGGTGGACCTATTGTTTATTAGGATAACTGGTTTAATGGAAAAGAAAAGGAATTTTATGAGGTAAGAGAAGAACAACTTGTAACCAATGAACTTGCACATGAGGTAGAAAATGAAAAATAAGACTTTTTGCCAAGGGATGATGAGGATGATCAGCTAGGACAATAGGTTGAAAAGGAAGTAGTAGGGGCTGGATGTGAAGTGTTGACTATTTTGTTTGAACTCCCATATTTTCTTGAAGATGAGAATATGTCTATGTCAACAAATCATTTGGGACAACACAATGGAAAGTAAGAAGGAGGTGGTGAAAAGGAGGAGACAACCTTATGGTTTAATGAGTTGCCTTCTTTCATTGAACAAGATGAAGGAATACTCATACTAACATCAACATAAACTTCAGAATAGCTGGAAGATACAATTAGTTTTGATAAGGTGCTGATCTACCAAGAAAAAAATGGAGATAATGTTGTTTTGAAGGGTGTAAATTTTGACAAACATGAGGAGAGTAGGCTGGAAATTGATGAAGAATTTTTTTCCAGCATTATAGAGAAATTTTGTTCAAATCTTGATGCGAAGGTAGTGCTTCTTGAATCAGAATATTATGAGCAACATAAAATAGAGGAGAAAACAACCATGTTTTCATGTGAACATAAACCAAATCTTTCCAATCTAAATGATGATAAATAAATAGTGCATAAAAATCAAGCCAACAATGAGAGTTCTAAGTTTGTTCATTCAAGAGGATGTCCTGTTAGACATTTAGCTCGCATGGATTCCCATGAAGAATCACAAGTCATGCTTGCATCCAAGCATGAAATTATAGCCAAGAAGGAAGCTAAATATGAAGTTGCAGCTGAAGAAGGTCAAATTCAACTCACTTACCCAGTTCAAAGTAGCAGTATAAGTGAGTTTATTTACGTCATTCATGAAACATTACAACAATATATTGAATATCTATTTGTGTTTCATAAACTCTCAACTATTTATGATCATGTAAAGCATCCTATGCTGGAAAGAAAAGGAAGTTATTTTGCAAAACCAGTCAATGTATTTGTTTGAATACTACAACTATTGGTTAGTGTAGGTTAGGTTAGGTGTTTTTTCATTCCTCCAAGTGTTTTTGCACAGTTGGTCATTTGTCTCGGTCTTGTTTTGAGTCTTCTTAGGTAGGTTTACATGGGTTTGAAGGTGTCAAATGTTGTTTTGAGTATGCTACATCAGTATGCAAGGTTTTATTTTTAGTTCTTTCAAGTTCTTTCATGACTTCTATTGCCAATGGACTGTATAAGGCAGTTGGTCACCATGTTTAGCAAGAAAACATCTCTGAGAGGTCACCAAGAATGTTGCAAAATCCTTTATTTTAAAGTTTTTTGTTATCACTTTTGTCATAAGTCTTATAATCTACAAATCAAGCAAATATTTATGATGAGTGTTAATGGATAAAAGGATGGGGTTTCACAAACAAATAAGAGGAAAAGGCAACGTGATGGTCTAATTTTGGCAAAATTTAAGTCTGAATTAAAAATGAAAGTGGAAGATTAAGTCTTGGGCACCAAAAGGAAAAGGGAAATATTTCTTTTCTATTTTCACCACGTAACTAAAGGAGGAAGTTTAGGGTTTTAACTTTTCTGTTTGAAGAGGTTTAAAGATCTTTCATAGGAATGGCATGAAAATAGCAATTGGTTGCCTTACTGTCTACCCATTTTGCAAGAGAAATAGAAGGATGTCGCACACAACTAAGGAATTCATTTACTTGCTATGCACATTGCAACAGAGGAAGAAAGCCCTTTTGTGATGCATGAAAAATGGAGGGTTTCTAGGTGCTACCACAATTTTTTCCACATAATAGACATCTGCATGATGAAAATCACAACATGGTTGTCTTATTTTACTACCAGGTATGTTTCTTGTATGATAAGTGGAAGATAGTTACAATAACGTGTATGTATAAGCTTGCTTTTGAGATATGAGCAATGCATTCTGTTGGTGTCATCTTTGTTTAGATGATAGGTTGAGCTTGATTAAGTGAGCCTATTAAATTCATGGAATGGTGAATGCATTTTTAGGAGCTCTCTTGTCTAAACCTATAACAAAATCATCAACTGTCCAAAAGCACTCTAAAATATCAATATAGCTTATCAAAAAGAGTATTCTATGCACGATGACAAACCCTGGCACATCATCCATGCACATAAAAATAAGGTCACTACTGAGGGTCTCATACTTCATTTCAAGAAACCATTGTGTTCAAGAGTCCTACAGGTGGAGTTAGAGATGCAGATTCTTTCTTTAGGAAAAGATTACCCCTCTTCTCTACCTTTACAATAGGAAAAGTATATGGACAAAAATGTCACTTCAATTTGAGTTGTGAGTTATCTGAAGGATAACACTCACAAAATACCATGCATTCACCTTGGTTGGGTGATTTATCAAAAAGAGTTAGTGTTCTAAACATACAAGAGTAGATGGAGCTCATTCACTGTTTCTTTCTTCATCTAAAGGGGGATTCACTACATATGACAACTATACTCCTTGTCAAAAACCTAGCATTGCCTTGTGTTTGAAAATATGAATTTCTTGATTTATACCTCACTGTGAGCTAAGTGTGAATGAATTTGAAAGAAACAAAAGATGGTGAGTTAAAGATAGATGGTTACAAAAAATCCTAAAAGATCAGTCACCTAAGATGTAGAGAGCATTTGCTAAGTGAGGAATGGAAAGTATTTCCTTTCAAGTGATAAGAAGCAAAGCGTGAGATGAGCAAAATCTAGGAATTTGGGCATGTGTATCTCAAACACATGTGATAAATGACAGTCTTAAATGCTAAAGAAGCGTGTTAGTACTGAATATCAAAAGACAATCCTTGTGAGAAATGATAAAGAAAAAGTGACCAAGTTGACAATAGTTGATGGCAATGGTATTATTGCATGGCTAAATGAGATGCAAGGTTTTGAGCTCACCAAGTGATTAGAAATATAACTTTTTGAGTTAAGATTGCATGCAAGATTTTATGATAATATTGGACATGGGGTATCTCAACAAGCTTTTGGAATACGCTTTAGGTGTTGTGTTGAATCTTGCTATTCTAGAAAATGATACTGATGATGAACCCAAAACAATGCAAGATAAATTGTTTCTTGAACTATATGAGATGGTAGTTGAAATTGTTTCCTTTTGAAAATGTATTGGTGAAAGGTCTTTGTTTTATTCTAGGGAAAATCCAGGTTCTAAGGAAGCATATAAGTGTTGCACAAATCAAATCATTGGAGCCATTGGTTTGGGGTTTGGAAGGTGTGAGATACTTGAAAGAAGCATTCACCACTCATTGTGGCTCTCCTTGAGAGTAACAAGAATGTTACCTTAAACTGTTCAATGGAGTAAAATTGTGCAACAAACTATGAAGTAAGAGGAGTAAATCTTTACCTGGGTTAAGAGTGGGGCAACAAGTCTTAACTTTGGTTGCATTCCTTTGGAACATGAGGACAAAGACATGACTTCCATAGCAAATGAATGTGGTCTCTATTAGGATATAGTGATGTACACCATTGCATAAATTGATTTATCATAATATTTTAATTAAATAAATATTTAGTTGTGATGCACCTTGGTGGTGTGGTTAATCACACTAGGTAATTATTTGGGGTCCACTTGATGTTGTATTGTAACATTGTATTATTATTATTTATGTGGGAGACATATGATAATAATTTAATATTGGAGAAATATTAAATAATGTGATTTCTTAGTACCCAATATTAAATAAGGGGTTAGTGGTTTTGTATTCACATGGTTTTTTGGTACATGGTTTCACCTTACCACTAGTTGTATTTTGTGTGAGCTTGTGTCTATAAAAGAAAAAAACACGTGCAATGGTTTGGGTTGGATGAGTGGTTTGGCTGTCATTATTGAGCCTTGTTTAGGAGTGCATTTGTGAAGCATGGCATGGGATGTGTGGATTCATGCTTGGACACATGGGAATGCATTGGAGGGCTTGATGCTTCAGAAGTGTTCATTATAACTCTTATATTTGCTTCATGGCTAATTAATATGATGGAGTATAGATGCTTTTGGAGGCTAGGTTCTTCCCTCTTAAGGGTTTTCCCAGGGTATATTTTGTGTCATCTTTGAAGGGTATGTTGTCTATTCTCTTGCATGTGGATTCTTAGCACTTATTTACATTGTTATCTCTTTTGGGTTATGTGGAAATTGTCATATAATGGTTGCATGTTTCCTAACAAGTGGTATTAGAGCTTTCATGGTTGGAGATTTTTGATTATAACCC
Source organism: Sequoia sempervirens (assembly GCA_007258455.2). Taxonomy (NCBI): domain Eukaryota; kingdom Viridiplantae; phylum Streptophyta; class Pinopsida; order Cupressales; family Cupressaceae; genus Sequoia; species Sequoia sempervirens. The sequence goes on from VDFB02000008.1 coordinate 333,800,950, forward strand.
TAGGTTGAGAAAATGTTGATTAAGTTTGAATCTATGCAATGCATGAGAGAATGAAAGAAATGGCAAGATATGAGGGTTTTTTAGGTTGTGTATTGCATATCTAAGGGTTTTGGGTTTACTGCTATTTTGGGTTGTTTGTAGACTTGGGGTGTGAAAAAAAATTAGGGTTTCTTGGTTGTGCATTCAAATGGGAGTTTTGTAGGGTAAATTTTATAAATGGCCTCTTGGGACAAAATGGACCTCATGGTTGGATTTAGGTTGGTCGAGAGATGAATTTTGATATATAACTTGACCTATTTTGGAGAAGTTGAAAAAATGTAATTTTTTTTTGTAAAATCCCCATTTTCGGATTGTATAGTCATTAGAAAATAAAATATTAAAAAATAAAATAACTTCGTTGGTAAAAATTCATCCTTCTAAAATACAGAATTTTAAAAGGTTTTTAAAATATTTTTAAATTTAAACTTTTTCATCGCTTTTTATTTGCCATGAATTAAATTAAAAGGAGCCCAAAAATTTTTGAACATGAAAAATTAAATTATTTTTGAATAATATTTCAAGTTCATCTGCTAAAGTGGGTGGCACCGTCAGGTGGCTCCGCCACCACCGGTAGACCACCGTCTCACCACCAGTTGCTTAAATTTTTTTTTGCCTCATATTCTAATTGGGAAACTTTTTTTCAAGGGGCATAACTTTCTCCCAGGTGCTCCATTTTTCAACTTCTTGGACTCATTGGAAAGGTGACTCAGAGCTCTACACTATGGTGCCATATATTTTTCCAGATTTTGTAGTTTTGATAGTTTTTTACTTGGTGGAAGTTATGTGTTCTATTTGAGCTTTGAGAGGTGATATCATATGCATACGAAGTTGAATTTTGGACTTCGAATAATTGACAGAAAGATTGTTTAGAGCGCTACATAGTGGATCAAGTTTGGAGTTGTTTTGACATGATTTATTTGCTGATATTCTATCCTGAGCTGTTTATGGGTTTCTTTGACTATGGTGATACTATGAGCTTCTGGATTGTCAGATCTAGGAGATTTGATGTTGGATTCATTGTATTCTCAGTTGTACATCTTAGATTATTCTCTTTTTGACATGGTTATCAATTTGGTTGGATTTGTATGCTTCATTGTTGTATCGACAAGTTGTGTAGCATTGTAGGTGGTCTATATTTACTTGTTCCACCTATGACTTGGACATGGGTTGTCTGTGCCCATAGATATTTCAGTGTTGATGCATTTTCAATTTTGGTGGCTTGGTTAAGTCACTTGATTTGTTGGTTTTGATGTCATGTTGAGGAGGTGAGATCGTATTATTAGGTACAATTATGATGTGAGACCTATGTAGTTGATTATGATATACAAATATATGCACACAGTTGGGTTGAGTTGTTGGTACTTTTGGTGGTGATCATGGTGTCATGGATGTTTCTTGTGCTTTAGAGACTTTGGCATGTCATGATGGTTTGTGCAGGTACATTATTCATGGTGTTGGATTGGATCCTGATTCAGGTTGTGTGGTGTATCTTCTTGGTATGTGGATCATAGTTTGCTTTGCTTTCTTATTGGGGAGCTCATGTTACATTTGAGTTATTTGATTGTGTGAGGGAAATATTTAGCTGATATTCATTAGGAGGTTGTTATCACGATTTCATGATAGCTAGTTACATTCATTGGTTATACACTTTCAATGGGAGCTTTTGACAGTGATGGTTTGGCGGTGATGGATATGTTTGTGATGGTTTGGTGGTTGTAGGTATCTTATTGGCTTGGAGATCTTGGTTTCACTATATGTTACTGATATTGCAATTGCGTGTGTGCAGACTTGGATGATCTTCATGGAGAGGGTGGTTGTCATGATGCCATGTGTAGCTTGTATCATAGTTCAGTGAGAGTTATTGGTAGTGATGTGGATGCATCATTGGTATGGATATCTTCATGTGATTGGGGATATGTTTTCTTGGTTTAGAGTATTTTATATTATCTCATGGTTTACTCTTGATACCGGTTTAGAGTTTGGCATGGTAGTTGTTCTCTTGAGACCAGGATGTTTATATAGATATGTTATAGTGCATGTGATCTCCTAGGAGTAGATGGTTAGATTATGGATGTCATGTTTATGTTCCAGATTCATGATTAGAGCTTTGACATTGATAGTGGTAGTTCTCTTTATATTGGGTACATTGATCATTTGCTTGATTACTTCATGATGGTGTTATGTTGCATTTGGAGTTTGGCATGGATTGATTGGTTATAGGTACTCATGAATACTTGGAGATACTCATGGACACTTGGAGACTTAGGTGATGGTTGTAGTTATCTTGTGATTAGAGATATTTTCTTGAGACAGTTACTCTTTGTAGGTTTCAATAGGAAGACCAAGGGGCTTTCACCTGGTTATGGACTGATAGAGGAGATTATTCTTGGAGTGAGTCATGATGACTTGGTTATCCTGAAGGAGCATTCTCATTCCCCACTCTTGGTCTACTAGGCAGTTTATGATTTGAGAGGTATTTTCCCATTATATCTTTCAGATCTGTTATGTTTCATGCTTTGATTTCTCATGGGATTGAGTTGATTCATGGTGTTATGGATACTCATTTGAGGATGATTTAGCATGAGTTTATATGCTTATCTTTCATAGATATGGATCTTAAGCTATGGATAGTTAGTTTTGAAGGATTCATTTTGAGGGATGTTATGGTATGGTTATCTCCTTGTGTGTTTGAGTTTATGATATCATTCTTTGATGAGGATTGTTAGGAGATGGTTTATGGGCTGATTTCCAATATTGGGGATGGTTACTATGAGTTTTATCTTCTTGATTTGAGAGGCTTACATCCATGTTGGAATTTACATTGATTTATATGTTGTACTTGGTCTATGAGATTGGGTGTTATGGATGTTGTTGAGGCTTTTCACTTGGGGTTGTTTAGGAGATCATACTTGGAATAGTAGTACACTTTTGAGGTGTTGGTAGGACATGTTATGGTTTATATCTTTCTCTTCTTCATGGTTTCTTCTTGGATGTTCATTTGAGGAGGATGGTGGCAACATGTTGTGAGGGATTATGCAGCTACTTGGGTTGCATGTGTGGATCATATATTGTTCTTGGTATTTCATACTTTCATTTAATTACCACACCTTGAAGTATAGTGTTGATTGGTAGATTTGATATTCTTTAACATTACCTATGCAGTGGGAGTTCCTAGATATGTATGTTCTTCATTGATAGGTTTTATAAAAGGAGCTTGGTTGTAGTTTAAAAGTTACATATGTTCTTGGCATGAGTTTACTAATGTATTGATACCTTGGAGGTATGGATGGTTGGATGTATTAGCATGTGTTGTGGATGCTATTTTTGATCGTATGGGTTTTTTAGTTGACAACAACTTGGTTGGAGCCTTTGTTATCACTTGGATTTGGTGCTTGTGCTCATGGATTGGTGCATCTTCACCTTGGCATGTTCCTTTTCTTCCATAGGTGGAACATTGGAGGATGAGAGGAGTTATTGCTTGATATGGTGGTCACTTTGTTATTATTTCAGGTATCTTGATGGAGCACAAGAGTATGTTACAAATTCATGTGGTTTCATGTATGGCTATGATGATGTATTTCAGGTATTGATCGCTTATGCAATGTATACAACAAGTGGGAGAATGTTGGGATATGGTGTTGTACACCATTGAATAAATTGATTTATCATAATATTGTAATTAAATAATTATTTAGTTGTGATGCACCTTGGTGGTGTGGTTAATCACACTAGGTAATTATTTGGGGTCCACTTGATGTTTTATTGTAACATTGTCTTATTATTTGTGTGGGAGACATGTGATAATAATTTAATATTGGGGAAATATTAAATAATATGATGTCTTAGTACCCAATATTAAATAAGGGGTTAGTGGTTTTGTATTCACATGGTTTTGTGGTACATGGTTTCACCCTACCACTAGTTGTATTTTGTGTGAGTTTGTGTTCTATCAAAGTAAACACATGAGTAGTGGTTTAGGTTGGCTGAGTGGTTTGGCTGTCATTATTGAGCCTTGTTGATGAGTGCATTTGTGAAGCATGGCATGGGATGTGTGGATTCATGCTTGGACACATGGGAATGCATTGGAGGGCTTGATGATTTAGAAGTGTTCATTGTAACTCTTATATTTACTTCATGGCTGATTAATATGATGGAGTATGGATGCTTTTGGAGGCTGGGTTCTTCCCTCTTAAGGGTTTTCCTATGGTATATATTGTGTCATCTTTGATAATTATGTTGTTTATTCTCTTTCATGTGGATTCTGAGCAATTATTTACATTGTTATCTCTTGTGGGTTAATGTGGAAATTGTCATATAATGGTTGCAAGTTTCCTAACAGTTTCATGTCTTGACAGTCATCCTTGCTCAAGATAGTGAGGTCAAAAGGGTAGGATGCATATTACAATTGTGTAACCCGGTGAAACACATTAGCAATATAGATTCACAAATTTGGTAGAGATATCTTAGAGATATAGGGCTTTATGTGAAACAGTTAAGAAGACATTAGTTGGATAAATGTTCTTGATAGTGTTAGAATGGAAAAGAGGCTCATAGTTGACAGTGCAATGCCTCTTCAAATATTTGATGATAGTCATGCGTAAAGGCAGGGGATGATCTTGAAGGAAGTGACTTCACAAATAGAGGAAGGGCAACAAGAAAGTATGATAGTCCCAGAAAATGAGACATGGTAATGGTAGAATATAACATAATGAGATGATTTTTTGAATCCATTACCATTGAATGAAGACAACACAATAACTTTCAATGATAGTAAGGTTAAAGGAGAAATAGAGCATGACCAAGATAGTAGTATCCTAAGCATTATGATATGGATATTTTCCATGTAACCTAGTGAAACACAGTGGCATTGCATCAACAAGAGTTGACAGTCAACAAATGAACAATTGAAGACAAATTTAGACTTAATGCTAAGAAGAATAATGATAAGGAATCTCATAGGGTAGTCTATGGTGATAGTATACAACATCATGATGCAGAGCATGTGGTATATGGTGATTTATGGCATTCATAAGGAACACAAACTAAGGTAGTGACAATCATATACATTGTATGAAAAATAAATGACACTGTAGCAAGGGAATAAAGGTGGAAAGTATTGAGGACCATTACACAAAAATAGAATCATCTGAAGGTTTGAATGCCATTAAAGAAGAAATCTACTATAAGGCCATCCTAGAAAAGTCAGTGATGATAGTCTCCACAGGGCATACATTTATGGCAATTTTGAAGAGAGAAGATAGTCATATGCAAGGGAAGATAGTTAATTTTCCATGAAAAATATATTGACAATCATCAATGATGAAGACTATGGGGTTTAGTCTTGTAAATGGAACCTATGCAAGTGATCAAATGTGGGACATTGGTGCAACCAGAAGATAGTTTTTAAAAGATAGATCATGAACAAGCAAGGGGAAACTTATGTAGTTTCGAAGACCAAGTAACAATAGGTGATAATTATATGGCATGGGACGATATTTCCAAAAGAAAAGCATGGTAGTCAACATAAGGCAAATTTTAGAGGGAAAAGAGTAGTTGATGTTGATGATAGTCACAGATAAGGGCCACACTATGTTAGTTATAATTATCAAAGGGTTTAGGGTGTGCAAAGCCAAAAAATGCATTATATTCAGTCCACAATACAGAGGTATGAAAGAAAATAAATGTTTATGACTGTACAATGGAAGATGGTAGTACAGTGCAATATAGGGGTTGCAATGTCTTTAGGAATAGAGGACAATAGTGAGAAAGTGTGTTACAAAGATTGTGTTCTTGGCCTTATATTATATACCTATCAATATGAAGAACATATGCTAGTTCATCTCTCAACATTCAAAGGCCTACCTACAAAACTAATGTAACAATCATTGTGTCCATGGTGTTAAAGGCTAAATATGATATCAGAGAAATGATTTTTTTGCAAATATGACAATCATGGGAGAACTATATGCCAATGTCAAGGGAAGTGTTTGTAATAAAGTCATGGCAGACCTTTAAATGACATTTATTTTGCAAAGTCTAGTCATATTTTTGAGCTAACATTGAAACAACACCAAGGAAGGAAAGGTGACATTTTGATAGAGAAAACAACTATGATGGTAGTCCTTGATGAAGGTTATTTTACATGATAGTGAATTAACAATGAGAATATAAACACCTCATAAACTTTTGGAAGTCAATGAATGATAGTTAGCTATGGATGAAGGGTTAGTTTCAACTTGAAGCATAATCAACCAAGTGACGAAGGAAGTCTACAACAAAAGATAAATGTAAGTCACAGTCCTTTGATTGGTGAAAAAATGAAGATAAATAAGCCTTAATGAGATTAGTAAAGTGATAAAACTTGTCCTTGAACTTCTCCTACACTCAAAGAGGTTGTTGACCATTTCAAAGGCCTAGCACATGTCCTATAAGTAGGGTGAAGTGGCTTTGTTTAGTTGGAAGCACTTATGGGAGCAGTTGCAGGTATCTAGGAGTTGAAGCTCTTTCCATTCATTTCTTCAATGTACAACTGCAACTACATTAAAGAGTCAACATTGAAGGAAGTACTAGGCGCCCAAAAAAGTTGACCTTTTCAAAAGCAACCGTGACACATGTCACATGCTGATTGTAATATGAAACTAAGATGTATAAAAGGCTTGTGGACTAAATAGTATGACCTGCTTTTCATTTGAGTTAGTTCTTTCACTTTTTGAAAAGGCATTGTAAGCTGCAAAATCTTCTTTTCTCTCTTTTTGTGACTGTAACTCTAATTTTTAGTTTTTAGATTGAAAAAAGCAATGTAATTTCACATTTTCAAGCAAGTAGAACATATTGTTAGAATAGCCAAGATCTGATTTGCAAACCTAAAAATTACCTTCCACAGAAGAGGAAAACAAAAAAGCAGAGATTGCATAAAAACATGCAATTTTGATATATTCGAAAAGACCATTAATTACAAGAGATTATTTGCTTTATAAAAGCAAAGATGAGAATACCTAATCTTATCTTGAGCAACAAGATAGCTCGAAAGATAAAGATAAGATCCTATAACCTAGGAAATAAATAATGCCTAAGTAAACTTATGCAAGCGTAATTAAATATTAATTACACTAACACCCCCATAAGTGCAACTTAGGGAGAAGAAAATTATTATGCAAATATGAGTCCCTAAACAAGGCCTGATCGGTACTCATGTACAAATGCAAAGAGAGAGAAACCCCCTCAGTGAGATGAACTGCTGCGAAGAATCACTGGAAGAACTCAGAGAGAACATGGAACTTGATATAGGCAAGCAAGGAAATATTCTTCTGTATACTACTGAAACCGGATGAGAGTCACTGATTGACTCAAGGAATCATGATAAAGTAACAGAAAACCCGATGCCACGGAACACTCGAAAACTCCAAACTAGAACAACTCTGGAATCTGTAAGCAACAATAGATGAAAAAGATGAACCCATAATGATGACAAAAATCTGGAAACCATGTATCTCGATGCCGATGCCAAACTGTGACTGAAACTCTTCCATGGGAAGGAGTACCAAAAATAGACTCTGGAACAATAACCACAAAAAAATGGCCCTCAAATTGAGATGGATCCAATGTGGATCATTAACCATAGGCTCTCAATCTGAAGTGTGAACCAATGAATCCGACATGTGTCAAGCAAGACAAGAAATGTGGCCAAAAGAAACTAAGAGACCAGATAACCCATACAAGTTGCCATCAAAACAAAATGAAATATGGATGCAAGAACCCCCCTTAATGGAACTTTATATCAGTTCGTTTATTACAATACCTAATGATTGCATAAGGAGATAATGCAAAACAACAGAAACATATGTGAAAATGCAAACCTAGAGCACGAAACAAAAATGAATGCATGCCTAAAATAAGTTACACATTTTTTGTAAATGACCTCAGATCTGCATAGAGGCCGAAACTAGCTTTCCAACGCCGCAAAAATCGCGAAAATCGGATAAGCGAGTTAAAAGATATGGGTCCCGGAGTGAAAATGATAATATCTGACTTCCAAGATAGAAAAAAGCATCAAAAATGCAAAAACAGAAAATCTCACCAGCACCAATGCGTAGAGCTCGGAAACAGCTTTCTGGTGATATCTCGTTTGCAAAAAAATGACACCGTATGTGAAAGTTATGCCCGTTTCCATAAAACTGCTCAAAACTGCCCAATAAGGTCTCCAGTAAGCCCTCAGGGGCTAAAAAGGTTCGGCCCCTGGTCGCATGGGCAGACCAGTGGGCTGGCGGTTGGCTCCTGGGGCGTAGCCCCTGGTCACCCATATGACCAGGGCGGGGGCTAAAAGTCTGGCGGGGGCTGGCGCATGACCGCTGGTCTCCCATATGTCCTCGGCGGGGGCTTGTTCCAGCGCTGGGGGCTGTACCATGTTAGAATAGCCAAGATCTGATTTGCAAACCTGAAAATTACCTTCCACAGAAGAGGAAAACAAAAAAGCAGAGATTGCATAAAAACATGCAATTTTGATATATTCGAAAAGACCATTAATTACAAGAGATTATTTGCTTTATAAAAGCAAAGATGAGAATACCTAATCTTATCTTGAGCAACAAGATAGCTCGAAAGATAAAGATAAGATCCTATAACCTAGGAAATAAATAATGCCTAAGTAAACTTATGCAAGCGTAATTAAATATTAATTACACTAACACATATTTCAGACTTGCGCAAGTTGTAAGAACACTTTTTCAATGAAATTCAGTTATTATCGCCTTCTCAATAGCTGTTTTCTTCCGTGTATGTAGATGATTGATGTATATTTCTATGATTTTTTTTATTTGCAAATCCTCCAATATGTTGTCTCATTCAAGCACCTTTTAAGCAAAAAACATATCTTATACATGTCACAAGTTATGTAACTAAGTGTGGACATCCAAATTTGGACACTTAATTTATCCAAATTTATCACTTTTCGTCTAAACATCCTCTTATCCGAGTTAATTAAGTAATATTACTATTATTTAATCAATATCTTTAATTCTGCCAAATCTCTAAGGTTTTTAATTAATAATTAAATACCTTACCCTCCTTAATCCTCTTTTTTTCAAATAAATTAAATAAATATTACATTTATTTAATTCCTCACATGTCATTTTCATCTAATCCTAATCCATTTCCTAATCTCTTCATTAAGGATGTGCACATGCCTAATTCTTGATTAGGATGTGTCACATCCTCCAACTTTTGCAAGTTGGCTTTTAATCCTAATTAGCCCCTAATTATCTTCTAATTACTAATTAATTAAGCCTAATCATTCTCCAAGGAATTTTTAATTCCTTTTTATTTTTCCTAGATTCCCCTCTCTTATATGTGAATTTTTAATTCACATTTCATCCTTCCAAGGCTTCTAGAACCTTGGACTTGTCACAATCTCCACATGTGACCAAGTCCCACCTTTTTGGAGCCCACCTTTTACCCTCTAAATCATCCTAGGAATGTGAGCCCCATTTATCCTCCCAACCACCTTTCCTTTTCCCATGTAGATTTTTGAGGAATTCTAAAATTCTTCAAATGTCCCTTTCACTCCCACTTGGGGACAAGAAATCCCTTTTTGTGGAAATCCTCTCATCCCCCAAGGTGCATGTCCTTTTCCACCTCATGTACCTTCTTGAAAACTCATCTCCACCTCATATCCCCTTGGCCACTTCACCCTCCACATGTCAAGATGTGAGGGTTTGTGGGTTCTCAACCCACCATAGCCCTTCATCTTGGCCTTGTTGGAGCAATCTTGACCGTTGAATTCTCTAGAGAATTCAAATTCTTCTATAAATACCCCCTCCTCAAAGGCATTTAGAAGAACACTTCTTCATTTGAGCAACTACATGCTGCCCATTTGCTTCCCAAACACTTGCATTTTGATAACTACATGCTGTCCATTTGAATCATCAAGCCTTTTCAATCATTCAACCATCTTTGTTCATCATCTTGCATATTGAATCTTGCATATAGTCACTCAATCCATCATCTAAGGAGCACACAACCAATCCAAGCAAGGGCCAATCAAAGAGGTATCAACAACAAGGGAGGTAAAAGTGTTTGTGTTTTATCTTGTTTGCATTCTTTTTCGTTGAACCACTCTTTTGGCTAATCTTGAGGTGTCCTTGGTATTTTGTTATTCATGTTTCTTAGTTAGTTTTGCACATTTAGAGCAGTAGAAATATCAAGGTATACACTAAGATATACACTTAATTTGTCAAAACATACTCAGTTTTCCTTCTTAAATTTGTAAACATTGCAACTTTCTTGTGAAATAATTATGCATTAGCATGTTCGACCTTTGAGTTGTGTGAAAATTAGCTGGATAACTAAGATATTATGTGTCAAAATAGTAGAAGCAAGTTGTAAAATTTTAGGTGCATCACCTCACATAGTTAGATTTTAGTTTCATTATATCTTTCTACTCTTTTCCTTAGTAAAGTAGTAGTTTAAGTTAGGATAGGTGAGTACCAAGGGAACCAACCCTATCTGGAGGTTAACTCCCACAACCTAAGCCCACATTTAGGGGATTTATCCCATGTTTCACCAGTAAACTAAGTTCTACAACTTAGCAAGGGGGCATACTTAGGTGATAATAGTTTTTGGCATGCCCAGTGGGACTGTTTGAACTATCACAGTTCAAAAATTGTCCTTACATTGTTGATATTTGGTGTGGATGCTAGCAATATTTGCCTTTGGAGGCAAAATTTTCATACACCTGGAAACTCTAGGTTCAAATATACTGGCTCAAGCAGGCTAAGTGTTGGTATGTTCAAGAAAAAAAACCTAATTTGCTTTCATTTCAAAGCATTTCTAAGAAAATTTCTAGCTTCTTGAATGTTTTACGATGTCAAATTTTCATGGAAAAAATATCCTTTCACCTCCATTCCATGAAAATGCTACTTATACTACTTCCTATCAGCTGTCCCAAGAAAAATATGCTACTGGTTTTATCTTAAATAATCCATTCACAGTAGGTTACCAACATACATATCATACTTACAACCCACCCACCCCTATTCAATCTTCTTGGAAACCTTCCAATCAGTTTCAAGATGCCATTGCTATGCTAAATCAACCTTGTTATCTTCCTAGCCATCCCCAACATTTTGATAATATGGGGATTAGGGACATCAAAAACATATTGGTAAACTTCAATAAGTAATTGGATGATATCAAGAGACAACAAGAATTCAATTTGCATGAAGAGGAATTGGCTTACCAAGCCTACCAATTCCAACAAGATATGGATGCATAGAGGAAGTGGTATGAAGAGTCTCTTACAAAAGAGATTTCTTCCAAATAAGAGAAATTGTGTTTGTTGCTTGCTCAAGTACAAAGGCTGGAATCCCAATCAGTTTCTTGCATTCCAGACCAGCCTATGAAAGAGGAGGCTCCTAACTACAAGTTTCCAAGTTTCAAGCAAGATAATCCTCCCAAATTATCAACTAAGTGTTCTAATTTTGAAATACCAAGATTCAGAGGTACTTTTCCATTGCGAGAATTTATGCTTGAGCAAACTCAACCTACTATTCCTCAAGAATATTCCTCTCAAAAGATTTTCCTACCTCAAGAAATTCAGAAAAATTCTTAAAATCATTCACCTAATTAGCCTTTTTGTCCTAGAACCATTTCCCTTTTCAAGGGTGGACCTATTGTTTATCGGGATAGCTGGTTTAATGGAAAATAAAAGGAGTTTTTTGAGGTAAGAGAAGAAAAAATTGCAGCCAATGAACTTGCAGATGAGGTAGAGAATGAAAAAATAGACTTTTTGTGAAGGGATGATGAGTATGCTTAGCTAGCACAATAGATTGAAAAGGAATTAACAGGGGTTGGATGTGAGGTGTTGACTATTTTGTTTGATGAAATCCCATCTTTTCTTGAAGATGAGAATATGTCTATGTCAATAAATCATTTGGGACAACAAAATGGCAAGCAAGAAGGAGGTGGTGAAAAGGAGGAGACTACCTTATTGTTTAATGAGTTGCCTTATTTTATTGAAAAAGATGAAGGCATACTCATCCTAACATCAACATCAACTTTGAGACAGCTGGAGGATATAATCAGTTTTGATAAGCTGTTGATCTACCAAGAACAAAATGAAGATAATATTGTTTTGAAGGGTGTAAATTTTGACAAACATGAGGAGAGTAGGCTGGAAATTGATGAAGACTTTTTTTATAGCATTATAGAGAATTTTTGTTCAAATCTTGATGCGAAGGTAGTGCTTCTTGAATCAGAAAATTATGAGCATCGTAAAATAGAGGAGAAAGCAACCATGTTTTCATGTGAACATAAACCAAATCTTTCCAATCTACATGATGATAAAGAAACAATACATAAACATCAAGCCAACAATGAGAGTTCTAATTTTATTTGTTCAAGAGGATGTCCTATAAGACATTTAGCTAGCATGGATTACTATGGAGAATCACAAGTCATGCTTGCACCCAAGCATGAAATTATAGCCAAGAAGGAAGCTGAATATGAAGTTGCAGCTGAAGAAGGTCAAATTCAACTCACTTACCTAGTTCAAAGTATTAGTATAAGTGAGTTTATTTATGTCATTCATGAAACATTACAACAATATATTGAATATCTATTTGTGTTTCATATACTCTTAGCTATTTATGATCATGTAAAGCATCCTATGTTGGAAAGAAAAGGAAGTTATTTTGCAAAACCAATTAATGGATTTGTTTGAATACCACAACTATTGGCTAGTGTAGGTTAGATTAGGTGTTTTTAGGTTTTTTTTCATTCCTCCAAGTGTTGTTGCACAGTTGGTTGTTTGATTCGATCTTGTTTTGAGTCTTCTTAGGTAGGTTTACGTGGGTTTGAAGGTATCAAATGTTGTTTTGAGTATGCTACAGTAGTATGCAAGGTCTGATTTTTAGTTCTTTCAAGTTCTTTCATGAATCTTATGCCTAATGGACTATATAAGGCAGTTGGTCACCATGTTTAGCAAGCAAACATCTCTAGAGGTCACCAAGAATGTTGCAAAATCCTTTATTTTAAAGTTTTTTTTATGACTTTTGTCATAAGTCTTATAATCTACAAATCAAGCAAATATTTATGATTAGTGTTAATGGATAAAAGGATGGAGTTTCATAAACAAATAAGAGGAAAAGACAACGTGATGGTCTAATTTTTGCAAAATTTAAGGCTGAATTGAAAACTAAAGTGGAAGATTAAGTCTTGGGCACCAAAAGGAGAAGGGAAATATTTCTTTTTTGTTTTCATCCACGTAAGAAAAGGTAGAAGTTTAGGGTTTTAACTTTGTTGTTTGAAGAGGTCCAAAGATCTTTCATAGGCATGCAACGAAAATAGTAGTTGGTTACCTCATTTTCTACCCATGTTGTAAGAGAAACAAAAGGATATGGCACACAACTAAGGAATTCATCGACTTGTTGTCTATGTTGCAACAAAGGAGGAAAGCCCTAGTGTGATGCATGAAAAATGGAGGGTTTCTAGGTGCTACCACAAATTTTTCCATATAATATGCATCTCCACATTGAAAATCACAACAAGGTTGTCTTATTTTACTACCAGGTATGTTTCTTGCAAGAGAAGTGGAAGATAGTTACAATAATATGTAAGTATAAGCTTCCTTTTGAGACATGAGCAATGCCTTGTGTTGGTGTCATCTTCGTTTACATGATAGGTTGAGCTTGATTAAGTGAGCCTATTAAAGTCATGGAATGGTGAATGCATTTTTAGAAGCTCTCTTGTCTAAAACTATAAAAAAATCATCAACTATCCAAAAGCATTCTAAAATATCAGTATAGCTTGTCAAAAAGTTAGTATTCTATGCATGGTGACAAACCCTGGCACATCATCCATGCACAAAATAATAATGTCAGTACTAAGGGTCTTATAATTTATTTCAAGTAACCATTGAGTTCAAGAGTCCTACAGGAGGAGTTAGAGATGCAAATTATTTCTTTAGGAAAAGATTATCCCTCTCATCTACCTTTACAACATGCATAGTATATGGACAAAAATGTCACTTCAATTTGAGTTATGAGTTATCTAAAGGATAACACTCACAAAATACCATGCATTCACCTTGGCTGGGTGATTTATCAAAAATAGTTAGTGTTCTAAACATACAAGAGCAGATGAAGCTCATTCACTATTTCTTTCAGAAATGGTAAAAAATGTGGTGTGATTTCTTTCACTTCTAGGGTTTTGGACCTAAAAGGAGAGAGACACCAATTTCTCAACACTTCACTCAAGAAAAAACCCTTGAGATTTCAATGCAAAGGAGATTGAAATCTAATAAATGGAAGGTTATAGGGATTGAATGATATCTAATGAGGGGTTCACCACCAGGTGTAAACTTGGAAAAGAAAATATTTGAAAACATAGTGTGATATGCAAAAAGACCTAAAAATGCAAGTAAAAGGTAACAAAAAACTATGAATCTGGAAATGTGCTCGTAGGAAACTGAAGAAGGCAGGATGGAGCTCTGGAATCCTAAAAAATATATTGTTGAAGCCAACTGAGACTCATACGCCAGTCTAGGTGAATTAGTCCAGTTTTGGGAAAATTGTGTCGGAATAGGTTTCAGACAAATGGGTACTTAGATCTGATTTTTTTTTTAGGTTTGTACAGTGGGAATCATTCGTCAATAGTGGTGAATCAGTCTATTTTTGGTTTTCTAGAGATTTCAAAGTGGATTATGTACCTCTCAGTCTAAGTATCTTTTTTTCTTGATTAAGATCCAGGTATGAAATTGCAGAATTTAGCCTGTAGATCTTCTCCAACCTTCTCCTAGGACTTTGAAAACTTTGAATTGCTTTGAGAACTTGATGAAATTTTTTCCAATCTTGACTTCTTGATGAATTTTCAACCTATCCCAAACCCTTGCAATAAGATGTTGCAAACATGTAAGTAATGGCTCCAATGGATGTAGACTCTAGCTTGATGTTGATAGATCTTGAATGCAATGCTTACAAATGATACACCAAAATTGTTAGCTCTAAAACAACATGATGCACACAATATTTTACATGATGTAAGACACTTGAAGAATGCTCTTGAATGCTTGATAATATTCCCTTGAAATGCCTTGAATGCTCTTGTGAATGCTCAAATTCTCTTGTAAACTATATGCATGAATACTTGAATGCTAGGTATGAAAATGAGAGAAAGAACCTTGTATTTATACTTAATTATGCAATAGTTCTTGAAATTACAACATCACAAGCCGACCTTAGATCTTGGAGAATAAAAACCCACTAGAATTTTAAATTAAATTTGAATTTTGAGTTAAAGGGGACTCATTCGCCACTCTAGGTGAATGGGTCCCACCTAAGGGGACTCATTCACCCACAAAGGCGAATGGGTCCCAACTTAGGTGGGTTTCAGGATTTAAATGATATTTGTTGGGATTATTCTAAAAAATACACATAAGTATGGCCTGAGGATGCAAAATGGGGCCAATTAAAGCATAAAAAATCCCAATTATTAATGACAAGCCTAGAAAAGCATGAAAGTGTGTTATAACACTTTACAACACTTTGAAATAAGGCTTGGATAAGCTTAATTGATTGATAAGATCCTAGAAAAGTGTGAAAGTGTGTTACAACACTTCACAACACTTTTGCAAGGCATCATTAGACTTCCTTAGTTCACAAGGGCCCAAGATCTAATGTGAATGTGTTTAACCACATTGCAACACTAAATCAAGGCAACATTAAGCCAAAATCCACAAGGAGGATCCAAACGAGTGTGAAAAAGCCAAAGGACCCTTTTTTCAACACTACACTTTCTTCATCTAAAGGGGGCTTCACTACATATGACAACCATACTCCTTGTAAAAACCCTAGCACTGACTTGTGTTTGAAAATATGAATATCCTAATTGATACCTCACTGTGAGATGAGTGTGAATGAATTTGAAAGACATAGAAGATGGTGAGTTAAAGAGAGAGGGTTATAGAAAATCCTAAAAGATCAGTGACATAAGATGTAGTGAGTATTTTCTAAGTGAGGAATGGAAAGTATTACCTTTCAAGTGACCAGAAGTAAAGCATGAGCTAAGAAAAATCTAAGAATGTGGGCATGTGTATCTCAAACACATGTGATAAATGACAATATTAAATGCTGAAGAAGCATTGCAGTGCTGAATATCAAAAGATAGTCCTTGTGAGAAATGATAAAGAACAAGTGACCAAGTTGACAACAGTTGATGACAGTGGTATTATGGCATGGCTAAATGAGATGCAAGGTTTTTGAGCTCACCAAGTGATTAGAAATATAACTTTTTGAGTTAATATTGTAGGCAAGATTTTATGATAATCTATGACATGGGGTATCTCAACAAGCTTGTGGAATACTATTTAGGTGTTGTGTTGATGCTTTCTATTCTAGAAAATGATATTGATGATGAACAAAAAACAATGCAAGAGAAATTTTTTCTTGAACTATCTGAGATGGTAGTTGAAATTGTTTCCTTTTGCAGATGTATTGGTGAAAGGTCTTTATTTTATTCTAGGGAAAATCTAGGTTCTAAAGAAGTATATAAGTGCTGCAAAAATTAGATCATTGGAGCCATTGGTCTGGTGTTTGGAAGGTGTGAGATACTTGTAAGAATCATTCACCACTCACTGTGGCTCTCCTGAAGAGTAATAGGAATGTTACCATAAACTGTTCAATGTATTAAATCTGTGCAACAATCTTTGGAGTGAGAGGAGTAAATCTTTACCTGGATTAAGAGTGCGGCAACAAGTCTTAACTTTGGTTGCAGTCCTTTGGAACCTGAGGATAAAGACATGACTGCCATAGCAAGTGAATGTGGTTTCATGTCCTAACAATCATCCTTACTCAAGATAGTGAGGTCAAAAGGGTAAGATGCTTGTTACAATTATGTAACCCAGTGAAACATAGTGGAAATATAGATTCACAGATTTGGCAAAGATATCTCAAAGATATAGGGCTTTATGTGATAGTTAATAAGACATTATCTGGAAAAATGTTCTTGATAGTGTTAGGACATAAAAGAGGCTCATAGTTGATAGTGCAATGCCTCTTCAAGGTTTGATTATAGTCATGTGTATAGGCAAGGGATTATCTTGAAGGAAGTGACTTCACAAATAGAGGAAGGGCAACAAGAAGGTATGACAGTCCCAAAAAATGAGACATGGTAATGGAAAAATATAACATACATAGATTATTTTTTGAATCCATTACCATTGAATGAAGACAAGAAAATAAATTTCAATGATAGTAAGCTCAAAGTAGAAATAGGGCATGACCAAGATGGCAATATCCTAAGCATTATGATATGGATATTTTCCATGTAACCCAGTGAAACACAATGGCATTACATCGATAGGAGTTGACAATCAACAATGATAAGGAATCTCATAGGGAAGTCTATGGTGACAGTATGCAACATCATGATGTAGAGCATGTGGTATACAGTGATTTATGATAGTCATAAGGAACTTAGACTAAGGTAGTGACAGTCATATACATTATATGAAAAAAATGACACTGTAGCAAGGGAATAAATGTGGAAAGCATTGAGGACCATTAAACAAAAACTTGACCATCTGAAGGTTGACATATCATTAAAGAGGAAAACTACTATAAGGATTTCCTAGAAAATTCAATGATAATAGTCTCCATAGGAGAGATATTTATGACACTTTTGAAGAGAGAAGACAGTCAAATGCAAGGGAAGATAGTTAATTTTCCATGAAAAATACAATGGCAGTAATCAATGATGAAGATATAGGGTTTAATCTTGTAAATGAAACCTATGTAAGTGCTCAAATGCAGGACTGTGGTGCAACTAGAAGACAGTTTTTAAAAGATAGATCATGAACAATCAAGGAAAAACTTATGTAGTTTCTAAGACCAAGTAAAAATAGGTGATAGTAATATGGCATGGGAAAATATTTCCAAAAGCAAAGCATGGTAGTTAGTATAAGGAAACTTTCAAAGGAAAACGAGTAGTTGATGTTGATGATAGTAATAGATAAGGGCCACACTATATCAGTTATACATTATGAAAGGGTTTAGGGTGTGAAAAACTAGAAAATGCATTATATTCAGTCCATAATACAAAGATATCAAAGAAAGACAGTGTTTATGACTCTATAGTGGAAGATGGAAATACAATGCAATATAGGGGTTGCAGTGTCTTTAGGAAAAGAGGACATTAGTGATAAAGTGTGTTACAAAGATTATATTCTTGGCATTATATTATATACCTATCAATATGAAGAACATATGCTAGTTCATCTATCAACATTCAAAGGCCTACCTACAAAACTAATGTAATAATCATTGTGTCCATGGTGTTAAGGGCTAAATATGATATCAGGGAAATGGTTTTGTTGTAGAGACAACAATCATGGGAGAATTGTATGCTAGTGTCAAGGGAAGTGTTTGTAATAAAGTCATGGAAGACCTTTAAATGAAATTTATTTTGCAAGGTCCAATCATATTTTTGAGCTAACATTGAAACAACATCAAGGAGGTGAAGGTGAGAGTTGGACAGAGAAAACAACTATGATGGCAGTCCTTGATGAAGGTTAGTTTACATAGTGAATTAACAATGAGAATATAAACACCTCATAGAATTTGGAAGTTAATGAATGACAGTTAGCTATGGACGAAGGGGAAATTTCAGCTTGAAGCATAATCGACCAAGTGACAAAGGAAGTCTACAATAAAAGATAAATTTAGATCACAATCATTTGATTGGTGAAGAAATGAAGATAAAGAAGCCTTAATGAGATTAGTTAAGTGTTAAAAGTTTTCCTTGAACTTCTTCTATGCTCAAAGAGGTTGTTAACCATTTCAAAGGCCTAGCACATGTCCTATAAGTAGGGTGAAGTGGGTTTGGTTAGTTGGAAGCACTTATGGCAACAATTGAAGGTATCTAGGAATTGAAGCTCTTTCCATTCATTTCTTCAACGTACAACTGCAAATACATTAAAGAGTCAACATTGAAGAAAGTACTAGGCACCCAAAAAAAATTGACCTTTTCAAAAGCAACTATGACACATGTCACATGTTGATTGTAATATGAAACTAAGACTTAGGAAAGGCTTGTGGACTAAATAGTATGACCACCTTTTCATTTGAGTTAGTTCTTTCACTTTTTGAAAAGGCATTGTAAGTTGCGAAAGCTTCTTTTCTTTCTTTTTATGACTATAACTTTGATTTTTAGTTTTTAGAATGAAAAAAGTAATGTAATTTCACATTGTTAAGCAAGTAGAACATATTTCACACTTTTGCAAGCTGTGAGAACACTTTTTCAATGAAATTCAATGATTATCGCCTTCTCAATAGCTATTTTCTTGTGTGTATGTAGATGATTGATGCATATTTCTATGATTTTTTAATGTGAAAATCCTCCAATATGCTATCTCATTCAAGCACCTGTTAAACAAAAAACATGTCTAAGTATACAAGTCACAAGTTATGTAGCTGAGATGTACACTTAATATGTGAAAACATACTCAATTTTCCTTCTTAAATATGTAAACATTGCAACTTTCTTGTGAAATACTTATGCATTAGCATGTTAGACCTTTGATTTGTGTGAAAACCAACTAAATAGCTAAGATATTATGTGTCAAAACAACAAAAGCAAGTTGTAAACTTTTAGGTGCATCACCTCACATAGTTAGATTTTAGTTTCATGCTATCTTTCTACTCTTTTCCTCAGTAAATTAGTAGTTTAAGTTAGGATAGGTGAGTACCAAGGGAACCAACCCTATCTGGAGGTTAACTCCCACAACATGAGCCCACAATTAGGGGAGTTATCCCATGTTTCACTAGAAATCTAAGTTTTGCAACTTAGCAAGTGGGCGTACTTAGGTGATAGCAGTTTTTTGCATGCCTAGTGGGACTGTTTGAGCTATCATAGTTCAAAACTTGTCCTTACATTGCTGATATTTGGTGTGGATGTTAGCAATATCTGTCTTTGGAGGTAAAATTTTCACACAACTGGTGACTCTAGGTTTAAATCTACTGGCTCAAGCATTCTAAGTGCTGGTATGTTCAAGAAAAAAAAACCTGATTTGCTTTCATTTCAAAGCATTTCTAAGAAAATTTCCAACTTATTGAATGTTTTAGTATGTCAATTTTTCATAAACAAAATGTCTTTTCACTTCCATTCCATGAAAATTCTACTTATACTACTTCTTATTAGCCATCCCAAGCAGAATATGCGGCTGGTTTTGTCTCAAATAATCCACTAGCAATAGGTTACCAACACACATATCATGCCTACTACCCACCCACCCCTGCTGAATCTTCTTGGAAGTCTTCCAATTAGTTTCAAGAAGCCATTGCTATGCTAAATCAACCTTGTTATATTCCTAGTTAGCGCCAACATTTTGATAATATGGGGATTAGGGACATCAAAAACATATTGCTAGACTTCAATAAGCAACTGCATGGTATCAAGAGACAACAATAATTCAATTTGTAGCAAGAGGAATTGGCTTAACATGCCTACCAATACCAACATGATATGGATGCACAAAGGAAGTAGTATGAAGTCTCCTGCAAAAGAAATTTCTTCCAAATAGGAGCAAATGAGTTTGTTGCTTGCTCAAGTACAAAGGCTGGAATCCCAATCAGTTTCTTGCATTTCAGATCATCTTGTGAAAGAGGAGGCTCCTAAGTAAAAGTTTCCAAGTTTCAAGCAAGATAAGACTCTTGAATTCTCAAGTAAGTGTTCTAAATTTGAAATACCAAGTTTCAGAGGTACTTTTCCATTGCAAGAATCTATGCTTGAGCTAGCTCAGCCTACTATTCCTCAAGAAGAGTCCTCTTAAAAGCTTTTCCTACCTCAAGAAATTCAGAAAAATTCTCAAAATCATTCACCTAATCATCCTTTTTTCCTAGTACCATTTCCATTTTCAAGGGTGGACCTATTGTTTATCGAGATAGCTGGTTTAATGGAAAAGAAAAGGAGTTTTATGAGGTTAGAGAAGAACAACTTGCAGCCAATGAACTTGTACATGAGGTAGAAAATGAAAAAATAGACTTTTTTCCAAGGGATGATGAGTATGATCAGCTAGGAAAGTAGGTTGAAAAGGAAGTAATAGGGGATGGATGTGAAGTGTTGACTATTTTGGATGATGAACTCCCATCTTTTTTTGAAGATGATAATATGTCTATGTCAAAAAATCATTTGGGACAAAAAAATGACAAGCAAGAAGGAGGTGGTGAAAATGAGGAGACAACCTTATGGTTTAATGAGTTGCCTTCTTTCATTGAGAAAGATGAATGCATGCTCATACTAACATCAACAACAACTTTAGGACAACTAGAAGATATAATCAGTTTTGATAAGGTACTAATTTACCAAGAACAAAATGAAGATAATGTTGTTTTGAAGGGTGAAATTTTTGAAAAACATGAGGAGAGTAGGCTAGAAATTGATTAAGACATGTTTTCCAACATTATAAAGGATTTTTGTTCAAATCTTGATGCCAAGATAGTGCTTCTTGAATCAAAAAATTATGAGCAGTGTAAAATAGAGGAGAAAACAACCATGTTTTCATGTGAACATAAACCAAATCTTTCCAATCTGCATGATGATAAAGAAACAATGCATAAACATCAAGCCAACAATGAGAGTTCTAAGTTTGGTCATTCAAGAGGATGTCCTATCAGACATTTAGCTAGTGTATATTCCCACGAAAAATCGTAAGTCATGCTTGCACCCAAGCATGAAATTACAACCAAGAAGGAATTTGACTATGAAATTGTAGCTAAAGAAGGTCAAATTCAGATCACTTGCCCAGTTCAAAGTATTAGTATAAGTGAGTTTATTTACGTCTTTCATGAAGCATTACAACAATATATTGAATATCTATTTGTGTTTCATATACTCTCAACTGTTTATGATCATGTAAATAATTCTATGTTGGAAAGAAAAGGAAGTTATTTTGCAAAACCGGTTAATGGATTTGTTTGAATACCACAATTATTGGTTAGTGTAGGTTAGATTAGGTATTTTTTAGGTGTTTTTTACATTCCTTCGAGTGTTGTTGCATAGTTGGTCATTTGTTTTAGTCTTGTTTTGAGTCTTCTTAGGTAGGTTTACATGGGTTTGAAGGTGTCAAATACTGTTTTGAGTATGCTACAGTAGTATGCAAGGTCTGATTTTCAATTCTTTCAAGTTCTTTCATGACTCCTATGCCCAATGGGCTGTATAAGGCAACTGGTCACCATGTTTAGCAATAAAAAAATCTCTGAGAGGTCACCAAGAATGTTGCAAAATCCTTTATTTTAAAGTTTTTTGTTATGAATTTTGTCATAAGTCTTATAATATACAAATCAAGCAAATATTTATGATGAGTGTTAATGGATAAAAGGATGGCATTTGACAAAAAAATAAGAGGAAAAGACAACGCGATGGTCTAATTTTGACAAAATTTAAGGCTAAATTAAAAATGAAAGTGGAAGATTAAGTCTTGGGCGCCAAAATGAAAAGGGAAATATTTCTTTTATGTTTTCATCCACGTAACAAAAGGTAGAAGTTTAGGGTTTTAACTTTGCTATTTGAAGAGGTCCAAATATATTTCATAGGCATGGCATGAAAATAGTAGTTGGTTGCCTTACTTTTTTCCCACCTTGCAAGAGGAACAAAAGGATATGGCACGTGACTAAGGAGTTTGAAGAGGTCTAAAATTCATGTACTTGCTATCCACATTGCAACAAAGAAAGAAATCCTTGGCATGATGCATGAAAAATGGAGGGTTTCTAGGTGCTACCATAGATTTTTCCACATAATAAACATCTCCACATTGAAAATTACATGGTTGTCTTATTTTACTGTCTGGTATGTTTCTTGCATGAGAAGTGGAAGATAGTTACAATAACGTGTAAGTATAAGCTTCCTTTTGAGACATGAACAATGCATTCTATTGGTGCCATCTTTGCTTACATGATAGGTTGATCTTGATTAAGTGAGCCTATTAAAGTAATGGAATGGTGAATTCATTTTTAAGATCTCTCTTGTCTAAACCTATAAAAAAATCATCAACTATCCAAAAGCACTCTAAAATATCATTATAGCTTGTCAAAAAGTTAGTATTCTATGCTTGGTGACAAACCCTGACACATCATCCATTCATAGAAAAATAAGGTTGGTACCGAGGGTCTCATACTTCATTTCAAGCAGCCATTGAGTTCAAGAGTCCTACATGAGGAGTTAGAGATGAAGATTCTTTCTTTAGGAAAAAATTATCACTCTCATCTACCTTTACAGCATGCAGAGTATATGGACAAAAATGTCACTTCAATTTGAGTTATGAGTTATCTGAAGGATAACACTCACAAAATTCCATGCATTCACCTTGGTTGGGTGATTTATCAAAAAGAGTCAGTGCTCCAAACATACAAGAGCAAATGAATCTTATTCACTATTTCTTTCTTCATCTAAAGGGGGCTTCACTACTTATGACAACCATACTCCTTGTCAAAACCCTAGCATTTCCTTATGTTTGAAAATGTTTGAAAATATAAATTTCTTGATTTATACCTCATTGTGAGCTGAGTGTGAATGAATTTGAAAGACATGGAAGATTGTGAGTTAAAGAGAGATGGTTATAGAAAATCCTAAAAGATCAATGACATAAGATGTAGAGTATTTACTAAGTGAGGAATGGAAAGTATTACCTTTCAAGTGATCAGAAGCAAATCATGAGCTAAGAAAAATCTAGGAATGTGGGCATGTGTATCTCAAACACATGTGATAAATGACAATCTAAAATGTTGAAGAAGCATGGTAGTGATGACTATCAAAAGACAATCCTTATGAGAAATGATAAAGAACAAGTGACCAAGTTGACAACAATTGATGATAGTGGTATTATTGCATGGCTAAATGAGATGCAAGGTTTTTGAGCTCACCAAGTGATTAGAAATATAACTTTTTGAGTTAAGATTGTAGGAAAGATTTTATGATACTCTCAAACATGGCGTATCTCAACAAGCTTGTGGAATAATCTTTAGGTGTTGTGTTGAAGCTTGCTATTCTAGCAAATGATATTGATGATGAACCCAAAACAATGCAAGATAAATTGGTTCTTGAACTATTTGAGATGGTAGTTGAAATTATTTCCTTTTGAAAATGTATTAGTGAAAGGTCTTTATTTTATTCTAGGGAAAATCTAGGTTCTAAGGAAGTATATAAGTGCTGCATAAATTAGATCATTGGAGCCATTGGCTTGGGGTTTGGAAGGTGTGAGATACTTGCAAGAATCATTCACCAATCACTGTGGCTCTCCTCAAGAGAAACATGAATGTTACCTTAAATTGTTCAATGGATTAAATCTGTGCAACAAACTATAGAGTAAGAGGAGTAAATATTTACCTGGGTTAAGAGTGGGGCAACAAGTCTTAACTTTGGTTGCAATCCTTTGGAACCTGAGGACAAAGACATGACTACCATAACAAATGAATGTGGTTTCATGTCCTAACATTCATCCTTGCTCAAGAAAGTGAGGTAAAAAGGGTAGGATGCTTGTTACAATTGTGTAACCCAGTGAAACACAGTGGCAATATAGATTCACAGATTTGGTAGAGATATCTCAAAGATATAGGGCTTTATGTGACATAGTTAAGAAGACATTAGCTGGAAAAATGTTCTTGATAGTGATATAACGTAAAAGAGGCTCATAGTTGACAGTGCAATGCCTCTTCAAATGTTTGATGACAATCATGTGTAAAGGAAAGGGATGACCTTGAAGGAAGTGACTTCACAAATAGAGGAAGGGCAACAAGAAAGTATTACATTCCCAAAAAATGAGACATGGTAATGGTAGAATATAACATAGAGATGATTTTTTGAATCCATTACCATTGAACGAAGACAAGACAATAACTTTCAATGATAGTAAGGTCAAAGTAGAAATGGAGCATGACCAAGATGGTAGTATCCTAAGCATTCTTATATGGATATTTTTCATGTAACCTAGTGAAACATAGTGGCATTACATCAACAAGAGTTGAAAATCAATAAATGAACAATTGAAGACAAATTCAGACTTAATGCTAAGAAGAACAATGATAAGGAATCTCATAGGGTAGTCTATGGTGACAATATGCAACATCATGATGCAAATAATGTGGTATATAGTGATATATGACAACCATAAGGAACTTAGACTAAGGTAGTGACAGTCATATACATTGTATGAAAAACAAATGATACCGTAGCAAGGGAATAAAGGTGGAAAGTATTGAGGACCATTACACAAAAACATAGTCATTTGAAGGTTGGCATGCCATTAAAGAGGAAAACTACTATAAGGCTATCCTATAAACGTCAATGATGATAGTCTCCATAGGGAAAATATTTATATCAATTTTGAAGAGAAAAGATAGTCAAATGCAAGGGAAGATAGTTTATTTTCCATGAAAAATACAATGGAAGTCATCAATGATGAATACTATGGGTTTTAATCTTGTAAATGGAACCTATGCAAGTGATCAAATGTAGTACTATGGTGCAACCAAAAGATATTTTTTAAAATATAGATCATGAACAATGAAGGAAAAAATTATGTAGTTTCGAAGACCAAGTAACAATAGGTGATAATCATATGGCATGGGACAACATTTCCAAAAGCAAAGCATGGGAGTTAGTATAAGGCAATTTTCAAAGGAAAAAGAGCAGTTTATGTTGGTGATCATCACAAATAAAGGCCACACTAAGGCAATTATACATTATGAAAGGGTTTAGGGTGTGCAAAACCGGAAAATGCATTATATTCAATCCATAGTACAGAGGTATGAAAGAAAGACAGTGTTTATGACTGTATAGTGGAAGATGATTGTACAATGCAATATAGGGGTTGTAGCGTCTTTAGGAACATAGGATAGTAGTGAGAAAGTGTGTTACAAATTTTATGTTCTTGGCCTTATATTATATACCTATCAATATGAAGAACATATGTTATTTCATTATCAACATTCAAAGGTGTACCTACAATACTAATGCAAAAATCATTGTGTCCATGGTGTTAAGGACTGAATATGATATTAGGGAAATGGTTTTGTTGCAAAGATGACAATCATGGTAGAACTGTATGCCAGTGTTAAGGACAATTTTTGTAATAAAGTCATGACAGACCTTTAAATGGCAGTTATTTTGCAAAGTCTAGTCATATTTTTGAGCTAACATTGAAACAACATCAAGGAAGTGAAGGTGACAGTTGGATATATGTATTTAATTTTTAATTTTTATATATATGTATGTATGTAATTTTGGATATAAATAAAGTCATATATATAATGAAGGTGACAGTTGGATATAAATATAGTTATTTTGTAATTTTTGAGCTAATATATATGTATGTATATAAAATGATTTTTTAGATACATACATAAATTTTCTATATTTATGTATGTAATTTTTGATTTTTTAATAAAGAAAATTTCACATAAATCAATTAGTTGTTTTATAGAGATTTGGATTCACACTATTAAAATAATAAAATAAAACTTAATTAAAGCACATTATAAATTAACATATAAAGATAATCTTTCTAGGGATTTGATTTTACATAGTTAAAATAAAATTTTAAATTAAATCTTAAACTATTTATTTGACATTGCATTTTTTTAATTTTCCAAATTTTATTAACTTCAAAACATAAATAAATACAAATAAGAATTAAATTATAATTATTATAATTATTAATTAAATTATAATTCTAATCCTATTATTATTAATTATTATAATCCTATATTATATTATATATAATCCTAAAAGCATTATAATTAGGATGAGGATTATAATTGAGAATAAAGTAAAAATTATGGTTAGAACTATAAAAAAAAAAAAAATTAAAAAAAAAATTTCTAATAAAAATCATTAAAATATGATTAATGGATATAATGCTCCAAAATTTTATTCATCTAATATCTTTATTCCAAATCGTATTCCCAATATTAACTCATAGATTCTTTGTAATATCACTCTACAATTCTTTATTGTTAGGGTTAGGGTTACGACCATAGTTATGGATAGTGTTACAACCATAGTTAGGGTTAGAGACAGGTCTAGGATTAGGATAATGGTTTATAATTTATTGTTAGGGTTAGGAATATAATTAAAGTTAGGGTGTGAGTTAGGCTTAGAGTTAGGTCATGCAAAGAGCTAATTAACAATACTAAAACAATATAATTACTAAAACTTACATTTATTTTTATTCACATTAATAAAACTTACATTTAATTTGTTTCAAATCTAGAAAACAATAATTACAATACTATAAAGGCAAGTACTAACCACTACGTGGCACTTGTTATAAATAAATAAAAATCCTTATTCACCTAAGAAAAATTAGGTGATATTTTTTACATTTTCATTTATCTAAAAATGTTGAAAAATATTTAAGGTGAATTCATTTTACATTAATGTTTGTAAGTGTAGGTGTAGGAAAATGGTGGTAAGGAAAGTATGGCACACATGTTTGAATTTTGATTGTCGCGTGCTGTTTTTGATTAGGGGTAAAACAGGTTTTGATGGGACCCAAAATCTATTACATAATGGTTTTGAAGGAACCTGTAACCCTATCAAAGAAAAGCATGCTGCATACAAGATAAAATACAAACCAACAACATCCCAAAAACAACAAATAAAATAACAATACTACACAAGTTGCATCAAAAAATAAAATAAGGGACCAAGATCCTTTACAACCAGGTTTTAACTGGGACTTGAAACCCTCAGGTAAACAAAAAAACCACCTACAACAACCAAGCATCAGTAAACCAGCCACTCAGGGAAGACACGATTGAGCCAAGAGAGACAAACATCTTAATGATGTAGAACACCATCAAACCCCTAAACAAAAACACTTGCAAATCCAACAACCCCACCTCAATAGGGGAGTTAGAGAGCACAACAAAACACTGAAGCACATTAACCTTCTTGCAGCAACACCCCACCTAAAATGCCAACCCCAACTTGACCTTAATAGGAGGGAGCTACCCTCTATAGGAGTGGAAGATATGAGAGCCCAAACCTCCAAAGACTTCATTATTTTTCCCACACATGCTCCACCTTGATAGGAACAAGAAGAAGAGAAAATAACTCTCCACTAAATCTACAACAACTACCTCCACCTCAATAGAAGAGGGCTCCACCTTAATGAGAGAAATCTCCGTCTCCATAGAAGACACCACCTATAGAACCAGAGAGAAAACTTCAGAAGGAAGGGATGTCATAACCACCTTTGGCATAGTTAGATACTGGTTCAAGAAAGAAGAAGAACGCACTTCAACCACCAAAAAAAAAAGCTAGAACTTCTTAGCCTTCAGAAACAAAATTTGTAATAGCTCAACCAATGAGAGACCCATCAACCAATATAACAAATCAACCTTCAAAATATAATAAACTCCCTTCATGAGAATACTCTTCACCATCATAGGGAGGGTCATGACCCAATGGTCACACAAAACCAACTTCACATCTGAGATAACAACAACATAATCTCCCTTAAACATCATCTATAAAGAACCAGGGACCCATGAAGCATAACCAAACCCCTTCAACAAGGAGAAATTCATAAACTAGGGGGTCCAAGCCACAAAAGAGAGGCTCCCTTCCACATACATAGCAACAAATACAAATTTCACCCTCTTCGAGCCCACCAAACCCATGCCCAACAATGGAAGCAACATAGGAAAAGAGCCCAAACCAGACCCAAAAGGAACAAAATAGACAGAGCCCACATGGGAACCCACCTAGCTCCAAAAAGAGAGATATCATAAAGATAAAACTCCATGGGACAACAACCAACAAAAAGAAACAACAAAGAAAGCAGGAAGGTTGCACCAAACCCAACAAAAAGCACATAGAACAAGAAGCACAAGGGAAAACAAAAGGGAGAGACTTAATAAAAAATATCACAACAAAGCCCAACCTCACATCTCTCCTCCAAAATCCCATCACCATAGCCTCAGAGCTTGCTTGGGAGAAGACAAGAGCTCCCAAAAAGCTCAAAGAAACCAGCATAGTAGCCCCAACAAGGAAATGCATTCCTCCAGAACCCGAAGGGTAGCAACACTCCCAGGAGGGAGACAAAACCACCAGCTTGAGTAGGAAAAAACCAACACCCCATAGAGCAACACTTGCCCTACAAAAAAGAGGGCATCCAACAACAAGCACCAAAACTTTCATGTCCCAATTGGACAACAATAGCTTGCTCCATAACACATCTAGCCGCTTGGAAAACAACAATATCCAACACGAAGCCGCCACAACCCAAAAGCTCGAAATCAACAACCTGCCTAGCCACAAGTCACCTCCCACCAAAGATCCATCTGTTTCCTCAACATCATCTCCTTCATTGACAACATCTCTAGATTTAAAAATTCCCCTTCCACACCTCTTCTCGCTCCCTCTCCTCTCCATCCATATGATTCATAATATAAATTGTCATGTGTTGTTAATGATATATAGGTGTAAATTTTCCACATGTCATTATTTCTAAATGAATAAACTTTGAAACTTATTTGTGCCCTAGATATCAAGCATGTTTTCACCATTGCAATGCCTCTTGTGATGGCCATAATAGTGAGCCCTTGGCTCTATTATCTAGTCATAGATTCTATCTACTAAGAGTTTTCTAGAGTCACCCATGTCATTCAATAGGTATTGATGATGCATTAGAGTGCTTTTTGTCTCCATACACTACCCACATGTGCCTACCTATAATGCATCATCAAAAATAAATTATGACGTCAATGACCCTCAATGTTCGTAACCATTTTGGACTCTCAAGAAACTCATTCCTCTATATTGTAATATATTTTCCTTTGGTGTAGTTCAAAGACATGAAAATTTTATGTTATTTTGATCTATTTTTTGTGTGCATGTTTTATGTTGTTTTAATAAGTTTATTTTATCATTTGTATATGTGTAGTTTAGGTGATCTATTTTTTGATGGAATTCCAATGATTTGGTATTAGTAGCTTAATTTAAATTGAAATTATTTTTATTTTTATTCCCCTCTTAATAACAAAAGGTGTTCATTATTTCCCTAAATTATGATTACCCCTCTTGTTGCATCTCAATTTTTTATTCATATGCCCTTTTTTCTCTATGAACAAACTTTTTCTAGCATGCAATGGCAAGTATTTGTCCTTGTTGTATGTTATTCCATTTAAGGTGATGTTTTTTAGACACACAAGACAACTGAGAGGGGAGGTGAATTAGTTGTACATTAAAACATCTAAGCCCTCAACATAATGTAAACTAATGAAACAAAAACACATTCACAACCATACACCATAGAAAACCAAATTTACATGGAAAACCCTAATCAGGGAAAAAACACGGTGAGGATTAACTCACATAAATATGAATAACAACACTAATTACAAAAGGCTCACTATGGGAAAGGTTCACTTCCTAAAAGAAAAGAATGGATCACTGCCCAAAGGACTCATTGTCAGGAATAGAAAGAGAATATAAGAAGACTATTATAAGGAGCTTCACTACCTTAGAGCAATAGGAAGATCCACCACAACAAATATACACCATCCACAACCTTCGGCTCACTGCCTCCAACAACTTTGGGTACATTGATAATGTAGAAACCTTCTACTGACTACTTCTGGTAGTCTTAGGAATTTAAACTCACACTTAGATCACAACACTTGATTACATTCACATCATCCTTCACATCAATACACATCACACACATCTCCATCAATTAACCTTGATAATATTTCTTCTACAACCTCAAACAACTTCTCTAGGTCATCTTGAATGAAACGTATGAACCTAAAACATGCAACCACCAAATAGGTCAGCACCAAACACTTTCATGATGGAAAGAAGTGAAGGTATACCAAACCAAGGGTTAACCAAGACCCAAATCTACATTGACATGACATACCATGCTTCCACAAACAAAAAACCATCTCTACAATCAACACTAGCATGCTAGGTTGGCCAAACCTACACTAACACTATTAAACAATCAATTCACTCTTCATTGGGTCTAGAAACATCTTGCAAACCATGTAGCAACATCACACAACATCTTGGAATATTCCAACATCATCAGAATATTCAACAACACTGCCTCAACCACCTGAAACTATGAATATTGTTATCCTATACAACCAACCACACTACCACATACATACAATTCACTAACCAACCTTGTGGAATAACTAAACACTAAACACTCCAAGGGAAGGTATTGTAATGATAACTTTAAGAAACCCCCCTCAAAAAGAGGTATAAAATCCTAGCGAATCTTTTATTTTTTAGGCAAAATTATAAATTTCTATTGGCGAATCTTTCTTTTTTTTTTTAAGAAAAAATTATTAATTTTATTGGCAATTTTTTTACATCACTAAAATTTTGTAGAAAATTTTGGCGAATCTTGAAAAAAAAAGGAAAATGCATTAATTATGATGGTGAATCCATCCAATCTAAAAATAATTCTTATGGAAAAGTAGGGGCCTAAGAGTGGAAATTATTGATGGGTTTAAGGGGTAGACTATAATATTTACTTGCCACCATTGCCTTAATACAATATAATGGCCCTCATTATATTCTGCAAGGTAAAATGTACCCACAATCTGTAATTCTCATGGGGCTCAATTTTTTTTTATATCATTGATCTAACAACCCTCGTTGTGCTATGAGAGGTAAAATGTACCCACAATCTATAATGCTCATGAGACATGAAATTATGGGCCCCATGGGAATTATAGATCGTGGGTACATTTTACCTTGTGGAATACAACAAGGGCCATTATATTATATTATAAATCAATGGTGGAAACTAAATATTAGAAATATGGTCCTAAGGCAACTAATAATTATGATATACTATTGGTGAATTAATATAGATTTCTACTATAATTTATAAAATTTAGGCTAATATAATCTAATCATGTATCACATATTGTGGCAAATTTTTGAGTTAAATTTTTTAGTAAAATAAATTCTTTGGTGATTTAAATAAGACAAATAAAATTTTGTAAAAATGTGGTGATTCAAGTCATGTTATAGCTTGAACTATTAGCCAATTTTGGATTCCCAAATTTCAACTATTAGCCAATTAGCGAATATCAGCCATTGAAAGAATAATTGGAAGGTAGATGCAAGCAATATAAGCATGTTCCCAAATCCATAAGACAAGAAACCTTAACGTGGAGAAATGCGGAGCAATTCCATTTCTCCCCGACAACCTTCCTCACTGGAAACACACTGTCAAACACATCTTCCACTATCACATGATCCAAAACTTGAAACTATGGATGTAACACCTCTAATAATCTCATCTAAACCACACAAGCACATCTTCAACCATGAAAAAATGTGGAGCACAGTGCATAAACAACTCTATCACCTTGTACACTCTCTGTTCAAATTTTCTCAAAAGCACTTGGAAACCAAGTGAACCAGCTACATCAACAACACTTCTCAACACCACAACTCCTTCTCAACATGACCACACTAGAGGTTGACATAAATGACAACACAGTACAAAAATCTCGAACAATCTCCCCCTTTTTAATTGATGGCAACACCAACTTTGAAAAAAACATCAACAACAAAAGCAACCCTACATCAAGCAACACTCCCCCTTGGACATTTCTTACATTTCAAATTTCTTTCTTTGTCCCCTTTCTTCTTATGTTTTTTAGGCTTCATTTCTCTTCCCCTTTGA
This sequence comes from Sequoia sempervirens, assembly GCA_007258455.2. Classification (NCBI taxonomy): domain Eukaryota; kingdom Viridiplantae; phylum Streptophyta; class Pinopsida; order Cupressales; family Cupressaceae; genus Sequoia; species Sequoia sempervirens. The sequence continues at coordinate 333,833,690 of VDFB02000008.1, forward strand.
CATCAATGGGAACGGGAAACACTTGAAAATTTCACTTCAGGTAACACCTACAAACTACTTTCTCACCCATTTACTTTCTCTCCACTACTCTCTCCCCCTTAGGGGCACAAGATATGCTCCCCCTGAGAGGCAACCTTAATCAGTCCAAGAAAAAGAATAAATCTTGAATTGCTCACCTAGACAGATGCATCAACTCATGCATCTAGTTGAAAGGAGGGGCAATAACCCCTAGCTTCTTCCTAAGATACTCAAATGTATGTTTTGGAAGAGCCTTTGTGAAAATGTTTACTATTTGATCCTTTGTAGGCACATACTCCAACTTCACTTCCTTCTTAGCAAATTTCTCTCTTAGAAAGTGACATTGAATAGAGATATGCTTTTTCCTTCAATGCATTATTAGATTTTTTGGAATGTTGATAGCACTTGTATTAAAACACGAGATAGGAATAGGTTCATCAAATGATACTTTGATATCCTTCAATGTCTATTTCATCCACAACACATGTGTGCATGAAGATGCTGTTGCAATATATTCTACCTCTATAGTAGATAGTGACACTAAATTCAGCTTCTTACTCAACCAAGAAACCAATATTGTTCCAAGAAAGAAAGCACCTCCACTTGTACTTCTTATGTCATTTGTACAACCTACCTAATCTACATTTGTATAAGCACTCAAAGAGAAATTAGTATCCCTAGTATACCATAGACCAAAGTTCAAAGTGCCTTTCAAATATCTAAATATCTTTTTTAATGTTGCCACATGTGATTCTCTAGGATCTTCTTAAAATATTTCCACAAGACATACTACATACTTGATATCCAATCTAGTAGAAGAACTAGATATAGCAATCCACTAATCATGGATCTATACTTGCTTTGATCTATCTTTGGAGAGAACATAATTTTTTCTCAACTTACAGCCAATAACCATGGGAGTGCATACTGGTTTAGAGTCCTCCATTCCAAACTTCTTTAACATTTCCTTGACATACTTTGATTGTGAGATTCATATACCTTTATTAGATTGACTAATTTGTATCCCAAGGAAGAAATTCATCTCCCCAAACATTGAAATTTTAAATTCATTTTGCATCTCCTCTATAAACCTTTTACTCATTTCCTCATTTCCTCCAAAGATTATGTCATCAACATACACAACCACAATCAAGATTTGATCTCTCTCAACCTTGAAGTAAATATTGTTGTTTGAAGTACCCTTTTTAAATCCCTACTACAACAATTACTTATCCAATATTGCATACCAAGCTCTAGGAGCCTGTTTGAGTCCATATAAAGCTTTCTTCAACCTACATACCATATCATAATCTTCTGATAGCTGAAAACCTTCAGGTTGTTCAATGTACACTTGTTCTTCTAACTTACCACTCAAAAATGCAGACTTGACATCCATTTGATACACCTTGAAGTCTTTAGGAGCTGCAAAAGCCAAAAACATCCGAATGGATTCCATTCTCACCATAGGAGAAAAAGTCTCTTCAAAATCTATTCCTTCCACTTGTGAGTAGCCCTTACTCACAAGTCTAGCCTTGTTCCCGATGAATTTTCCATCCTCATTCAACTTGTTCCTAGAAACCCATTTAGTTCCTATCACATTCTTGTTTGATAGTATTGGGACTAGTTACCATGTTTGATTCTTGTCAATCTACCTTAGTTCTTCTTCCACAACTTTAATACATTCTCATCCTTGTATGCTTCTATTACTATTTTAGGTTCTACCTCAGAGAGTAAACAAAAGTTTACTCATTCCTCTATCATAGCAACTCTTCTTCTTGTCAGTACAACTTTGCTATTATCTCCAATTATTTTATCTTTAGAATGATTCCTCTACACATACTTAGGAATCTTAGGATTCTTTTCTAGAGCTTCTTCCTCTTCCATTGTCATCTCTTTCTCTTTCTCTTCTTCTTTTTCTTCTTCTCCACAAGGGGTTCATCATATTAATATCCTTCTATCAGCACTAATCTTTGGTTTCATTCTTCATCCACTTTGACCCTTGCACTTTCAACTATCTTCTTTAACCTTTTGTTGTAGCATTTTTTATGCCTTGCTCTTTGTAAAGTATCCAAGGAAGATTCCTTCATCTGATCTTGCATCAAACTTTCTTATATTTTTTTCATCTCTCCTAGTATAACATTTGCTTCCAAACACTCTGAAATATTCTACAGTAGGAAGTTTTCCATACCATAGTTCATAGGGGGTCTTTGAACTGTTCACTCTTGCTTGTCCTCTATTAAGAATGTACACTACAATATGAATAAATTCTTTCCAATAGACATCTGGTAGATTTGCTTCCTTCATCATGGTTCTTGCTGCTTCTTGAATTGTAATGTTCTTCCTTTCCACAACTCCATTCTATTGTGGAGTCCTAGGAGCTGATAAATGCCTTTTTATCCCGTGATCTTCACAAAAGATGTTAAATTCATTGGAGGTGAACTCACCACCTTTGTTAGACCTCAAACATTTGATTTTAAAATTCATTTCATTCTCAACCATAGACTTAAATGCTTTAAACTTATCTAGAGCTTCTAATTTTTATTTGAGAAAGGTTAGCCAAGTCATTCTAGAGTAATCATCTATCAACAACATAAAATACTTGTCACATTGAGAACTTCTTATTTTAGTACGTCCACATAAGTTTGTATGAACCAACTCCAAAGGTCCCACGATAGAATATTCCTTAGTTATGAAACTCTTTTTTGTATTCTTTCCAAATTGACACTCCTTACAAATTGCATTGACAAGCTTTGTAATTCTTGGTAGATCTCTCATAGCTTGAGTGATCTTTACTAGGCTATAAAAATTGATGTGACACATTCTTCTATGTCATAACCAATTTTCATTGATTTGAGACATACAACACTTAACACCACAAACTTTGAGCTGATAAACATTTCCTTTTATCCTTGTTCTAGTTGCAACCAATGTTTTGAATCTTCCTTTTATAATTTCACAACCATCATCTTGAAACACCAAATTATATCCTCTACTACACATTTATCTTGCATCGAGAAGATTATGTCAGAGACCTTAGACATAAAGAACATCATCTATCTTATGCTTTCCATCAAAACTAATTGAAACTTTTCCATAGATCTTAGCAGATGTATCATCACCAAACTTAACAATACCACCATCATAATTTTCAAGCTTAACAAACTTACTTTTATCACCTATCATACGATTTGAGCATTCACTATAAATTATCTAGTATAGTTTCTCTCCTCTCTTACATGAGTGGCAGTCAACATAGTTCCTTCAATATTGTGACCTATTTTCAGAGCAATTTCCTTCACACGTATTTCAAGATTAGTAGAATTAGTTCCAACATTTAGAGCCACGAATAAGCATTCATCACTTCATCATCCAGATAGTTTGATTCCTCATCATCATATACACCACTATCTTCTTTAACACAATAAATCTTCTTGATAGATTTACCTTTATAATCTTTATGTTTGTCATTTGAAACTTTGATTGGACATTTAGAAGCATAATGACTTATCTTTCCATAATTGAAACATTTGAAGGGTAACTTACCTTTGTATTTTCTAGTGCCCTTTTTCAATCTCCTTACAAAATTTGCTTTTGCCTCATCAAGATCATCTAGATCAGATTCATCATTCTCTTTCTTGCTGACCTTAAAAGTAGTTTCTTTCCTTGGAGCATCCTTTTCAAACTCTCTTAATTTAAAAGTAGTTAAAGCACCAAACATTTGATCTCTAGTATATTGATCCAAATTATGAGCTTCCTCAATAGCAGAAATTTTAGCACTATACGATTTAGGAAGAGTTCTCAATACCTTTTTCACAACTTCACTTTCCTCCACTTTTCCAACAAGACCATTGACGACATTGATAATTAATCCACTCTAAGCATGCAACCAACAATATATTCATCATCTGACATCCTTATGGTTTCAAATATATCTTTGAAATTCTACATATTTGCTTGCTCGACCTTATTATCTCCTTCATAAATGCTCTGTAACTTTTTCTAGATCTCTTTAACAGTTTTGAGGCTTACCACCTTCACAAGTTATGAAACAAAAATCCCACTCAAGATAACATTCATTCCTTTGTCATTATTCTCATAATCATTGATCTCATCATCACTTGTCGGGGGAGTAGTAGGCATAGTGTATCCATTTTCAACTAACTTCTAAACATGAAACTCTAATGAGACAAGAAAGGCTTCTATCTTGGCTTTCCAAAAAATATAGTTTGATCCATCAAACATAGGCACTTTGACACCATTCCTGTGCACCATCTAGATCTACCTCAAGCAGTTAAACTTCTTCCAAGGAACCACAACTCTAATACCAATTGTTAGACACACATGACAACTGAGAGGGGGTGAATCAATTGTACATTAAAACATTAAAACCATCATCAACATGCAAAATGTAAACTAATGAAACATACAAAAATTCACAACCATACACCATAGAACACCATATTTACGTGGAAAAACATAATCAAGGAAAAACCATGGCGGGGATTAAATCACATATATATGAATAACAACATCAATTACAAAAGGCTCATTATCAAAAGGGATCACTGACCAAAATAAAATAATGGCTCGCTACTAAGGGCTCACTACACAATGGACTCACTATTTGAAATAGAAAGAGAATAGAAGATAACTGTTACAAGGAGGTTCGCTACCTTAGAGCAACAAAAAATCCGCCACAATAACTCTACACCATTCGCAACCTTCAGCTCACTATCTCCAACAACTTCAGGTACACTAAAAATGTAGGCACCTTCTACTCACTACTTCTAGTAGCCTTAGGCATTTAAGCTCACACTTAGATCACAAAACTTGATTAAATTCACATCATCCTTCACATCACTAAATATCACACACATCTCCAATAATTAACTTTGATTATATATCTTTCACAACCTCAAACAACTTCTTTAGGTCGGCCTTAATGAAACATATGCACCTCAAACGTGCAACCACCAAATAGGTCAACACAAAAAACTTTCATGGTGGAAAGAAGTGAAGGTGGACCAAACCAAGGGTTAACCAAGACCAAAATCTACACCAACATGTTACACCATGCTTCCAAAAACAACAAACCATCTCTGCAATCAATGCTAACACACCAGGTTGGCCAAACCCACACTAACACTATCAAACAATCAATTCACTCTTCACCGGGTCTAGAAAATCTTGCAAAACCTGTAGCAACATCACACATCCTATAAAATTCTAACATCATCAAAATATTCAGTAACACTACTATAACCACTTGAAACTAAGAAAACTATCATCTTGTGCAACCGACCACATTGCCATAGACATACACTTCACTAACCAACCTTGTGGAACAACTGAAGACCAAACACTCCAGGGGTAGGTAGATTATTGAGAAATATAAGAACATTCCCAAATCCATAAGATAAGAAACCTCAACATAGAGAAATGCAGAGCAATTCCATTTCTCCCAGAAAACCTTCTTCATAGGCAACATACTATCAGATAAATCTTCCACTGTTGCATAATCTAAAACTTGAAACTCTGGATATAACACCTTTGAACACCTTTGATCGGATCCATACTGCACAAGCACATCATCAGCCATGAAGAAATATAGGGAAAAATGCAGAACACAACTCTATCACCTTGGACACTCTTTGTTTAAATTTTCTCAAAATAACTTGGAAACCAAGTGAACTAGCTGCATCAACTACACTTGCTCAACGCCACAACTTCTCAACATGGCCACACTAGAGGTTGACATCAATGACAACATAGTGCAACAATCTTCAACAAATGTGTCATAAATTTTACCAATTTGAATGCCTAATTATTTCATGCTTGAGATATATAGACATATAGCAAAGAAAATTGAAATGATTCTATCCTTTTTGATATATTATGTTTGAAGAGGAATAATTATTTCTATCCCATATTCCCAAAGTATAAATTTACTTTTAATGTAGATAAATTAAAAAATATATACTACTAGTTTATTTTCTACATCTTGTCAATTTTTTTGCATGCTAATCTTGAAAGAATTGTTGTCTTATGCAACTAGCTCTTCCATATTGATTTGAGATTAGAGGAAGTTGCCAAGGTGGTACTAATATCCCAACACTCCAATGATTTTTCATCTTCTTGGCCATTTCTAAATAATTATTCTTATATTTGTAGCTATATAATTTGGTAAGTGAATTTTCTTCATCATTTTCTCATGCTTCCCTATTGGGTGCTCATGATTTTGCCTATTTAGATTAGAAAATTGCAATTTTCACATTAGGAGGTTATATGCATGTGCAATTTTTTAACATAATAAGAATAATTGTTATCTTTCTTATTGGTTTTCCAATCATAAATTTTGTACTATTATTAAATAGTTCACCATGTAATTTTATTTATTTCTTTTAATTCTAATTTCATTAATTTTCGCATTTAGGAGGTTGCATACATATGCAATTTTAACCTAGTAAGAATAGTTCACATTGATTTTTTAATCACTTTTTTTTGGCTATCAATAAATAGCTCAATAGTTTATTGTATTGTAATCTTATTTCTTTCCTTTTAACTCCAATTTAATTACGTGGAAAATATTTCGTTTATATTTAAGTAGATATTTGTTTTGGTTACCCTAAGAAATATGAGTTAGAGGAAAAAAAACTTGTTATTTCAATATACCAACTATTAGGCTTAATTACACACATATTCACTCTCGCAACTTGGTTCCTAAAATCTTGAATAAAAAATACTCAAACAAATTTTGGAGAATGTACCTTAAAACTAAAAACTGATACTTCAGTAATCTTCAAGTGCATATAGTTTGATAACTCCTACAAACCATTTTTCCCTAAAAGATATTAAAAGTGTATCCTATATTAATTTAGAGAGCTAGTTCTACAATAAAGAACAAAGAATAATTGAAACCTTTTAAACTAGAGCATAATATTTTTCTTTTTTCTAATTTGATTTGGTGGATAATGAATAACATTCACAATCTATACAAGACAATTATTTTTCCAAGATAACAATCCATGGGTTAGTTTGGTGAACTAAGTGATATATAATGCATCTATAGTATTGACATTAGGGATTCATTGGTCTAAGTTGATTTTTTAGAAAAGTTGGTCAATATAGTGTTGTTAACCAATCTTTCATCACAAGAAGCATAACCCCAAACTTTTTATAAAATTTTTGGCTCAAGAAAACTTGGATAATGTATATCAATATACATGTGCTTAATTGAGAAACAACACTTATTGTGCTTACCATTGTAGTTAATTTTACTTGTTGGTTAATTATGACTCTTATTTTTAGATTTATGATTTACATACATCATAGATAGCATTGGAAAAGTCATAATTATTTGTTTTCAATAGGGTTGGATACAAATTTGGTATTTGTGGGTTTCCTTGTCAATGTTTGCTTAGGTTTGGAGAATGTGTCCTTAGATATAAATTTATATTTTTACATAATTATTGCCTATGTTTAATGAATAGATTTGTTATTTTTGTGTCATGTTGCTAAATATTTTAATTGAATTGGAATATTTGGATTTGGGATACCACGTAAGTATTGATTGCATATATTTTTGATATTAACTTCTATTGTGTAAATTTCCCTTTTATGAATTATAGAAAGTGTAGACCAGGTGAATAATGTAATATGTCTTAACTCCTTAAATTTGTTGGTAATGTTTTTAATTAGATAAGTAGGGAAGGGCCCTGATCCTATACAAAGCTAACAACAGAGCAAAAACAACCCAACAAAATGGGTTGGAAAAACAATAACTAGCTAGGAACAACAAAGGACTAAACCAAAGTTAGCAAACCAAAGGGACCATCAAGTATAGGAATGCATGCAAATATCCATATTATCATCACAGCTCACAGGCCTCTTATCCAAACCAAAAATAGTAACAATAGCTAAACTAAAAGGGGGCCATAGGCCATTAAACATAATCCAATAGTCTTAAGAATATTTTGACATCTTAATGAGCATATAAACTAAAGCAATCCATGACTAAAACAATCAAACAAAAAGCCATACTGAAGAAGGCCCATGAGACATGATGTTCAAGATAAAACAAAAACATGAAGAAAAGCAAAAACATTAAGAGTCTTTGATGAGACTCCAATTTACTTGAAGATCTTCCACAACTTCCAGCCAACTCTCGTTCTCCTTGTTCTCATTCTTTGTTGCTTCCGTCTTACCAAGAGCCTTGCCTTTTTTCTTTTGTTGCTTTTTAATTTTACCCTACCCCAACACCATTCTCATCACAACTTTTTTCATGATGCCATCAACAACCACACTAATATTTTTGATCACATCCTCTATTTCCTTAAACTTTTTAGAGCTCGTATCATCGCTGAGATGAATTTCCACCTGGGTCAAGTGCTCATTAAGGAATTCAATTTTAGAATCAAGGATTTTTAATTCCCTATCATTACCAATATATTGCAAAGGGGAGTTATACATAATAGTGTCATTCTCTTCCTTAGTCATAGGGTTCACATTATTGACCTCAAATGTCTCCTCTTCCCCATAATATTTCTCCTCTTTGTCCTCATTCCCACCTTCTCTATCCATCGTATAGTCCTCCTCCTGAAACTCCTTTTCCTCCAAATTTTAGGGTCACTTTCCTCCTCATCCTCCAACTCTTCGGTCTCACCAAAACTATCAATGATAAATTCTTCTTCCAAGGTTTCCATATCCCCCTCCTGAACCTCCTTTTTGCCTTTTTTATTTGCTTCCTTATCCTTAGAGGCAGTCTTTATGAGCTAACTAGACCTTCATCCTTTATAGAGAGCATAACCACATGTTGGGTTTCCACTCTTTGGGATAATCTCTTGATCATAAAAAATTATGATATTGAGGCCTTTCTTATTGGCCCCCTTAGAGTCCAACTTGCTCTATTTAGACAACCCAAGAAAGAGAAGGGAAACCTTGCATTTTTTAGTGTGACTTTCAAAAGATCATTAGTGAAAGGGTCGAGGGTGGTAGAGGAATTTTTTTTTCCTACTTAGGAATTCTTCCAAGAGAGTGGGGTTGGTTGTCCAAAAATTGAATCCTAATAGAAGAAGATGGGGGAGGGCTATTATCTAAAAGGTTAACCAAAAATTTTATTTGAGGGGTGGTGGCTAAAAAAAACTTGTAAATGGATCTTATTAGACCTTGGTGCAAAGGGGGATTGGCTTCATGCTCAATGTTTTGTTGGAGGGAGGAAACCAGAGAAAAAGGAAGATTTATCTTGTCATTGTGCCTTACATGGATCAAAATGGGGAATTAGTACCCATGAACCATTATTTAATTCCCTTCAAGAGTAAAATACCTCATTATATGCAAGATTATAAGAGCGTAGGGAGGGGGGAGTTTCAATTTGGCATACCCATTTTGAAATATTTTTGACTTCTTGTTGTGTTCAAAGAATTTGTCTATGAAATTATGGTATTTGCTAGAGCTCTTTTTTTCCACATTTAGGCCTTCATACTACAACCCATTTTCCTACATTTTTTTAGCTTAGGAGAGACTGCAAATGAATGCCACCAATCGTCACTTCACCATTACTCCATCAATTGGTAAACTTAGCAGTAAGGGCATCATTATAGCTTTGCATTGCTTGAAAAAAGGACGTAAAGCCTACCTTTTCAAAAATTTCCCATAGCTCCCCATTCTATTGGAGAGAATCGTAATTCATAGGCTCAAACCTTTTTTGAGGGCCCCCAATTAAACCCTCGTCCACCAAAAAATTTCTTCGCAACAATAAGAAATCTTCACTAGGACCTTTATTGCCTTGAAACAATAATTTATTCAGTGTCAAAACTAAAATTGGCTTCATACATTTGTAATAAGGTTCTAGTATACTCACTAGTAATTATGAAACTCAATGCATTAAAAGGGGAGTTTATCATATCATTGGTCTGCATGTATGAACTGACTAATACACTAAGGCAAAGGACACCCCCGAGAATTGGAAGGTGATGATTTTTATGATCCTTAGCATAAGTAATCATATCTTCTCCCTCCTTTAGATACATACCTTTTATTTTATTTAGATTATTGAAATTATCACCATACTCCATCATTATTATCTTAAACATCATCTTAAGATAAGAAAAATCACATATATCACTCATTTGTGTCCTTAATACTTTTTGCACCATATATTTCCTTTATAATTATAGCTTTTGTATGAAATGGAATATTATTTGAATGCCAAGAAACCCAAAAATGGTAATTAAGAGCTTCATTAGCAGCTACATCCACAACTCCATTACCTTCTCTATAGGTGTGAACCACCCTAGATTGAAGAAAGTTCCCAAGGATCTGAATACACTCCTCCATTATATCCTTGATCTCCCATGGTCTTGTAACCTTCCCTTTTTAGAATATCAATTATCAACTTTGACTCTCCTTCCACTATCACCTCGGATACCCCAAATATTTTAATATTTTTATACCTCTCCAAGTAGCCATAACTTCAACATAGTTATTAGAGGTAATCCCAATATTTTTAGCAAAAACTTCAATTATCATCCCTTGATGATCACGAATCACTCCCCCAGCACCAACCAATCTAGGGTTCCCTTAAGAATAGTCATCAAAATTGCATTTGACCTAGCCATCCTCAGGAGGCAGCCACAAAGTGTGTTCCCTGTTGAATTTTGTTATATAATTAATTTTTATTAAATCCTATAGTCTAACTCCCCAATTTTGTTTAATTCTAAGCTCCTTTTAGGAAGGGAATTTTTTAGAGTAACCATACACACTAATATTTACATTCTCATGAATTTGTTGTTTTATGGCCAATAAAAGCTCATTGTTGTTTCTCTTCATATCTCTAAAGATTCTATTGTTGTGTTCTTTCTAAAGACCCCCAAAAAAAAAAGGGGGGATATAATTCCAAAGCTCCATGATAACATTATGAGAGAAAGGAAAAAATATCCAACTCTGTACAAACTACAAAATAGACATAGGAAAAACCCAATTTATTTGAAGTAAAGAGAGAACTTGGGATCATATGTCATATGCATAAGGACATTGAAAAAATAGGTGGTCAATATCTTCAAAATCATTCAAGCAAAGACTGCATTTATTCACAAAACAAAAACCCCTTTTGTTAAGGTTGTCAATTGTCAATATACTCCTATGAATATCTATCCACCAAAAGTAGTTAACCTTAGGAATAAGTTTAGGGTTCTATAATTTCTTGCAATCAAGGTCAACATTAGCAATGAGAGGCCTTTCCAGGACAAAATAAGTTGACTTAACTTAAAGGGAACCCAAAGAATGGAAAGACCACAACTATTCATCCTCCCTATTTTTACAAAAAAAAACAATCACCTATGCATTGGTATAGGTTTTGAATATCCATCTCCCAGTTCTGTTGTATTCCACTTCTCAACTTCCTTCCCCCATAAACATGTTCTCTAAAAAATATCCATGTTGACTTATCACCGATCCATAAAAGATTATAAAAAAGTTGGCCACTATTAGTTCTAAGCAGTCTCTATTTTATAATAGACAAGTTGTTAATAATGGATAAGGGTGGGCCATTAGTCCAAACATCATCCTAGAAGGCTATCTTCCTACCATTTCCCACTCTTCTTCTCACCCCCATTCTTAAGATGTTTCTGATTCTCAACATGTTATTCCAAATAACCAAGCCATTAGGCATCTCAGTACCATAAAGGAAGCACCTTTGTTCCCCATTATTGAGGTATTTAGCTTTTAGAATTTTCACCCAGTGTTTATCTCCTCAGAGGAATTACCATCCAATTTTTGAGAGGAGGGCCTTATTAAAAAGCTTAATATTCCTTAAACCAAGACCTCCATACTGTTTAGGAAGAAAAACATTTTCCCAACCTACAAGAGCAATCTTGGAATGCTCTTCAGCCCCTGCCTACAAAACCTTCCTTTGAATTTGTTCAATTTTATCAGCTATAAAAGCAAGAATTTTTAGTAGTGAAAGGTAGTAGACTGTAATGTTTTGTAAAGAAACCTTAAATAATTGAAGCTTACCAACTTGAATTAGAATTTTACCTTTCCACCCAGCCAATTTCTCTTGAAACCTCTCTATAATATGATTCTAGAAAGTATTGCCTGGGTTCCTGGTGACTAAAGGAAGACCAAGATAGGTAGCAGGAAGAACATCAAGTTGACACCCCAAAATATTTATAACCTTCTCTTTAATCTACTGATCCACATTAAATATGCAAATGTTACTTTTATTTTAATTTATGAATTGACCTAACACCTTAGAATAATATTCCAAAATATTCTTCCATTGTTAGGCTTCAACAATAGAGGCATCACCAAATAGGATAGTGTTGTCCATAAATTGTTGATGAGAATCAAGAGGAAAAGATGAAACAACTTTAATCCCCTTTATAATCCTCTTATTTAGAAATTTCTAGATATTTAATCCAAGGACTTCAACAACAATGATGAAGAGGTAAGGGGAGAGAGGATCACCTTGTCTCAAACCTCTACCATAGGAGAAGAATCCCCTAGGAATACTATTAACCAAAATGAAATAGCTAGGAGTGGTAACACATGAATAAATCCGATTGAGAAAATTCCCTTTAAATCCAAATTTCTTTAGAACAACTAAGAGGAAAGGCCAAGACACCCTATCATAAGCTTTTGAAATATCCAACTTAAGGACTATCCCAGGCCTTTTGCTTGACTCTATTGAGTGCATGATTTCATGAGTAGTGTGAACAACATCAAGAATATGTCTCACATTAACAAAACCTTTCTGGTTATTAGCTATCACTTTATGTAAGACTTTTTTCAACCTATTGACTATACGATTAGAGAGAATATTATACACTGTGTTACATAAGATTATAGGGTAGAAGTCTTGCATAGAAGAAAAACTATCTTTTTCAAAATAAGGGCTATAAAAGTATAATTGATGTTTTTTAGCAACCTACCTAATCTAAAGAAATCCTTGGAAACATTGAGGAGGTTAGGAAACATAAGGTTCCAAAAGTATTAAAAAAAGGTTGATGTAAATCCATCTGGCCCAGGGGCTTTATAAGCTCCAAAAGAAAAAATAGCTCATTCTTAACTTCTTGGAGAGAAACAGGTTTTAACAATTCAATTAAATCCTAATTGATGATAACTTTCAGAATGACATCAAGCAACTCTTCCAACCCAGAAGTTTAAGATAAATTTTAGTTTGAGAGCTTTTGAGTTAGGCAATACATTGGAGTACCATTACAAGGGAAATTCCACCATTTTTAAATTAATCTTTGAAACTTGAGGTGGAAGGTCCACATGATCTCATATCTAAAAGGAAAAGGTCCTTTAAGAATAGAATCATCCCAATATAAAAAAAGGGCATTGTGATATGAGCTTGACGTAGGAAGAGATGATAGGGAGAGCTTAGCTAAAATATCCCAATTACTAGAAATCAGAAACTGATCTAGCTTGACTTGAATTAAGTGATCACCTTTCCTTCTATTTGACCAAGTAAAAAAACACCCCACCAAGTCAATGTCAATTAAAGTAGTAGAGGAGATGAAATCAAAAAATTTAGACATACTATCACTGTAATCATCTAGGCCCCCAAATTTATCAAAAGGAAATAGTGGAGAGTTAAAGTATCCACCAAGCATCCAAAAATAATTTTATCATCTTAGCAACATTGAAGCTAAAGAATCCCACAACCTAGCTCTAGCATCATGAGAATTGGGTGCATAAACATTTATTGGGTTCCATTTATGACAAGTAATAAGATCTTCCATGACCACTATGAGGTTGTTTTTACATGAGAAACATTTACTCCTCTTAAATATGACAGGGTTCCACAAATTAGCAATTCCTCCAGAAGTACCATTAGTATCAGAAACAAAATAATTAATAGTAGGACAAATATTTTTAATTGTATTATCGAAGGTTTATTCTTTCATCTTGGTCTCTTGAATTAACAAAATGTCCACTTTATTTTCCATCAAGTAGGTCTTAATCAAATGTTGTTTGAAAGGACTATTCAAACCTCTAATATTCCATGAAAAAATCTTCATTAAGACAGACAAATAAGAGAAGCCACCAACTATCTCTTCTTATTTTTGACCCTTGAAAGGCCATCCAAATTTTATGTTTCCTGACAACAACATCCCTTGCTATCTCACGGGCCCTTCTATCTCTTGAAGAAGGTCAACCTTGCTTATTTTCCATTCCAACATCAGGTTTTTTCTTCCTTTTTTGTTTTCCATTAATTTGTGTCCATTCTTCATCTTGAGACTCCTAACATAATTATTTGATTGAGAAGCATGGTTCCCAAAACCAAGAAGTTCCATTGATTCTAACTAGTCTTTCCTTTCATTCTCTTGAATCCTACCAAGATTTCTTTGAGTAGGGATCATAATCTCTTCCACCAACTCCTTAAGAGTAACTTCACATTCTTCCTTTTCTTCCAATAAAACCTTAGTCCTACCGACTAATCCTTCTTGTGCCCCTTTTAGCCTCCCATCCAAATCATTTTTGGTAGGATGGTCATCTCTATTAACTTGTTCTTTTTTTCTCTCGAGACAAATCTACTAAATATTCTAATTTAGCACCAGATTGATACTTCATAGGAGAAGCAACAATCCTATTTGAGTCTAAGGATTTAACCTTTTCCATAATATCAACCTCTTTCTTTATTTTGTACCTTCTCCAACTGAGAAACCGCCTTAGAGACAACACCCAAATCATAAAAGGAAACGACAACAGAACTAACATTAGTAGTTAGATCCACACATGAAGGAATTGTGTTTTGATCCTTACCTCATAGGGAATCCACCTTAGGATCAACACTAGAAGTAGAAAAGGAAACATCAATAGTAGCTTTAATAGCCAACAATATTTTCTACTTATCCAAATAACATTAATATTTATGGAAGGATGAATCTTATAAGCATCACTCATGTGACCAAAACATCTGTAGTTTTGGAAAAACACATTTGTATTCTCATATTCAATAGGCTACACCCATTGCCCATATTTCAATTTTAAGGCAATATTGGTAGGTAGAATCGAGTTAACAGCCACATTCATGTAGATCCTAGCAAAGTCCAGCCTAGATTTTGCTTGGAGACCTTGTCAACCACTAGTAGAGTTCCAAAGGAACTAGCAATTCCTTGAAAAACCCTAAAGTCCCAGAACTCCAAAGGGAGACCAGGAAGGTGAATCTAGGTCAGAGCAACTTAACCTAGATCTGTAGAAGGGTCAAATCCTAGCTTCCACTTGCAAGGTGAATTTTTTTTTTAAAAACTACTATCATAATACTAGGGACTCCCTATTAAAACCATGAGAATTTCCTCATGCACAACAAAGCTACAAAGCAAAATCCCACCAGTCATAACACTTATACTCACACTACCTTTTAGCTTCCATTCAACTCAACCCACTTCCTAACTTGGTCTATATTTGGGTGAAGAGCAAGACACTTACCCACAAGAGAGAGTTGCAGGTTCGTAATAACATTCTTCAAAAGATCATCCGACACAGAGACTTATAGCCCTTCCACTAAATAGGAAACATGTGAAGCAACAACATGCTTCACTTTGGCCATACTAGGAGAATAGCCACCCACAAGCGTGTCCATATATGAGGTGGGGTCCTCCTTGAATAGAACAAATCCAGATCATAGGCTGAGGAAGAGGGAGATGACTGTAGGCCATTGTCAAAGACAATACCGAAAGATTCTTCTAGGATTCTACCACCAGAAATAGTGATCTTTGATGTGGGAGGTCACTAGGACCCCCACCAAACAGGCCCATGGACCAATGTACTTAAAAAAAATAGAAAATTGAAAACTAGAGTGCACATAGAAAATGTTGTTGGGAATAGTCTGGTTATTCTTTTTTCTTTGTGATCTTATTTTTTCTCTAGTCGAGGAGTGTTTTGATCAAGTAGTAGCTAATTTTTTCACTACAGAGTCTCATTCATTGCAAACTTCTTCTTAGGGATCTCAACAAACAATTTCAGCTTTTTGGTTTTAATTGTTAGATTATGAAATGCATTTGCTTGGATCACTTCATGAAAACAAAATTTAACAATATAACTATAATTTTTTTATAAAAAATAAGCCAAAACAAAGAAAGGAAGAGAAGCTGAAAAATAAACATATTTATCTACAAATTATAGGTTGCTCTTCGTTTTCCAACCTCGTACACAGGTGATTAAGCATTTACACCTAAATAACCATTGGGCAATTAGTGGTTTCTGGTAGACTCTATTTATAGACATATGAGACATTATTTTAGGAGGTAATACATATTATTTAAATCACATCTCATCCTACCATATGGGAACTTGTTCTAGATTTACATTCATTAAATTTTGATGTAGACTTGTAGTGGGTGCATTGGGCCATATTGAACAAGCATTTATAATGTTTTTTGTGTGTTGTAGACCAATTATTCATAAGAGATCAAACATGGAGCAACATTGTGAACCTAAATAAGAAGGAAAACCATAATACCTAATATTTGGACTATTTATTATATAGTTATTTTAATGATTAAAACATCATCCACTTGATTCAAAAAGTATTTTTCCTCCATGGATCTACTTTATGTTTAAGAAATAGTAGGAAAAAATAAGAAGTATAATAATAATAATAATAATAATAATAATAATAATAATAATAATATATATTAGGTTCTCCTCTTTTTTGGACATTCTTTCAAATTCTTTGCATGTTAATATATACCTCTATTTTCTTGCATAATTATTTGTTTTGTAATGATAAGGGATTGGGAGAAGCTACACTACTTTTCACTAGGTAAGCAATGTAATTCCTCCTTGACATCGTTCTATTTAATATATTGTGTATGATTGATGATATTGTTGAGAAGTTTGAAACAATATTTTTAATATGCTTAATATGCTATTATATTATCTTGTAATAGTTTTAGATTATGGGTTATAAATTAATGAATAGTAATTCTCTTGATGTTAGCATAAGGATTATTTTGAAATACCAATTAATACTTCTTGGAAGCAACAAACATGCTCGTAGCCCTCTACTAACCCATAAAATCCAATAACTATCACAAGTGTGTAAAGAAACTACTTTTTAACTACCATGGTTGTCAATGGAAAACCTACACTCACGAACATTAGTGGAAAATAAATTCACTATAAATATTTTCCAACTAGTTTATGTAATTGATAATGTTAAAAAATACACCTAATTTTCCTTGGGTGAATAGGAAAAAAGGGAAAAATAAATTTTAATTCCATAAAATCAACAAATATTAGAAATAAGCATAATTGTTCTACCCTACACATACACCAATGTAAATTAATATGTTCTTATGAAAACATAATCCTCTACCAAGAAACCAATTAGAAATTTGAATTAGTAATGTGTATAATCAAAATATCAAAATTCAAAATCTAAAACAATTATAAGGTACTATAGCGTATGAAGAGTCATATGCAACATATTAAACAAGATAATGTAAGAGGAACTGCATTGCTTAATAGAAGACCTATGCAACCAAATAATGGTCTTGATTAGCATGTAAGTCATTTAACAAAATGTATAGTTATTTGCAATGATTAAAATATCATTTGCTTGATTGATAAAGTATTTTTGCTCTATGGATCAATCCTATTCACCCTTGTACCATTATAGTTTAGACCTAAAAGGCTCCAAAAAAAAATCTTGCATAAATATGTGTGTGCAACTACATGTTGATGGGTGTTTTTTCACTTTCTGAACATAGGCAACACACAAGCATGCTACCTCTCTTGAAAGGTAATTTCTGCAACTAAGTTTTAGAAATCACCCCAAGGTCTCTCAGGTGTTAGGTCATGACAATTTTTAGAATAGTTCAATTGGTTGATGTGATTTGTTGGTAATCAAGAATTTATGGCTCACAAAGAATGAGAAGTTGGGTTTACAAATGGAGTTTCAAGGGTGCTAGAAATGAATGAACAATGTTTGCACACTCAGAACAACAAGTTGAAACTCACCTCAATCACCAAATTTGACATTGTTATGGTGCTTGGGATCCTAAACTAACAAAGGTTTAAAGGAAATAGCAAAAGAGTAAAGGGTTAAGAGAGATGTTGTAAATCTAAGCTATGAATGAATAGTAACAATGGAGGATGCTACAGTAGACATACTCTCATTAAACTGAGTTTTGCTTGACCAAGAGAAACCTATAGCTACACAAAACTAGTGCAATCTTCTAAGGCCTGCAACTTTTCAGATTGTGCATTCACCTCATGAACATATAATTGAACTAAAGTGCAACATATGAATTAGCTCAGACTAGATTTGCAAAGTGATTCATCATCAATAAACCACAAAAAGAATGAGCTGGAAGTTCATCAAATATTGCAACAACAACCACCATTAAAGACATTCAAGAAACTAACAAACAAAAAATAACTTGGAGGCTAAACCATGCATGAAAAATGAGAAAGCTCAAAGAAAACACCCAAAATAATGCAATGCTTCCTTCTATTGCTGCAAAATGCCTCTTACAACAATTCACTACCCCCCTACAAATGAGAAGCAAGCCCCTATTTATAGTTTTCCAAATCCCAAATGAATGGCCAGAATTTAATTACAATGAATGGCTCGGATTTACTATAGCTTAGGGTTTCATCTACCCCCCAATATATTACAATTTAAAATAGACTATTTTGTCTTTTTCCCTATTTTGTCCTATAGTCTATTTTTTCCTCTAGCTACTGTAGTTGTTTTGTCTCTTAGTTGCCTTTTTCTACTATAGTTAGAAACTAGTAAAGTCTTCCTTTCGTTGATGTATTTGCAACATTTCTTCATTCGACCAGGTGAATCTTGTTATAGATTTGTGTCATTGAGAAGTAGATATGTTGCTCCTGAATCTTGGTGGACAGCTCCTGACAACCATCATCATTCAGTAAAAAATAGAATATCCCTTCTTGTTGTCTTGTTTGAAAGCACTTCTCCAGTTGTTGTATTGCCTGGAATAGATTCTTACGCGGGGTTTGGCAATTAGATGTTCAGGTATAATCCTCCTGGGGCACATCCATAGGTAGGCCTATCTCCACCTCGATAATTTGAATTAAAATCTCCCTTCTTGACATGCCTTCATATGTTGGTTCTTTTGATGAATTGATTCATTATCCCTCCAAGTGTCCTTAAAAGCACCTATGTCATAAAATTATCATGATTTAAATCTACAAAATGATAAATTTCCCTCATTTAAAATATTAAAATGTATCAATTTATAGTCCATCAAGAAAATTTCATGTTTCAAAAAACTTTCCATTTTTGGAAACTTTCCATTTTACCCAGTTTCACTTTGGAGATTTGATCACTTGGGAAGCACATAAATGGGATATGCGGGGTCTGCGAGGCAAGATGCTGCTAGGTGGGAAGATGGTAAGGTTTAGCTGCTAAGAATGACCAAGGAATAACAACCTCCCGTAGACAGCAATCCGCTAGGGTGGACCGACAAAAGATTCTTGGACTTGGAATTTCCATTACTTGGCTCAAAGCTTTGTTTTGGGAAATAAGGCATGCAGGGACCCATGTAGTGGAAAGATGCAAAAGTCTCACTGTAAGGAAAAGGAAAAGAGAGCACAGAGGCCCATATGTGGAGACCTGCATGGGTGGGTCCACAAAAACTTGAAGACTCAAACATTTTGTTCTAGGAAACACTTTGTACCCGTACGACGAAAATGGAAGCGAAATCCGCAAATGCAAGGGCTATGCTTGTTTTGCCATTGGGAATGATGTTTGGTGAACAAAATTCCACACAAGGCAGCCTGTAGGGGTGGACCCACAATGGTCCATTCAACTTAAGGATTTTGATATTTGGGACTCAATTGTTTGACTCATGAAAGCATAAGATGCGGATACCATGAGGTGGGAAGTCAAACAAATTTGCATTGTAAAAACGACATTAAGGACCATGACATCTGCAAGGCGGCTTCCCACATGAAAATTTCCACAAAGCCACAACCCTTAGCAATTTTGAGTTTTTCAAATTAAGCATATGAAAGATGCATTAGAAGGGTGCCTAGACCTATTTCTCAATGATTTGACCCCTTTCAAAAAATGCAAAAATTTGGAATGTGGAAGCTGGAGGGTCTAATGCCATAAAAAAATGACATTTCACAAATGAAATTTCGCACACGGAAACTTGTGGATGAACTTCCGCACACAGAAACCTGCAGACGAACTTCCACACATGAAAACCCACATATGGAAACCTGCAGACGGAAACCCGCACATGGAAACCTGCATACAACAACCCGCAATGAAATTTTCGTAAAGTCACAAAACTCAGTAATTTTGAGATTTTTCAATTTTAGCACGTGGGAAAAGGGGTAGAAAGAGTGTCTAGACATATTTCCTTAAGATTTGACTCATTTTGAAAAATGTAGAAATTTGGAATGTAGAAGCCAGAGGGTCCAACACCGTTAGCAATGACATTTCACAAATGAACTTCCATGGATGGACTTCCATAGTGAAATTCCTGTAATGTCTAAACACTTGGAAAATTTGACTCAAACCTCCTTAGGCATGTGGAAACATTCATTTTATGGGCCTTAGATGTTGAAAACTTAAAGTTTGCACCCATTTTTGGAAATACAGAGATTTGGAATGCGGAAGCCAGAGGGTCCAATGCCCTTTTGCAATAGCATTTCACCCACATACGAAAACCCGCACATGGAAACCCACAGACAACAACCCACAGTGAAATTTTTGCAAAGTCACAAAACTTAGTAATTTTGAGATTTTTCAATTTTAGCACATGGGAAAAGGGGTAGAAAGAGTGTCTAGACATATTTCCTTAAGATTTGACTCATTTTGAAAACTGCAAAAAATTGGAATGCAGAAGCCAGAGGGTCTAGTGCCCTTTTGTAATGACATTCTACACATGGACTTCCGCACACAAAAAATTGTGAATGGCAACCCACACATGGAAACCCGTAGTGAAATTTTTGCAACTTCTTAAAACTCAGCGAAACGTTGGAAGTTCACTTAGGCATCATGGAAACATCACAAATCCATAGGAAACTTGTCCCCAAAGTCAAAAAATGAAGGCAAAAGCGAAACAAGCGAGAAGGGACCAAGCCAGCGGGAGCAAGGAAAAAGCGAAAAAAAGGGGGTCCCTGCCTTCGGCAGGGCATGTGTGCAAAACATGAACAACACTAAATAGATGATTTGAAAGAAAATTTTAGGCTTGAGATATATTTTTAGTGTTATAGCAAAGAAGATAGAAATATATCCACTTATCTTTTTATACAACTATGTATTTAGATTTCATATTGATTAATTTTTGGATGGTTATGTGCTTTCTACACACCAAATTGCATTGATTTTTGAGTGGACAATACTCATCTTTTTTGGACATTTATTCAAATGCATTGCATTCTAATCTACACCTCTATCTATTTCTACAATTAACTCTTCCACATTGTTGAGGGGTTGGGAGAAGCTACACATATTTTATTTTCCCCAAGTATGTAATGTAATTTTCCTCTTGTATTATCATGTTTAATATGTTTTGTATGACAAAAAATGTTGTCGAGAAGGTTGAACCTAAGATTTTTTAGTCAAATTACCTTAAAATTTGAAGTTCCCACTAATTTCTTAAGAGAGAATTATTTTTTCATAGGAGTAGATTAGCTTAGATTGATATATGTTCAAGGTGGGAAAATCATAATAATTTCTAATATCTATTTGTTTTATGGATTTAAAATATGTGTTTCCTTTATTCCTCTCTCACTTAAGACCAATTTGTTAAGTATTTTTTTATATTTTAATTAAACTATAGTGTAGAAAAAATGATTCTTACTAAGGAATAAAAATTCCTTGAGAACCAATGATTTACACTAACATTCGAATGAATAAGAGGTTCTCTAATTATCTGATTAATCCTTTTAAGAAAATTAAATGTTTGAATTATAATATAACATGAATATGCCCAGTTATAGCAGAGTAGTGAAAATATTAATTTTGTCACAATAATTATAAACAAATATCAATAGAAATGAAATGTACAAACTTGAAAGATGATTATGTAACTTTATTAGAGCCTTAACCTTGGACAAAAGCACGTAGCATGGACGTTCTCATGTCACACTATCATCCACCACAAATACAAAAATGAAAGTCCAGAATGTCCTATAACTAGTGCTTACATGTACAAAATAAATATTGTAAGGTCACTTTGTATGAGAAATATGAGAACAATAGAATGACAAAGGAAATGCAATTTAAAGTTTAAGCCATAATAATTCAATGAAATACCATAAAGAGGAAAATAAATATTGACTAGATAATTACTTATTTTCAACATGTAGAACCTGCACACAAAAAGAAAGAAATGTTCGGGTTGGGCTATTTTAGGGGCTTATCTAAGTCAAACCCTTGTTTTGGTCATTTAGGTCCATGGACAATCGATATTTTGATAATATTGATAGATAAAATGAAAGATATTACTATAAAGCAAAGTATAATGCTATAGATATAAGACAATCTTAAATATAATGTGTTGGCACCAAGTACATCCAAATGCTAACATAGAGAAATTTTATACAATGAGAAAGAAGCAACAAAATGGGTTTGTATCACCTAGAAGTTACCAAGAATCCCCAAGAGAGATGTGGAAGCTTCCACAATGCAATTTGGTTCAATATCACTTTGAAAAAGTCACATGCAATACCCAAAGAGATTTTTTTTTCATGAAAAATTGAAAGCTTCTTCAAGAATTTGTAGATTTTGACACCAAAAATGAGAGTGTGAGTGTATGCATGTAAAATATAAGCTTTATTTCTTTTTTCTTTTCTTTCTTTCAAAATAAAAAGTCTGATTGTTGTACTCAATGTGATAGTCACACAAAGGCATTACTTTCAGAATATTTATGAGAAGGTAATGCTCCAATAGCTACTAGAATCATAAATATTCACAAGACGCTAGCACTTCATGTGGAGATCCTCGAGTACCACTCCCATCTAAGAAAAATGGACTCAAGAAGCCTAAATTATTATAAAAATTATTATATAAAAGACTTCTTAGTGTTGACACTTTACATTTAGAAAATATTATATCATGAGATAGAAGGTGAGAACATTGTATAGTATGAAATTGCAAAGGTATGTAGTAAATATGACACTAAAATTACTTGAAATAACTAAAAAATATTTAGGTTATAAATTTATTTTCTAGTAATGTTTGTCAATACAAGTTTTTGATTAATAGTCATGACAGCCTAAAAGTAGTTTCTTGACATACTAGTGATAGGTGTTGAGTTTTACAAGTTGGTGGAGAGCTACATGATCACTTCCTAGGGTGCTATGCTATTTTTGAGAAGTATTAATCATGAGGGTTTTAAAATAGTTATTGAGCTAACATAAATGAACATATTACATGTTAATTTATAATCCAAAATCTAAAAATATTATAAGATTATAACATGTAAACAACAAAAAAGTATAGGTCCAAACTTGTCAATAACATAATTAGTCATACACAACATTCAAATAGGACAATGCATGAAAAAATACATTACTTACTAAGGGAAATCAATCTATATAGCTTATCTTAACCCCTCAAAAATATGAAAGGAATTAACCCCTCAAAAGTATGAAAGGAATAATTACACAAATAAATATAGGTAAAAATTATCAAACTATGTAACTCTCCCTAGTGTATGGAAATTTGTTAAACCTAATAGCATAAACGAATGGTAGTGTATCATGGAAAGAAATCTAGAAGACTTGTGCAACCAAATAGTAGTCTTGATTAGTATGTAAAACATTTGATAAAGTTTATAGTTGTATGCAATGAATAAATTATCATCAACTTGATTTATAGAGTTTTGGTGATCCATGGATCTCCAATGACCACCAATGCAATATATTATTTCAAACTTAAAAAGGCTTTAGAAACAAATTCAACATGTATATTTGTGTGCAAGTGCATTGACAACTAAGAGCATTTTTAGCTTGAGATGTATTTCACTTATAGCAAAGAAAGTTGAAATTGATTTTTATATATTTTATATAGATCTATTTAGGGTTCACAAATATTTATATTTAGATGGATAAACCTTCTTTTCCACACACCAACTTGTAAAGTTTTTATTGGGATACAATCATATTTTTTGAAAATTTAATCAAATGCTTTGCATACTATTATGTACCTCTATTTGTTTTTGCAACTGGCTCTTCTAAATTGCCAAGGGTCTAGGAGAAGCTAGATAAATTTACTTTTCCCCAAGTAATCAATATGGTTCTCCTTGCATTGCCATGTTTAATATGTTAAATATGCCTAATAATGTTGTGGTTAATCTATTTCAAAAAGGATTGACATATGTTTCTTACTTATATTTAATGCTACAATATTTGGATATGTATTTTTTATTCTTTCTTATTCTAGCTACATGGTTAAGAAATATTATGTTATGTTAAAACTTAGAGTTGAGATAGATGCAAAGTTGTGTTTAAGAAAAACTCATATTGGTGAAAGAGTAATGTGAAAGAATCAACTACAACCTATTCCACTTTCATTCATAGCTATAAAAGACCCTATGAAAACTATTTTGAGATGAGGTTGCCACCTCTTGATTCTAGTTCAAGTTGTCATGTGGTTCTATTCCTATTTTCATAGACCCTTATATCATTGTGTTGCCCCCAAGTGATTCATTTTGTACTTCATTTTGGCCTTTTGAAACCAAAATTACATTCTTATTAACTTCAATATTGTAAATAAAGATAGCTTATAACTAGATTTATTCTTTATTTCTGACAATATGAACCCAGAAGCATCTTATACTTCCATTGCTACTTTCCTTTTGAAAATTCATGTCTTTTTACTTTTATTTAGCCTTCTAATATAGTTCATAGTTGATTTTTTTTGAAGCTATTCTTCTTGTTGATTTAATTTTATTGCTAATTTTTAGGATTTACTGGTTGCACCTTCCCATGCTTGTCCCCTTATATTTCACATGTTGAATAACAAATAAATATGATCCAAGAGACTAGATATGTAGATTTGAAACATTATTGAATCAAACCCAGGCATTGCAATGGTTAATTTTTTGAATACTACTAAAATAGAACCATAAACAAAATCCAATCTTGTAGATCATTTATGTTATTGGTTTCTTGCATTAGTGTTGTTGAATTTGATTTTGAGAAAATTTCTTTTTGGATCGATAGATCAAAATCTAATCATATATACAATTTATTCTATCAACTTCTTGCATTAGTGTGCTTGAATTTGTTTTTAAGAAATTTTATTTTTAGATTGATAGATGTATTTACATGGTGCTTTATCAATGTTTATAATTTTTCCTTGAATTTGGATGCACAATAACTTTCTACTTTTTAATGATAATGAAAATGTGAATAAAACTTGGGTGAATTTAATTTATCTTGGTAATATGTGTATTTCTCATAAGTAGAATAACTTGATCAACATTATTTTATTTTATTTTATTTTTCCTTTCAAAATAATATATTTTAAATAATGTATTTCTTATAGGTACAAATAAGTGTGCAAGTGTTAAATTTGTTCTTTTGTATTTCAAGCTTGATAGAGTTGGCTTATATTTAGATTCAAGATATTCTTAGCACGATTCTTTGGTCTTTCATACTTTAGATTTGACAAACCTATTGTATGTTTCCTTATGTTTCATTTTTGTGACATTCACAAACACTTGAATTTGCTAAAAGGAGCTAGAAGTATTGATTCTCAATCTCAATCTTTCTATTATGGTCTTAATAGTTCTTTGCCTTGTTTGAAGTAGGAAATATTTGCTTGTAGATAATAATAAATGATAGGAATAATTTTTTATTCTAAATTTGAACCTTTCTATTATGGATTTAAAAATTATTTACCCTATTTGAAAAATAAATATGTGTTTACAGATTTTGATATTGTTTGGAACAAGAAAAATATGTATAGATTTTAAAAACATCACATTAAAGTGCTTTTGATTATAAATCTCAATATTTTTGTAGTTGCCTTGATAATTATTTGCTCTATTTGGAGCAAGAAAGACATTCACAAATTGTGATAACATCACATGAAAGATATTTGATGTTAAATATGAACCTTTCAATTATGACCCTAGTAATTATTTTCTTCATTTGGAGCAAGAAAATATGCCCAAATTTGAAAAACATCACATGAAAGCATCATTGATTATGAATTACAATCATTCTCTTGTGGTCCTAACAATTCTTTGCCCTATTTGGAATAGGAAAGATGTGTCTATAAATTCTACAAACATCATATGGAAGAACTCTTGATTCAAAATCTCATTTTTGTTGTTGATATTACCTCAATATTTTTTTTCCCTTCAAAAATAACCCCATGAATTCATGCAAAAAATATTGTCATACTAAAAAGTATTGTTAGAAAGTTTATTTTTCCTAGGATAATAGAGTAACCTTATTCTACATCCTTAAGTTATTTATCTTAAAAGAACAACATTAAACATAGAGCTAAACTATCTAGCTAACTTTTTTAACTCAACACAAGGAAAACCATTGTTACACCAAATAGAAGCCATATATCAAACCATTTTTTTTAAAAGAGAAGAAATCTCTTGCATGTAGTTGTGTATCCAAAGAATCCATGTTTTTTCTCCTTGTCCCATACTTTTCTCCTTCCTCATCTTTATTATCATTATTTCCAACATTATTTCTTTGGTTTTCTCTTTAAGAACATTTTTATTTCACCATCTTCCTTCTTTGTCCACCTCATCACTTAGCTGAATTACAAACATTAAAACTTAATGCCACCAAACCTAGTTAAAAATATATATCATCATTAACCATATAAAATCAATCACTCACTCAAAAAATAATAAATATAAAATACAAAAAAGGTTACAACCTATTAAACACTAAGTTACAACAATATTTTTTTAGATGTGCATTTCTCACAATCTATTGGCCATATCTATCAAATGTTCTTGAAACTTTTGGTAGGGACTTTAGTTACAACAAAATATTTGTTTCTTTAGTAAATATTCTATTTTTGAATGTTCATGGTATCCTTTTTTGATATTATAGGTATAATTTTAAATATTATTATATTAACTAAAAATTGTGGCTAGAACACTTAACCTTGGAATCGTAGGTGACTCCTATGGAAAGGTATAGATCTAAGATGTTTCTTTTTTATTAACTTAGGGATCTAAAATTCAAATTAAAGGAGGAATAAAAATGTTTCAATTTTTTTAGCAATGGTGTGAAATTGAGTGTAGAGTGGAGCCAAAGCACTCAATGGAGAAGATGATGAAGTAGTAGGCACGAATGTTACTGAGAAAATTGGAGAGTGTTATTCTTTCGCTATGAAGAAGAAATACAAAGTGGTTAAATAGCAAACACATGTGATAAAAAAAGATTTTAGTCTATTGAGGTGCATAAAACTTTTATTTCTACAAAAGGTTTCCATTATTCAATAGAAAATTTATCTCTTTATTTTACTATAATGGGTTTCAAGCTTCATCCCTCCCATAGTTGATCCTCCTTGAGTTGTTGAGTATCTTAAGAAGTAATTTTTTTTGTCAATTTTAAAAATGTATTTAATCCTTTTCATTTTTTGTGGAATTTTATAAATTACAAATTTATAAATATTTTTGATCACTGTCCCCCACATTGTTTGTAATTTTTTATTTGCAAACTCTAGGAGTGATTTAGAACCTGAGCTAGGAGTTTTTTCAAATAAAATTGATAGTTCTCCAAAAATATTTTTCCTTAGGGGATATTTCAATTCAAATGTGAGTGGACCCTCCTAAGTTAATCCTTCTATAGGATAGCTTCAAACAAATTTTGAAGGAGTGGAAATTTTGTTCTTTGATTTATAAATTCCTTGGAAAGAGAGCTAGGTAGGGTCTTTTTGGAGCAATGTTACTTGCACTTATCTAGAATTACTATTTAAGGGCTTCTTTTTGGTGTACTTTCAATTAGGCATTAATCAATATTGTATTAGGAAAAATAGTCCTTGGATATTTGGTAGAAGTTGCTTGTACATAAATGTTAATAGAAACCATTTTTCACCCAAAGAATGAATTTTTTACTAAGGTTCACTTATGGATTTAATTCTATAAGCTTCATCTAGGACTGAGAAAATTAGAAATGGTTAAACTATTGGCTAAAAATATAGAATATTTCTTTAAAATCAATTAAGAGAAAGTGCATTATTATTGATATTTCTAAACTCTTATTCCAATCCATTCAATTTATTTTAGTGCCTGAATACTAGATTTAATTTTTTAATTATAAATTTGTTCGCTTTAAGTGTTTCAAATGTAATTATATGGGCACGAGATGTTAGAATGTAACTCTCAACAACCCTCAAATCTTCCTTGGTTTTATTTTCAACAATAGATAAAGAAATTAGGTTCTTGTAATGTAGATTTTATTTGGAAAAATCATGATTGATTATTTTCTAAACATCTATGTTCTTCAACAATATGTAACAATAAGGAACTAATCATCCTTGTAGGAATCATCCTTGTAGGAGTCCTTTGAATCATGGTGGATGTCACAAATTTTTATAACTAACTCTTTTCAATGATGATCATGACTTTTTAGGGAGGATGTTGTTGAAGAATTGTGGATCATTTAAGAGTCTCAAGGTTTTATTAAGGTTGGGATTTGGAAAGATTTCTTTATCTCCGATAAAACTTTGACCATTCATGAATCAATTAGTGAGAAGAATTAAGACAACTATGGGTCTTTTGTTAAGCATTGTGTAAGGAAAACATAAGCAAAGAGACTACATATTGAAGCACGTGATTTAGTTGATAATGGTTAATAGTGGAAAATGGAAGCCCTTCTTTCTAAAAATGGGAGAAGGATGCATGCTACTCGATTTTAATTGTATATTATCTTTCTTACAATGTTAAATTTAATTACTACTTGAATTGATTCTAAAAGTATCCTTCGCTCTTTATTTTATCTTAGTTTTTTTTTTTTTTTTGCATCCTTTTATATGTTAAGTGTTTGCAAGCCTCATTAGAAGGCATTGTAGTCTCTTCAATTATGATGGTTGATTAAAAAAAATATTATGGGAGAGGGCCCCAATAGATTCACTCACTTATTGATAAAAAATGTCTTCATAAACATTTTACATCTATAAAGTAATGTAGAAAAGGAGGTGGAATAAATATAGAAGTTTATAGTCTCAAAGTGACTCAATGATTTATTGAGAAATTAGGAAAAGGAACTATCCTTCCATCTCAAGGATACTTATAAAAATAAATAGATCTAGAAGAATTTTTTTAGAGGAAAATGTTTAAAGGAATGGGTTAGATATACTAAATTATTTTGCATATCATCTAATATGAGAAGACAAAGAAACATGATCACTAGATTAGAGTCCCATGAGGACCATGTCTTATATAATCTAGAGAAGGAGGGACCTCATATCCTATTGTGAGTCTATGTTAGCTAAGAAAAATGAATGTAGAGATGCTAAGAAATATATTTTTATCATATTTTTAATCTCATCATAGGTTTAGAGCTAGAGACCTCATGTTATAAATATCTAAAGTAGAAGTTAAAATGACCTTATTTGATAAAGGGGGCGATAGTGCTCCATCATGTGATGGGTTCTAAGCTCTTCTCTTATAAATTCAAGTATTGGTAGGAGAGGAGTTGTGTAATGTAGTTTAGAAATCCAAAGCTTCCAAATTAATCCTCAACTCCTTTAATTTCACTTTCCTAGCTCTCATACCTAAGTTAGAGGAGGCTAAAAAAAATTAAAGAATTTTCATCCTATTTCTATTCATAATATAGAGAACAAGTTAACATCTAAAGTGGTTTAAAACAAGTTGAAGTAGATAATTCTATATATTATATATAAGGAAGAATTAGATTTAGTTCAACATAGAAAAATAACGAATGAGATTATCTCATCTCATGAGATCATGCATTCCTTAATTATTTTTAAAAGGAAATGCATGTTGATGAAATTTGATATATATAAAGCTTGGGATAAGGTTAAGTCTTTCTTCAATAGGTCTTGGAAAATTCTAGGTTTAGTAAGGATTAGAGAGAGTAGGTTAATTTTTTTTATTATACTCCCACCCTTCTCAATAATAATAAATGAATGCAAAAAGATTTTATTTGAAATCTTAAGGGGCCTTATATAGGGTGGTGTAACTTACCCTTACCTCCTAATGAAATTTAGCTAAATACTTAGGAAGACAAATCATACACAAAGTCTTAACGAGAAAATTAATGGTTTCAAGGCTTGTTTGAATGGGAAGCATGTTTACCATTTGTAATTTGTCGATGTCACTCTTCTCTTCACTATTCCATCTCTTCATGAATTTTAGAACCTAAGGGACATGCTTAATAGTTAAGAAAAATATTCTATCCAAGAAAAAAATCAAGGTGAATTCAAAAATCATAAATGTTAAAAAGATGAAGCAAATTTTTTTTGTACACTCTTATCTTTTTAAAAACTTGAGTTCCCCAAGTTGTATTTGGGCCACCCCTCTTCTCAAGGTACAATGAGAAATATCTTTGGTATCTTAATCTACAAAAAAGCAATATTAATTTGACAAATTAGAAGGGGATATTTCTATCTTCTATAGATAGACTTTCCCTTCTCAAATATGTTCATCAGGTTCTCCTTATCTAGTCGTTCTCCTACCTTGATAATCCTAAATACATTATATCCAAGATAAAAATTATAATGATATCCTTTTTAAGGAAAAGAAAAGGGGAACCCTCTAAGTTCCCCTCTTAGGAGTCACTCTACCATAGACTAAAAAGTATGGTGAGTTAGCAATAGACCTCTTAGGAGTCACTCTGTCTGCCCAAAGTGCATTGTGGTAGAGTTTTTGAACCTTTTAGTAGTGGTGGCATAGATATCACAAATATCAATAAATTGAACAATGTGTTGTATTCAATTTGGTGTGGAGGTTCAAGTGAAATAAAACTCTCAAACCCATATTAACCTTCTTACATAAAAGCATGTTGAAGATAAGAATTTGTTAAATTATCTCTACAAGGACCCCCTTAAGGATTAACCATTTGGGAAACTATGAAGACAATTGAATATATTTTTTTCAACCACGCCTTTTAGATTATTATAATGGTGAGAGGGTATTTCTAGAGGTATGTTTATATTTTGGACAAATATTTGGGTTAGGTAAAATCTTCTGAAAAACTAAAAAGTTAGGCCACCAATAACCAAGGAGATATTCTCAAAATTCACATATATTGAACATAAAAAATATGGTGTCTCTTCTATATCTTGGAATGTCCTATGGGATTCTAATAGTTTAGAAGATATGTCCTCTTGGATTCTCAATCTACTTAAGAGTTTTAGAATAAGATGTACTAGTGAAGATAATGCCTTGGGTTGTAATAAACATGGTAGAGATTCCTAATCGATCAAAGAAGGATATTTTAAGTTCACAACCAATGAGAATGGGGTCTCTAATTCATTCCTTTGGATAAAGATATAGTCTTCCAAAGCTTGGATAAAACCATGTGGAAATATTTTATGTCAAGATCAATTAATTAAAAGGATTTTCAAGGGTTCAAGTAGATGCCCTCTATATTTCTCAATTAAAATCTTAAAGATCATTTGGAAACCTAACACTACCCCTCAACATTGCGAATTATGAAATAGATGTTGAATTCAACTCCTAACATGAATACTAGGAATTTTTTGTTGGAAATAAACAATAGGATTTTAAAAAATATTACTGAAACTCATAATTAGTCTTAGAGGATTTTGTCACTTGTATCATATTCACAACCTATCTTCAAATGATGAATCCAAGAATAAGGAGTGTAGCCTTAACTTATCTCCAAATTCTTAGGAGTTGCTAAGATATTAGGTCTTTATTGATAAACTTAAACCAAAAATAAAGGATGATAGAAGATTAAACTTTTGAAATCAACCTTTGGGAGTAGATTGATATTAACTTCGACAAGTCCTCTAAATTCAACATAGGGGAATCAGTTGTTGAAGTTATTTTAAGGGACAATAAGGAGATTCTATTTTTAAAACCCTTCACACTAATACCAACTTTAATAATATGTTTGAAGTGGTTGGGATCATCCTTAGTTTGGAGCTATTATTTTTCCCACACTCAAAATATCATTGTTGGAGACTTCCAAATTATGAATAACACACTAATTTTTGGGATGAATTTGCAATTTGGTGTCTCCATAAGTTGTTAAGAGAAATTATTCTCTTACCTTATTTTCGATGAGGTGTGGATACAACATAACCAAAAAAATGGAAACAAGGTGTCTGATTAGCTTTCCAATTTAAGCCTTAGCCCTAAATTTAGTGTTTTCAAATGGGATCTCAAAAATATTAAAAAAATAGTGATTTTTAATGATCTTGACAAGTTTATTAACTAAAAAATAGCTTGTTCTTCTTTATAGTATAGTGGATTTTCCATTTTTTCCCCTTCATTTTTGGGATGGTGATCTCTTTATCTTGTTGGGGCTATTCCTTGTAGCATCATAAATTGTCACCCTTGATAATTTCTCACTAGAATTTTCTCCCTCCTATGTGCTTGAACCTAATTATGTACCTAATTTCCTAAATTATTCATCCCATGGCCCATTTCAAACATTTATTAAAAAACCCAATGTGAAAAACCAAAGTGTGCATTTAATATTTTTCCCCTGACTTTCTAGATCCCAAAAAAGTGGGTCTAGATAGGGGCACCCTAGGTGCCCTTGTCATCTTAATTTGGCCCCAAATTTTAATATGTTAGATTTGGTGATTTACTATTTAAAATTTAAATCCTAAATTTTGACTATTAGGATTTAATTCATGGGAAATTAGATGAATTTCATATAAATACCTAGTCATTTCATCATTTGAAATCTTAGAGGTAGGAAGGAGAATTATCGAGCAATTTATTGAAACACAATTATTATCAAGTCAAGAGCATGATTTATAGAATTATTATAGCATTTGAACATCAAAGCATCACATGTCAAGTTTTATGTGAGTTTCTTCATGTTTATACATGTATTTTTTTGTGAGTACTTATGCTTGTAGGTCTTCAAATCAAGTCAAGCTAAATTGCAATCAAGCCTTGAGGTGATGTGGATGACTTCAGTCCTTCAAGGAAATAATATTTAAGTGGTGAGTGATAGCAAGTTGTTGATTCATTACTCTATTGTCATTTAGCCTCTATGCCTCAAAAGTATAAGCTCTCTTTATCAACAATTTTTTTTATTATGGAGGTAGAATTACCATCATGGGGTTTGACTGAGGCAAGCCCCTATATGGCACAATCCTTCCTCTCTCTTTGATTGTGTAGGTTACAGATCTGAAGAGGATTGGAAGAATATTTTCTCATTTATGCATTCGAGCCCTACGACTTGACAAGATACAAAAAATCAATTATCTCAACAATAGACGAAGATCTGACCACAAGATTCAGAAGGAAGAAGCCATTGACCAAGGACTTGAGGACTGTGAAAGTAGATTTTAATTTTAGATCTCCAATCTAGGATTCCATAGGAACCCTTTTCTAGCAAAATCTACCTCAAATTTAGAGGTCAAGTACCTCTGTGTCTACATTTTTCTTTTTTAGAACTCAAATTTGTTTGTTGATTTCCTATTTTCCATAATTCACGACTAAACACTACATATTCATAGTTAACTAGTTGTATCATTGCATATCATCAAAAATGCATTTTAAACCCCTAAAATAATTCAGATCCAAGGTTAATTGACTCATCTTTTAGGTTGCAAGTTAATATCATACCATTGCTGATCCGTAATTCTAATGTTTTGTAGTGAAGGTAGTTAGTCCTAGTTAAACCTTGAGATCACTTTTCCTATGAAACATTCCCTTATCCTATCACAAGCTAACCTAGTTTGTGAGAAGTTTTTACAAATATCCATGTTAAAAATAATTATATAAAGTTCATTACAATGTATGATTATACTTGTATTTTCTATGATGTGGATTCGTTAACTAGGAACTTGACACATACTCCAAAAAAATAATATATGATTGTACTTGTTTTTAAGGGAATTTCCAATGCTTTTGGCCAAATCTTGACCATTGATTCTATGATTTTCTTGAAGTGAAGGTTGGTTTTTGCAAGGATATGTGTTAATATTGATCATTATATAAATATTCCTTCTTTGATTTGTATTAAGTCAAACCTAGGTACTTGGAAGAAAATATTGGAGTTTTAATACATTCTCGTTGCTTATTTCAAGTGTAAGAAAATGAACCACTAGGTGAAGCAATGTACCAACTAGAAAACCAAAGTGAATCAATGAATATGAAGGAAAAAAGATTTGGATTAAATCTTAGAAGGGAAGGATATTGAATCACTTACTGATGCCTCAAAACCCTAGAAGAAGAATCCTATTGATGACAATCTTCAATGGTAGGAATATGTAGAAGGGAAAGTCTCACCCTCTTCTCAACATATCCGTATTTTGGAAGGAGAATGATAGGAAAATAATGAGGCAATGAGTGGATCAGTATAAGAGCAAAGGATTTGGAGAGATTAGTCTCTCCTCAAAGGGAAATACCATGTCATTTATTTTTGGAGATAGTTTGAGACCCTCTAGAAAAATTGAAGACTCTAAAGGATCATGCGAGTTTTGTCTCATATCGAAAGGACATTCCATCTTAGGTGGATTTAGAGCTAAATAATTTGGATAATATAAATTAGTAGATGGAGTGGAAGAGAAATAGTTTGAATGAAGGATATATTGAGAAGCAAGAACCCTTTATATTTGAAAGCTAATAGGAAATGACTAATGGAAAAAGAATAAGTTCATCTCTAACCCTTCAAGAAGGAAGGGAAAAGAGCCTAATGACAAGGTGGTTTCTAGAAATAGAAAACACACAAATCGTGGATCAAAGTCCATGAACTCAAGAAGATTGTTTATAAGAAATGCATGGGAAAGAGACATTAGGAAAGACATCGCTTATGCTCTACAATAGACCATCACAAACTTGTGATCGAAGATTGCACCTACTTTCATGAAATAAAATAATATCTTTGAATGTAAGAGATCTAAATATCTCTCATAAATATGACCTCTTTACTAATCTAGTCTAAGAGCACAACCTAAACATTTTATTGATTCAGAAAAGGATGATGCAAGTGGATAAGCTAAGTAAATTAGACAACATGGTTTTCAAGGATAGTGGGTTTCATGGGGTCAATGTTGTTGGGGCTTACATTAGCATTGCTACAGTTTGGAATCATAAAGTGGTGAATGATGATGATTTATTTGAAGAAACCAATCATTTTGCCACTCAGTTTTGTAATATTAGAGATAACACTTCGTGGATTTATTCTAATATTTTTGCCTTGAATACCAGAGGCACTAGGAAGAATTTATGGAATAAACTTAGAGTTTTTAAGTCTATCCACCCTAACAATAAGTGTCTATTTATAGGGGATTTCAAAACTCCTTTAAAAGAAAATAAGAATTTGGGAGGCTCATATATTTCCTTAGACAATAGGGAGACTTAGTGAACTTCATTGATGATCAAGCTCTATTAGACCTGGATCTATAAGGAGAAAAAATTGCTTGGACAAATAAATATATTGGAGCTTCCCTCATTTAGGTGAGACTTGGCTATACTCTAATTTCCTTTGATTGGTTGTCCTTATACTGACATTCCTTATCTTCTCTCACAAGGATTAGCTCGAACCATTTCTCAATTATTTTTTTTGCTAATAGTTTGGGAAGGAAAAAGAGCTTTCCTTTTAGATTTGAAAAATATGGTCTCTTAATCTTGATTTGGAATGATTATTTTGAATGTTGGAACATGAAGGTGGAAGGATTAACCGCATGTACAAAGTTTCTAAAAATTATCCAATATTAAAACCAATATTATGTGTGGAATAAGAAATCATTTGATCACATCTTCAAGAATATAGAGGAGATTAAGACTAAATTGAATTCTATCTAGAATATATTTAGCAAAAGGGATAGATGATTATTTTCTTAAGAAACAAAATAAACTCATTTTAGAACTTCATTCTACTATTTCCAGGGAAGAGGAATTTTGAAGGTAGATATTAAGATCTATTTGGCTAAAGAATGAGGATCACAACACAAAAAAAGTCAACTTATCTCCCTCAAGCATAGATTTGTTAATAAAATATAGGAAATCTAGAGGAATGATACTTGGATTACTAAGGACTTTGAGATTTGTAATTCAATGACTTGATTTTATAGATCCCTTCTTTCTATTGACACTCATATCAACATGGATATTGAGAGGGGCACATTACAAGAGATTCCTAGAATCTTAAATGATGTGGATAACTCTATATTGAGTAAAATCCCTATGGATGAAGATACCTTAACTATTATCTTCTCCTTTGAGGGAAAGAAAACCTTGGCATGAATGGTTTCCCCCACTTTTCTTCCAAATTTATTGGGAAATAATTGCTAAGCATGTGATTGCAACTACAAAGGAGTTTTTTGGAAATAGAAAGTTTTGAAGGAGATGAATTTTTACGTTAATTGTTATTATTCTTAAAAATTTGGGTGTTAATTCCTTTGGCGATTTCATAACTATTACCCTCTCCAAATTGATTTATAATTTTTTCCAAGGTGATAGCAAATAGATTGTAAACATTTCTCCCTAAGTTGATCTCGGTCTAGCATAGTGGGTTTGTGCAAGGAATAAATTTTGGAAAATCCATTATTATTATTCATGGGGTTATTCATTTATTGTCTATAAACAATAAGGAAGGTTTTCTACTCAAAATTGACCGTATGAAATCTTGTGATAGGGTGATGTGGGATTTCCTACTAAAAGTTATGGAAAAGTTTGGTTTTTAGGCTAGATTCTTAAATCTTATATTTGAGATGATTTCTAATCCTTAATTTTATATTTTAGTAAATGAATCCATTTAGATTTTTTAAGAATTCTAGGTGCATCAAATAGGGGGATTCTATTATCCTTTCTTGTTTGTGATCATGGTTGAAGCCCTAGGAAGAAACATTCATAAGGTGATCAATGATGGTAGATTAAAGGGTGTTTTCCTACTTTGATGGACCTTTGCTACTGATAGGTCTAGATAATGGCTCATTTTCTGTTGTTTTCATACCCGTTTTAAGATACTTTTAAACATATTCTCTAGACAATGTTCCTACACTATACTATCATTTCATATCCATTATGTAGACTTAAACCTTATTTATGATAATGGATTCATGGTTATCATATATTAGTATTATATGGTTTATATGAATAAATATATGGAATGTTGATGGAATGCTATGAGTTAATTGTGATAGTTATCTTCATGTACATGTTTTGTGGATTTAACTTGTTTGCAACTAAAAAGGAATCATTGCACAATGGTTGCGGGGTGAACCAGTAGAAAAAGGGATGACTAGACACTGAAGCAGGGGAAGCGCTAGGTTAAGCTGAACATGGCGATCATTGATCAAAAACTCTTGATGAAGATTAGACGTGTGTTATTATAACTAGTTTAATAAATGTTGAAGAAGATGCCTCCTTCACCTATGGAATTTTGACAAGTGGTTGTATGTTTACATATAGTTTTGTTTTGATAGAGTTCTAGTTCTAATAGTATTCTCTTTCCTTTTCAGTCATATGTTGAATAATTCAAATCTTAATTCTACGCTCTATTATCTAGGAGTGGAGTTAATGATTTCGGTTAGTTGTTGCTTTCAATAAAGAATCCCTCAACTTGTATATAGTTTTTGGTTGAATCTATAGGATACTTAGTTGGTTTTTATCAGTTTTATGTTACTAGTTACTTTTAGTTTGAAGACATGAAAATATTCCAAATGATTGAGTCCAATCGGTGGAAAGATATTTTGTAATCTATTACAATGGGCAGTGAATGGAGTTAATATTATGGGATACACAAAATATATTAGTTATATTGAGTTTAGTTAAAGTGGGAACATTTACTTGAGCAGGTCACTCAAGGTATTGTTCTTCACTTCATCTTTCAGTTATTTATTTCTGTTAATAGTTGTGATTAGTTTACCATTGTTCATGAACCATATGCAAGTTAATTGGAATTTCATCTCTTGCTTATTATGAATGAATGTTTGTGAATATGAATGTATTGATTATTAGTAGCACTCCGGAGGATAGTTTATCTGAGTCATTAGTTTTTATTAAGTTTTTAGTTAATGCAGTATTAATTTATTATTAGCAATTTAGTTACAGTTTGTATTGTAGGTACTTATAGCAACTAGTTGTGGTTTATACTTTTATTATTTTGTAGTTTTGTAAATTTCCAACAAGCGGAATAACTTAAGTGGGGTAGTTTAGGTAGCTTTAAGTCCATGAAGGCATATATAATGCTACACCACCATAAGATTACAAGACTTGGGTTGAAAATTTAATGTGGTCTTAAGTAATGCAAAGTGGGCTATTCATCCAGTTAAACCTTTGAATTGAGTAGATTTTACCAAGTTTACAATACATTAGCTTAGACTCTACATCTTTGGCACCATTGCTAGGGATGGTGCTATCTTCATAGACTAGTTTTTACAATTTTCATAGTTAATTTCTTTTTTCAAGCATTAGGACTGTTAGATACCATCTTTTTCAACACCGAAGATATATTGACATTGTGCAACACCGCTAAATCTAAAGCTATATTTCATGTATGCAAAGGCAGAGAGATTCCTTGGGTAAGTTCCTTCCCTCCACATGCCAAGAAGCTATATTAGAGATTAGTGACTATAGTGCTCAAAGTGAAGGTACCACTAAAGAAGAAATTTCCTTCTCACCAACATCTAGCACACATATAGAAGGAACATACCGCACCATGGGTGATGCAACAAATGATAACATTGACCAACCAACATTTGAGTTCCCCATCATTGACCAATAGAGGACTACAGTGTTGAAGAACATTCCTCCTTCAACATTACCAATCTTTGATGGGTTAATTACTGAGGACCCAAATACATTTCTCTTTGAATTTGATGTCCTATGCAAAAGTTATGACTATACTTCTGCTGCACATAGGCTAAAATTTTTCCCTCCCACCCTGAAGGATGCAACTTTGTGGTTCATGGGATTAGGTAAGGATGTTATTCCTAATTGGGACACCATGAATATAACATTTTTGGAGAAGTATCAGGGCTATTGTAGAGGACTTGATAGGAGGAAAGATGATATATTCAAAATAACACAAAAGGATGATGAACCTTTAAAATATTATGTGGAAAATTTTATTTTTCTCTAAAGAAAAACTCCCAGAACAAGTTGTCAGAAGAGTCTCTCAAGTTAGTCTTTATGAGGGGAGTCAATGAAGACTATATGGATGCCTTGAACCTCATTAGCTAGGGAGATATTTATTAGCTACCATTTTCAAAAATTTGTAAGGCCTACAAGAATTATTCCAGAACCTTTACAAAAAGGCCAAGAGGAGATAAAAAATTAGTGATTGGTAAATCATCTGTTGGGGTTTTAAAGATAAAGCTGGGCAATTTGTTATCCAACATGAAGGAGGATATCATCAGTCATTTGGAAACTCAGTTGGATACTCTCTACATCCAGAAAAAGTAGGAGGAAGATGAGGCTATGTTCACTAAATATTGTCCAAGCTATAGTCAAAGCAAAGCAAATTGTAAATGCAAAAGAGTGGTCAGTATTTAGCAAGATAAAGTTGAGAAGCTTGATTTTAAACCAATTGAAGGAGATGATGGAAAAATATTTTATATAACATAGAGGAGGCCATGGTAGCATAGAAAAGGTATGCCACAAGACCCCCTTAGCTTTGATTCATCCTTTCCTATTGGGAATAATTTTTTTTTGCTTGGAACTCTTAGCCTTGGAAAGTAAACCAAAGCTAGTGGAAAAACCCTCAATAATGGCCACAAGCTCAACCCAATTGGAACCAAAAAAAAATCCTTGGCCACCAAAAATTTTAAGATTCTAATTATAATCCACAATGGCCAACCCAACAAAATCAAGGACAACCTCAGTGGCAGAAGGGCCAACAATGGCAGCAAAAAAAAAAAAGAACTACCAATAGCCTATGCCCCCTCCTCCACAACAAAAACAAGATCTAATTCCTCCATCAAATCTTGCATCTGAACCACCCAAGCAATAACAAATAACTACCCAACTTGCACCTAACCCTAACACTAAGCCTATTCAACAAGCTTATACTAATGAAGCTATGCAATACCTCGTTTATGGGGTAGAGGTGAGTGATGTCCACCTCATATCAAGGAAACAACTTGATGGACCTTCATCCTCCCAAATTATAGAAACAAAGGATGAGGAACTTTTAGTTGAGGATTTTGATAAACCATCTTTGGAACTTGAGCCAAATTAGGTACACCAAACTACCTCAAACCCCAAGCCACCTTTTCCTAAACACCTAGCTCTACAAAGCATCACACACAGGTTGAGGTAGATCTTGTAGGACAATTGAAAGATGTGAGAATCAATCTACTACTTGTCCAATCCATCAAAGACATCCCTATCTATACCATAAATGTAAGGGATCTATGTCTTAAGAAACCAAGCAAGAAAATAAAAGATCCATAGAAAGTCCATGTCTTGGGAAATCTTGTAGATATCATGTTAGGAAACATTACAATACCTAAGTATACAAACCCTGGCAGTCCAGTTGTGGATGTTAAGATTAATGGAACCCTCATTAAGAATAATTTGATAGAATTGGGGGAAACCATTAATTTCATGATGAAAGAAATAATGTAGTTGCTTAATTTGGTCAACCTTAGGCCCACACAAACTATTTTGTAGCTAGCTGATGGGTCCACGATTAAGCCTAAGGGAATTATTGAAGGCCTAGTCATTGCATTGGATTCTTGGGAATACCCTACAAAACTCATAGTGTCACAACCCAAATTCAATCATGCAGGTTACCCACTCATCAGGTAGGCAGGCCTTGTTTAGCAACAGTCAATGAATTTATAGGTTATAGGTATGGTAAAATGATAATATCCAATGGGATAGTTACAAAAAACTTGGTTCTTTATCCACTAGCCCAACCATACGTAGACTTTGAGCACAACATTTGGCCCAATTTGGGTGAGGAGGAGGATAACTATTCTCTACAGACATTGATGACTATAGAGTGCAACCCCTTATTGGATGACCAGGATGAAGATGAGCTCATTTCTCACATAATCCAAAATGACTATGGTATGAGTCCACAACAACAAGACTACCTCATATGTCTACAAGACCCCTTGAAAAGTATTATACCCACCAATTCTACAAAAGTGATATCGTAGCTATTTCATTCATTACTACCTCAACAATGTTTGCCCATCACACCAAGCCTTGATCTCTCATTAGTTCAAGATTCATCAAAGGAGTTGGAAATCATGCTAGGAAGGAAGTTAAATATCAATAATTCCTTGCTAGAGGAACAAAATAATTCCATGTAATCAGTGCTACAAGCACACTCAGCCACATATGCATGGGATTACCATGATATGAAATGCATAGACCTTGATTTATGTATGCACAAGATTTATATTAATGAAGGCTATAGACCCATTTGACAACCACATAGGTGTTTGAATCCTACTCTCAGGGAGATAGTGAAAGATGAGCTAGAAAAGATCCTTGATGCAGGTTTTATCTATCCAATATTAGATAGTGAATGGGTCTCACCTCTTGTAATTTTTCCCAAGAAAGGTGGGAAATGGAGAGTCTATGTAGAATACACAAAATTGAATACAATAACTAGGAAACATCACTTTCCTTTGCCACATAGGTGTATGAATCCTACTCTCAGGGAGATAGTGAAAGATGAGCTAGAAAAGATCCTTGATGCAGGTTTTATCTATCCAATATTAGATAGTGAATGGGTCTCACCTCTTGTAATTTTTCCCAAGAAAGGTGGGAAATGGAGAGTCTGTGTAGAATACACAAAATTGAATACAATAACTAGGAAACATCACTTTCCTTTGCCCTTCATAGATTAGGTACTTGACTCTCTAGCTAGGAATAAGTAATTGTCATTTCTTGATGGTTTCAATGGTTATAACCAGATTAAAATTGCTCCAAAGGATCAGAACAAGACTACATTTACATGTCCTTGCGGGACTTATGCTTACTCTGTTCTTCCCTTTGGCTTATGTAATGCTCTAGCTACCTTACAAAGAGAAGTACTCAACATATTTTTTGATTATGCACATGACTACATGGAGATATACATGGATGACTTCACCACTTTGGTGAAAGTTATGAGGAAGCTCTCAATAATTAGGAAAAAGAGCTAAAAAGGTGTAAGGAACACAACCTTTCATTTAGCAATGAGAAGTGGTTCATGATGATGACACATGGAATTGTGTTGGGGCACTTTATATCCAGTGAAGGAATTCAGGTTGACCCACACAAGATAGAGATACTATCTACTTTACCTATTCCTCATAAACAAAGGGATGTTAGGAGCTTCCTTGGTCATGTAGGCTACTATAGGTGGTTTATCAAAGGTTTTAGTAAAATTTCTGCACCACTATTTGTTTTGTTGAGTAAGGACATTGAATTTAAATGGACCTTTGAGTGCCAACACTTTGAAGAACTAAAGAAAGCTCTGACTCAAGCACAAGTGTTGAGAGGGCCTAATTAGACTCTCCCATTTCACATACTTGCAAATGCTTCAGATTTTTCCATTGGAGTAGTCTTGGGTGAAAAGGATGATGATAAGGAGTATGCAATTTATTATATCGACAAGAATC
The DNA here is from genome assembly GCA_007258455.2 of Sequoia sempervirens. Taxonomy (NCBI): domain Eukaryota; kingdom Viridiplantae; phylum Streptophyta; class Pinopsida; order Cupressales; family Cupressaceae; genus Sequoia; species Sequoia sempervirens. The sequence goes on from VDFB02000008.1 coordinate 333,876,372, forward strand.
TTCAAGGGGTAGAGTTAAACTATACTGTAATAGAAAAAGAGATTCTTGTTGTAGTCTATGATATTAATAAATTCAGACACTATATTACTGGCTATTCAATCTTTGTCCATATAGATCATACATCAATCAGGTATTTGATGAAAAATCCAGTAGTTGGAGGGAGATTGGTAAGATGACTAATTATCTTATAAGAATTTGACATCACCATAGTTGATAAAATTGGTAAAGAAAATGTGGTGGTAGATTTCCTATCAAGATTGCCAACACAATCAACTAAAGGAGTGGTATGATTCATTTCCAGATGAACACTTGTTTGCTTTACAAGTATAGGTACCCTGGTATGCAAATATTGCTAATTATTTGGTCATAAGGCAGATTCTACAACATTTCTCACCAAGAGAGAAAAGACAACTGGTTCAAAAATGTTTCCATACTCTTGGATATTTGGTTATCTATTTTATACAGGGCCTGATAACATCATGAGAAGACGTATCAAGGAAGATGAGATCTTTGGTATCATGAAAGTATGCCATGCTGAGCCATACAGAGGTCATTTTGCAGCAAATAGAACAACCTTTAAGATCATCACAATTGGATATTATTGGCCTACTTTGCATAAAGATGTTAAATACACTAGAAGCTGTGATAGGTGTCAAAGGATGGGAAGGACAACTTAGAGTGATGAAATGCCCTTACAACCTCAATTGACATTGGAACCTTTTGACAAATGGGGTTTAAACTTCATTGGGCCAATCTCTCCAACATCTAACAACACATAATATATCCTTGCTTGCGCTGAATGCTTCACAAAATGGGTGGAAGTCAAGGCCTTGCAATTTTCTAGAGATGGTAATGTGGCTAATTTCCTATATGAAGATATTTTTACTAGGTATGGAGTACCTAGAGAAATAGTCACTAATCAAGGGCCCCAATTTACTTCTAATCTAATTACCAACACTCTACCATCCACAAGCTAATGGTCAAGTAGAAGTCACTAATAGGGAGATTGAAAGTATTCTCACTAAGATAGTGCAACTACATAGGAAATATTGGTTCTCATGGTTACCTAAAGCAATTTGGCATACAAAACTACATGGAAAACAACCACTGGATTTACACCCTATGAGTTAGTCTATGGAAAGACAACAGTCCTTCCTTTTGAATTCAAATATAGAACATTGAGGACAACAATAGAGTTGGGAATGGATTTAATAGATGCACAGAAGGAAAGGCTTCCTTCTTTAAATGGGTTGGATGAGATAAGAATGGAAGTAGTACATCATACAAAGGTAGTATAGTAACAACGGGTGAAGTGGCATGATCAATATATTAAAACAAAAGAGTTCATTGTGGGAGATTGGGACCTGCTATATGATTCACGGTATAAATATTTCAAGGGAAAATCCCAGTCCAGATGGTTGGGCCCCTATGAGATTAGCAAGGTTTACCCTAATGGGGTAGTACAATTACACACCATTGATGCAATTTAGTTTTCCCTTCTTGTTAATGGCCATAGACTGAAATTATACAAGAAGCCATTACAGAAGGATGACTTCATATTTTCATTAATACAACAATATGGTTCTCTTAGTGAACCTGACATAGAATTTGATACATTGAGTCCTACTTTAGTTATTCGTGATATATCCATCACTTTTGGTGGCCCAGAGATTGAGCTACACATCTCAGTCCCATGAGCTTCCTTGGCACTAAATTTTCATGTTTTTTTTCTCACATGCACACACTGCACATTATAATAATGTCCACAATATCTTCAAAGGGATTTGCTATCAATATTCACAAAGGGTTTTGATGCCGTAGGGACCTGTAGCTTCATACTGTCAACGTTCAAAATGGGTCATGACATTGTAGGTGCCCATAGCAACGTTTGGCATTCAAAAATAATATTCAACTCAATTGGTGCCATATTTATTGCAAGTTCATTCACATTCATTTCAAATATATTCGTGTATCATATCCATCATTTCATGTAAAATAAAGTACCATAATTCTTTTATTACCCTCTCTCATTTCAATTACTTAAGCTGTCAAATCACCAGCTCATACTTGTCATTTTTTCCCATCATATCCACTCACCACCCACTATTCATTATCTTGTAGTTAATATCTGTCACATTGAATCAATGAATAAATATATTCTTTCAGTATCCATGAGTGAAAGATGGTTATTTCTACAAGGCAGTATTTAAGGTATGTTGTTATGATTAATCTAGTTTTCTTTAAACTTTCATGCACTTTTTTATTTAATTCTATGCATGCAAAATATTATATTATTAATTACCATAATTATGAATTTACACCACCTCCAAATCATCAACATGAAGGGTAAGTGCACCAAGATGGTTCCCAAAAAGGGGGCTTAAGTGGCCACTTTTTTTTTTGAGAAATTAGGAAATATGACCTTGGACTGAAATTGAGGATACTACACTCAAAATTTTGAGATGGAACAAAAGAAGGATTCAAAGTGCTCGAGTCTACTTTCTAAACTACTAATTTATTTTGAAAATGGTTGAGATCAAGGGGTTCAACAAAGGGATGCACACAAATTGGTGTTGATTTTGTCAGAAAAGCATAACATAGCAACTCTTGTGTGACCTGGGCACGGTGAACTTTTTTGTAGTATTTTTAATTACTAGGTTATAAATTGGCTAATAATTTATGTAGTTTTACATGCATGATTTTTCGATAATTTTTAATAAATATTTTATTTTTTACTAATTTTTGAAGTGGACACTTCTTGAAAAATACCAATTTTTAGCCGTTATACCTAAAAT
>VDFB02000008.1:333882487-333952969 GCA_007258455.2 Sequoia sempervirens
GGAGAGGTTATAGGGGTTGAGATACGAGGGAGAGACTTGAGAGAGAGAGGGAGGGAGTGGGAGAGAGATAGAGAGTAGATGATAGAGGGTATAAGGGTTAAGGGTAGAGGGTAGAGGGGAGAGAGATAGAATTATGGTTTAAGGGTAGAGGAAAAGAGATAGAATTAGGGTATATAGGGTATAGACAAAGAGAAAATAAATCTATTAAAAAACCAACTTTCTCATAACACGAGTGTGTTTTGAAGAAGTAGAGATATGGCTGTTTTAGGAAGAAATAACGTGCTCACATTATAAGTGATAAGATTGCCATTCCAACGATGTAGGGTTAAGTTGTGGAATGGATTAAAATTAGGAATTTTTCAATTTGAATATGTAATAAATGGGTGTCAATCTTCACAAGACCTCAAATGAATGAGTTTCAAACAAAGTTTCAACCAACTTTCTTTCTCTTCAATTTTAACCCTTCACTTTGCCTTGTCTAGTAGGTCAGCAGACTCTAGTTTTAGACCTTTTTCACAAAATTCTCAAATGATTTCACAAAAAAATGACTGATCTAGATAGCCATTATTGAGTTACAACACATACTTGAAAATCAATAGTGATTGTCTTGGAACATGTGCATCAAAAATGACCACCTTCGTTGTCCTCTTTAGGCTAACTAGGCCTAATTTATAAAGGAACATACCTTTAAAAATTAAAAAACCCATTGAAATTGTTGGGGAAACAATTCTCATGTATCCAAACCCTCAAATCCATAATTTATCTCAAGAGAAACTCACTCCACCATGCCAAACCACAAAACCCTTATTTTATGCTAGTATGAGGAGGGTTTATTGAAATGAATGGTTCCAAACCTTACCAGAACATGCCACCACCTCATACCTTCTTAAAATCACCTGAAAAAACTCAAAATACAATCACCCAACCTCTATATGCAATATTTTATCAAACCCTAGGGTGAAACCTCATTTTTCATGCCCTTTTCCATCAAAATCCATAGAGGCAGCAACACAAACCCCATAAAACTTATTCCCTTTCACTAAATAAGCACCCTAACATCAAAATGGGTTTCTAAATATTTATTGGGTCTGTGGAAACACAAAGATATTGAAAAATAGAACACAATCACCTTGTATAGAACCGTACAATTCAAGGGAAATTAGATTTTTGGTAAAAATACAAAAAAATGTAAGAAAAGAATGAATTTTATTAATCTTCTTCTAAGTACATGGTACATTTATGCTAGGAATGGTCCCCTTTCACACCCAAACATGCATAATCACTCTAAGCTATGTTCAATCGACTCGATCCCTTAAGAGTCCAAAGTGCAAAAGGACAACAATCTTTGACGGGGTATTACTCAGAAAACATAGCGCTTACAAAATATTTGTCGGTGCCTATGAGATCATGTGGGGCCCCTCTATTATAACCTCTATCCCTTTTTGTTATCTCGGAGTGGTTTTCCCATGGTGTCGAGTTTTCACTTGATGGAAAAAGTGTCAAATGCAAGCAGTGCAAAGTTGCAAAGTAGTGCAACTTTTGTTCAGCAACTCGTGTGATCAAACAAACAGTCCCAACATGTAAAAATAGGTACTTTTATGCTAGGAATGGTCTTTTTTCGCACCCAAATACATAGAATCGCTTTGAACTATGTTCAACGGATTGATCCCTTAAGAGTCTAAAGTGTAAAATGGCTGCAAACTTCAACATGTTGTTACTTGGATACTACGATGCTTATAAAATTATCATCTAATTCTATGGGATCATGTTGGGACCCTCCACAAAAACCTCTCTTGGTTTTCACTATCTTGGAGTGGTTTTTCCGTGGTGGTGGATTTTCACTTGAAAAAAAAGTTGTCAAATGCAAGTAGTTGAAAGTTGTAAAATGGTGCAACTTTCATTTTGTAACTCGTGTGACCAAACAGACTATTCCAACATGTCCGAATAGCTATGTTTATGTTAGGAATGGTCCTCTTTCACACCCAAACATGCGGAATCGCTCTGAGCTATGTTCAACCAGATCGATCCCTTAAGAGTCCAAAGTGCAAAATGGTGCAAACATTAGCATGCTATTACTTGGATACCGTGACACTTAGAAACTTTTTTTCTAATACTATGGGATTAGGTTGGGACCATCTACAAAAACCTCTCTCGATTTTCGCTATCTCGGAGTGGTTTTCCCGTGGTAGTGGATTTTCACTTGGGGAAAAAGTTGTCAAATGCAAGTAATTGAAAGTTGCAAAATGGTGCAACTTTCGTTTTGCAACTCATGTGACCAAATAAATTGTTCCAATGCATATGAATAGGTATTTTTACACTAGGCATGGTCTCCTTTCACACCCAAACATGCGGAATCACTCCAAGCTATGTTCAACTGGATCAATCCCTTAAGAGTCCAAAGTGCAAAATGGTGCAAACTTCAACATACTGTTACTCATATATTGTGATGCTTAGATAATTATCGTCTAATCCTATGGGATCACATTGGACCCCTTTACAAAAAAAATCTCAGTTTTCACTATCTCAGAGTGGTTTTCCTGTGGTGGTAGATTTTCACTTGGGGAAAAAGTTGTCAAATGCAAGTAGTTGAAAGTTACAAAGTGGTGTAACTTTTGTTCTGCAACTTGTGTGACCAAAAAAATTGTTCCAATGCATCCAAATAGGTATGCTTATGGTAGGAATGGTTCTCTTTCACACCCAAACATGTGAAATCACTCCGAGCTACGTTCAACCAGATTGATCCCTTAAGAGTTCAAAGAGAAAAATAGTGCAAACTTCAGCATGCTGCTACTCAAATACCATGATGCTTACAAAATTCTTGTATGATCCTATGAGATTCCATTGGGCCCCTCTATAAAAACCTCTCTCAAGTTTTTCTATCTCAGAGTGGTTTTTCGATGGTGGTGGATTTTCACTTGATGGAAAAAGTATTAAATACAAGCAGTGCAAAGTTACAAAGTGGTGCAAATTTCATTATGCAACTCATGTGATCAAATAGACTATTCCAATGCATCTAAATATGTATGTTTACGCTAGGCATGGTCCTCTTTTACACCAAAACATGCTGAATCACTCTGAACTACATTCAACCTAATCAATCCCTTAAGAGTCTAAGGTGCAAAATGGCTGCAAACTTCAACATGCTGTTACTCAGATACCGTGACACTTAGAAACTTGTTGTCTGATCCTACAAGATCGTGTTGGGCCCCTCTACAAAAAAATCTCTCGATTTTCTCTATTTTGGATTGGTTTTCCTGTGGTGGAAGATTTTCACTTGATGGAAAAAGTGTCAAATGCAAGCAGTGCAAAGTTGCAAAGTGGTGTAACTTTCATTCTACAACTCGTGTGACCAAACAGACTATTCCAACACATCTGAATAGGTAGTGTTGCACTAGGAATGGTCCTCTTTGGCACCCAAACACGCAGAATCGCTCTAAGCTACATTTAATCGGATCAATCCCTTAGGAGTCCAAAGTGCAAAATGGCTGCAAACTTTAGCATGCTATTAATTGGATACTGTGACAATTAGAAACTTCTCATTTGATCCTACAGGATTGTGTTGGTCTCCTCTACAAAAAAAATTCTCAATTTTTGCTATCTCAGAGTGATTTTCCCGTGGTGGCAAATTTTCACTTGGGGAAAAATTTGTCAAATGCAAGTAGTTGAAAGTTACAAAGGGGTGCAACTTTCATTCTACAACTCGTGTGACCAAACGAAATCTTCAAATGCATCCAAATGGGTACGTTTACACTAGGCATGGTCCTCTTTTGCACCCAAACATGTGGAATCACTCCAGGATATGTTTAACCGACTTGATACCTTAAGGGTCTAAAGTGCAAAAGGGAAGCAAACTTTGACGAGCTTTTACTCAAAAACTATGATGCTTACGAACTCTCCCTCTGAGCCTATAGGATCACGTTGGGCCCCTCTACAATAACCTCTCTCAATTTTTGTTATCTCAAAGTCATTTTCCTATGGTTTCCAGTTTTCACTTGATGAAAAAAGTGTCAAATGGAAGCAGTGTAAATTTGCAGTGGTGCAAATTTTGTTTTGTAATTCGTGTGATCAAACAAACTGCTTCAACGTTTCTTGATAGGTAGGTTTACGCTAGGCATGGTCCTCTTTTGCACCCAAACTCACGGAATTGCTTTGAGCTACGTTCAACCCGCTTGATCCCTTATGATGGCATGCAAAACAATTAAAAAAAGAAACATACACATGGTGGTTTAGAAGTATGAGTATTCCACACAAAAAGTGTATGATCATTGGTACAAAGCACCTTGTTCCTCCATTTGATGAAAAAGGTATAGTTCAGTGGTTTTAGTCATTATAATGTCAAATAAGGCCATGATAGGCCATTTTGTAATCTTTGTTTTAGTTTTGAGTTAGTGTGGGGTCATTTGAGTCAATTATGTAAGTACAATAGGGAGTATGAATAAGAAAATAGCATTGGTAAAGGAATTGGAAGAGATTACTAATGCTGCCCTTATTCAAAATTTAGAGTTTAGGCCTTAAAAACAAGGCTAGATGAGGTGAAAAGAAGAAATTGCTTGAGAATAAGTTAGAATAGGTTTGAAATAGGGTGAGGTTGTGGATTTTGACGTGTTCAAATGGTTTGCAAGGACAAGGGAGGTCAAAAGTATGTTATGGAATGATGCCCTACTTGGGAAAAGAGGGGTTTTGAATGAAAAAGAGAGGTTTAAGCGAGTAAAAGTGGGTAAAGTTAAGGGGTAGCATAATTTTGTGGTCAATTAAGTTTGTGCAGGAAGAATGAAGAGTGTTGGAAGAGGTTTTGAGGTTGTATGATGTCTGGATATGGGATTTTCAATAAACCCTAGTGAAATTTGAGAAAAGTGAGGGTTTAGAGGATAGTGGGGTTAGAGGGCCAATCACACCCTAAAAATTGTGGATTTTGTGGATTTGCAGACTAGTAAATGCTGCCCAATGGTTTTTTACAATTGGAAGAGTGATTGAGAGGGTGTTGCTTTGTTAAATAGACCTATTCAGGGGTCTAGGAGAGCATTGAGCCCATTTCTTATTTGTATTATAAATTATAACTTGCTTTCTCCCAAGTCCGTTTCATATACAAGAAATAATATTGCAAAAAGTTGACATATAAATATTTTGACATGTTTATATGGTGACGCATCAAGAACATAACAATTCATTTTGCACTATCAGGATTATGCTATGAAAATGTTTAAAGACTATTGAAGATAAATGTTTGTATGATAATGTGTCAAGAAGTTAACTACTTCATCTACTTTGAATATTATCTTTTGCAAGTGTTGTGAAGATTATGTATCCTTTGCTTAATTGAGTTGTTCCAATCAAAGGATTAAATATATTGGAATATTTTTATGAATCATTTCATGGAATACCAATTAAAAATGTGTTTTTTTCTTTTAGATAAATTTTTTTAGCATCAATCAGTTAATATTTAAGATAAAACATGAAGGAAAACAATGATCAATGCTAGGGCTAACCAATTAATAAGTATACACATGAATAAGTCGAGCATGTACATGTGAATAAGGGAATCACAAGTACTCAAAAACATGTAAGCCTTGAAGTATACACACAAATACATAGTATACACAAATTAATACAAAGTATATGAACAAATACAAGTTATATGCATGAAAACACGTAAGCTACAAAGTATACATTGGAACACACATAAGTTGTAAAGTATACACTTGAATACATGTAACTCATATTTGTTGAACCATCAATTTAGAATGCAAATATGGACACCATCGATTAAAAAAAATTGTATTAACCAAATAGCCATGTAGAAATACATCAATATATGTTGATATAAGTATGAAATATAGGTACAAAATAGCCATATAGGCATACAATGTCAAATATATTCAATACAAAATATGTACAAAACTGCCATGTAGGCATACAACAAAGGGCTCTAGAATCAAAAGTCATTGCTCTCCATGCTCATGAAATAAAATATTTCCCTTTGCTTGTCGATCGGATGGCGATACATCTATCACTCATTTCTATTGTGCTTGAGGAGTACTCCTGCTGCTCCTCCTAATGTTTAGTTCTTGGTGAAGTTTTATTTGTTACAATAAGAAGTAAAGACATTAATATATAGAAATTACATTATAATAAATGATATATTTAACAAAATAATCACTTACCGCCATCTAATATCACTCTCCATGAGGGAAATATTGGTGCACCTGGGCTGAGGCATGCTGAAGCCCTGTATAAACCATCCAAATAGAAATGAAACTACGAATCAATAATGGTTTTCTTTTTCATGAACTAACATCTATAACAATGAATGTAAATTGAAATTTAGAGGATTGTATAACAGATGAAACATCGATCTCCATTGCCCTCATCACATTTAGAGGTGTTTCGGCTTGCAACATTTGAAAATAAAACAAAAAATTATTCAATCACAAAAACTACAATAGTGATCCACGTCATGAATTATAATGTATGAGATAATGAATAAAATTTTGAGTACTTATTAAACTCTATATTTCTAACTATCATGCTTACTATTTTCCCTATCCATATCTTGTTCGAAAGGATGTGTTTTTAGGATTTTACCCATAGCAGCAAGCCAGTGAACTGTTTGATCAAATTATTTTGTAGACATGTATGATAACTGTGGTGGAATAGAGAAGGCAATGAACTATTTGAAAAAATTCCTAAAAGAAATGGGGTCTCATGGTGATGGAATGCCATTACAAACAAATGCACGTCATGGCATTCCATCACCATAAGACTGCATTTCTTTTAGGCATTTTTTCAGAAAGTTCATTGCCTTCTCTATGGTATTATTGCTTACTATTATGCTTTGATAGATATTTTTCAAAACATCCATAGTTTTTTGGAAAGAATCTATTTTAGGCTTTTGGCCATAGCAACAAGGAAGTGAGTAGTTTGATAAAATGCTTTGTTACACATGTATAGAAAATGTGGTATCATAGAAAAGGTGGTGAGCTGTTTGAAGAAATACCTCAAAGAAATGTGGTCTCATGGTGATGGAATGAAATTCCATCACGATGAGACCAAATTTCTTTGAGACATTTTTTCAAACTACTAACTGCCTTGTCTATGCTATTGCTTACTATTATGCTTTGATAGATTTTTTCCAAGCATCCGTAGTTTGTTGTGTAGGTGCACCTTTGCAAGCACATGCCTCCATGAGGAAAATTTAGGATTTTGAATTGGTTAAGGTGTTTTGATGATGTAATAAGGCTTAAATATCCATTTTGGAGGTTTTAATAGTCTTAGTTAATTTAGGCGTAAAGTGTAAAATTGCAAAATATTGACAAAGTTGTCAATTTTAAATGTTGTAAAAATGCAAAAAAGCTGTAAAGGCATGGAATGCCAAGGGTAAAAGTAGTTTTAGAGGTTATTGAGTCATTGTAGGAATTTGGAAAGGTTGGAAAATATTTAAAAATGATATGATCCATTGATGTAAGTTGTTGTTGGAAAGGTTGAGTCTTTGAGGAATTTTTTCAAAAAACTCATTACTTTGTCTATGCTATTGCTTACTATTATTCTTTCATATATTCCTTCTAAGCATCCATAGCATAGAAAAGGTAGTGAACTATTTGAAAATATTCTGAGCAGTAAAAAGTGGTCTCATGGAATGCCATGACAAGCAAATGCAATTGGAAGCCACTCCTAGACTTATTACTTATGCTATGTGAAGTAATTGCATCACTGCTTATGTTGAATTTCTAAACAACTATATTGTAGTTGAAATTTTGTCATCTGTCAACATCTAGTTATTAGTTATGGAATGTGAAGTAATTCTTTGAGTTTGAATGATGTGCAATGCAATGTAATCAACGATATGAATATAAGCTACACAAATCTATTAAGTACAATTCATTAGTTAAACACTTTATTCTATTACCTACGTGTAGGTTTGAGTAAATCCATTGGAACTAGGAGGTGTTCCCTCAAAACCTCCGATATTATACTATTCAACATCCAAAATCACATATTAAAATACCATTCATAAAATAATGCTATTAACATGTAATAAATTTATAATTGTTTACTAGTTACATACCCCACCGATAGGTGTATTACAAAAATAAGTAGGTGTAGGGATGGTGTATCCAGTCTCAACACTGTGACCCTGCAATTTGATTAAAGTCATAAAACTAAATTATTTAATCTTGCATTTCAAAATTGAAATTTAATAAATAAAATTCAATAAACATGCTAATACCTGAGTATCAATGCCATACACCTCATGCAAAATGTCAGCTGCCCTCTCCATCTCCATAGCTATAGACGGATCCTGCGTAGTAGCCTCCTAAGTGTTGGTGGGGTCATATGAACAAGTCGCCCTACAAAATTGACACACATGGGTTCGAAGTCCACCACTCGAAGACTCCCCTGGATGGTGGTGTAGAATAGGGATAGTATGCTGGATGACAGTCTTGGTCAAAGTATTGATCACCTACAATGTATCTACATCAACACTCTCCTTCGTGATGAAAGGAATAACAACGTGCTCATGAGGTGGCCTAGCGAGAGCTCATCTACCTTGCCTCATAGGATCCAGCTATGCACCAGGTCTATCCTAAGCTGACCCCCCACCTCTCCCCTAGAACTCCCTCATATAATTTTTTTTTGAGATTTTATTCAATATGAACTCATTGTATAGTTTCCTAAGGAAATACTGTGGGACTTCACAATTGTTGCATGGTGGGTAATAAAGAACCATGTACCACCTATCATAAAAATACTTCCTAATTTGTTGGTGCTAGCACTGATGAATAGGAAACCTCTTCGCATTGAGGGTAAAATTTTGATTTGTGCGTGGGTCAATGAATAATGAGCACAAATCACCTTTTGTATTTTTTAAATCCTTTACATCTTTATATGATAGTTTATCCGAGTAATAAGCCCTAGCCACCTGCCTCCTATCTTTCCATCCAGTTATTTGTTTGCTAATTGAATCTACATTTTTTAACATATCTTTCAATGAACTTGCCAGGGTCATTCTTTCCATGGTTGAACCATTTGGATCACTCAACCTACTAATTAAATCCTCAATTTGTTTTTTGTTGTTCTCAATTTCACTCATTAAATTTTGTTAAGTGCCAGAAGGGTGTTGAGTGATTGGTGGAGGTTGTTGTTGTGGTTGATTTTGTTCTCGAGGATTTGGTTGCTCTTCTTGTTGAGGATTTGCAAGTTGATTTACATCTCCTACAAATTCAAAAAAATAAATATCAAATACAACCTAAAACTAACAAATTCAAAACAAAAAGAAAAAAATCCTTACCTCTCACACCTCCTCATCATCATGGCGCCATCCTTGAAATGAAATAGCAATTGTTGATGAATATTTTTGCAAAATACCTCCTCCTAGAATGTGGGCATGAAAAAATAGGGGTTTTGGCTGTGGGCACAACAAAAAACACAGTTGAAATGCAAGAATGAATGCATTTCTTTTTTTTTTATTTTAATATGTCATAACACGAGTGCGTTATAACATACCCACATTATAACGTGCTCACATTATGGGCTCATTGTGGCTGAGCCTTAGGCTCACCACACCAAGCCATAATGCGAGCACATTATAACACTCACGTTATGACTTCAAAACATTTTTTAAAAAATGGCCACAAATTGGCTACTCATCTCCATGCACCCACCCTGAAGTGAGGTCACTTCACCAATTAAGTTAGGGGAGGGTATGCCTTACTTGATCTTTTCGCTAGTCCTTTTGAATCTACTATTTGAATCCAAATTTAATGAATATTATGACATGAAAAACCCTTAGTTATGTTTTATTTTTACTGCTATTTTTGTTTCCATTTTCAAAATTTCTAAAACTTGAAACACTGAGAGTTTATGAGAACTTCAGCTTGGTTAGACTAGAGTTGAACTTAAAAGGTAATTTGTAGTGTTAGTATGGTATAGTAGTAAGGATATATGAGGAAACAGAGGTTTTGAAGTGGTAGAGTGGTTTGAAGGTGGTAGGAAGATTGAGTTGAATTTCTAGAGTTGAATTTGATATATTGAGTAGAGAAGAAAACAAGGATGGGAGGAGATATTATAAGAAGAGAGCCAATGAGTCAGCAAAAAAATTTGGAGGACGCAACAATCCTTCCTATCTTCACAAGGGTTGGAGGGCTCAACTACTTTCTAAAATTAACAAAATTTAGTGATGAATTAACAATAAGATTTGCATAAACTCTTTAATACAATGAAGCCATGGTAAAGGGAATTTATATAGATGCATCTGAAACCACCATTGCATAGGTTACAAGAGTACTAAGGACAAGAATAGAATTCCTAGCTCGGTTTGATGCAATTATAGCTCAGGAAAAAAATTGCATAAGAGAAGAGGAATTGGATTCCTCATCACAAGGTATGAAAAGAATTTCTCTCCACTGGTTGTGGGAAAGACGTGCCTCCTACATTATTAGATACATTACCTATGATGGTAGACATAACCTTTTGTATATGACCCATTTCAAATTTTTAAGTCATCTCAGGCATAATAGGGTAGTAAATGTACCAAATTTTATTTACAACTTGTTGAAAAAAATGGCCTCAAAGTACTAGAAGAGGAAAAGTGACACTTCCCTCTCTCATCACTGATTAGTTACTTTATTGATAAAAAAGAGTCTAAGAATTCAATACCCACAAGTTAAGTGGGAAGATTTTAGGGCTAAGGAATGCATAGATATTAATAGTTTGTTGGATGCACCCATAGTGTCTAAGGATACAAAAAACCAAAATGAGTTTGAAGAGGAAAACCCTCATGTTTCGCCTGTGACCTCACCTACCTGTAGCTAAGGTGAGCATAAAGAACTTGCAGAGCCAGAGTCTAGGATTCCCATAAATGAAGAATTACCTTTTTTCTAAGAGCCAAAGAGGTAGTGTATCTACCTCCACTATACCCTTGAAACTAGAAGAAAATATTTCAAAGAAACAGGGGGATAGTCAAAAGTAGAAAAAGGAGGATGTTCCTAAAAAGAAAGAGTGTTTAAAAGGAAAAGAGGAAGTTTGAGAAAGAAGTATTAACACCTAGATGCTTTGGTAGGCTCAAAAAATGAAGTTCTACAAAATGAAATGTAGAAGAACAACCTTAGGAAGAATAGCATCAGAAAAAACAACCTTAGGAAGATGTCATGCTCTTAGAAATTTACTCTGAATTGGAGGGGAATGCTCCTGGTAATGAGAATATACTAGTGAAACGGAGAAGGTATGTAGAGACCACTCTCAATTTTGAATTAGAAGACATATTTTATGCTAAGAATTCTAGGCAGAAACCTTCCCCATTCCTGGAGATTGTGAAGAGAGTAATGAGTAGTTTGAGAATCCAGAGGAAGTTTACATTAAAAACAAGGATGTAAGAAAGGAACTCCAAGAGACACTAGAAATAATTAAATAACTAGAGGAATTGGTACAAAATTATGAACAAAAGGATAAAGAAAGAGAGGAAAAAATGAAGGAGATGGAGGAAAAACTGCAGTTATATGGTCATGACACTAAATTAGATGTGCTGGCACAATTGGCTATTACTAAGATAGGGGATAAGGAATTGATAGTGCTAGATGAGAAACCCCCTTCTCTCAAAACTTTTGATTATCATACAACCTGTTCACTTGGATATCAATTGTGGAAAGTAATTTATAAGTTTGCAAAGGAAGAGAAGTGGAGAAAGGAAAAGGAATTTAAATATGAACAAGAATTGGAGAAAAGAGATATAGAATTGAATAAAACAACAATTGGGTTGGAGGAGATAGCAGATGAGGCTGCACAAATATTTAGGTGTAGGCCTCCAATGAGAACTTATGCACTATTTTTACAAGAAAGGTTTTTATGTTTTCAATTTAGTAGATTAGTTAGCAAGCATTCAATCAACATGAGTCAAAATTTTGAGTTTTTTGAAGTTTTTTCTGCTTCCACACTTGAAGACTAGGACCAGTTGTGTGAGTTTTATTTGCACAACTATGTGATACTTGATGAAATAGAATGAAACCCTTTAATCTTGATGGGGGATCTTTAGATCAGGGCACTTGCCTCTTACTAAAAAAATGAATAGCTTAGGGGTGAGATTATGGAAGAGTATGAAGAGAAAAAAAAATCTATTTCACTTCCAATTAGAAGAGAGGCTAAGAATCTAGATACAATAATTGATGAATGGATGAGAATCCTTACACATAAGGGAGTAGGTAAGAAAATCATGAAGCTCAAGAAGGTGAGCTATGATAGAATGAAGATGTTAGCCATGGGAATAAGACAACAATGTTTTAGGTTTGTGTAGGATAGATGTAATAGTTTGATACTTGAATTGCAGAAGAAAGAGCCACATTCCATGCATAATTTCATTGCTATGCTTCAAAGGGCACATAATTACATGGAAATTGGTATCAACAAGGGAATTCATTGGATGCCACTCTCTTTTCATCCACCTATTCTCCTTTATCCGATCCCACATTAGACAGGGGAGAAAAGTGATGAATGTGAGAAAGTAGGAACTATCTAGATGAAGTAGCTTTCAAAACATCAAGGCTTTTATTTGAGAAAAATTTAGGGTGTTAGCAAAGTTATTGACCTAAGACAATTTTCTCAATAGTATAATCAAGATCCCTAGTGTTTTTCTTGGGGAAAAGCAAAAAGATAGTTGGGGGGCATGATAGGTCTAGATAATGGCTTAGTTTTTGTTGTTTTTATACTTATTTTAAGATACTTTTAAACATATTCTCTAGACAATGCTCCTACACTATACTATCTTTTCATATCCATTATGCAGACTTAAACCTTAATTATGATGATGGAATTATGGTTATAATATATTAGTAGTATATGGTTTATATGAATAAATGTATGGAATGTTGACAGAATGTTATCAGTTAATTGTGATAGTTATCTTCATGTACATGTTTTGTGGAATTAACTTGGTTGTAGTTAAAAAGGAATCATAGCACAGTAGTTGTAGGGTGAACTTGTGGAAAAAGGGATGACTGGACATCAAAGCAGGGGAAGCTCTAGTTAAGCTGAATGTGCTGATCATTGATCAAAATATCTTAATGAAGATTTGACATGTGCTATTATAACTAGTTTAATAAATACTGAAGAACTAGAGGTCTCCTTCACCTATGGAATTTTGAAAAGTGGTTGTATGTGTTGGAACATGTGCCTCAATCCTTACTGACGTGGTAATCCTAAAGGGAAAAGTCACTGTGACAGTGTTCATGTCTGGGCGACTAACAGTTTTGAAGTTCTTGAAATGATCCTATTGCTGTGACAGAGTTGATGTCTTGCTGAATGAAGTCTATCGCTACGACTCTCTGAGTTCGGCATGACCTTTTGGCGATTAGAAGAACTCTGGGTGACAGTTGATCCTTTTGGGCTTTCTCACAGGTGTCGAAGAGAGGTCCTAATGAATGGTGAGTGTCTCACTGATAGCAGACTGCTATTAGGCTAACACAATGATCTCAGGGAGATCTCTTTGCGAGAAGGTAAGTCTCGCCAACGAGGGTTTTCTCTTGGTTCGCTCGCGGTGACTTAAAGACTTTGGCATGAAGTCTTAGTGATCGATGTATGTCTCACCGATAGGAGGATTCTCAGAGGTCTTCACAGTGACAAAGGATTTCGCTGAGAAGTCCTAGTGAAAGTTATAAGTCACGCTGACAAAATATCTTCGGGTTATCTTTGGGCACTCAGAGAAACGTCTTGGCAAAGGGCTTAAGTCTTTCCGACTCGGTAAGACATGATGGAGCTCGATTAAACGTCATGGTGATAGGCACGAGTCTTGGTGACAGTATGACCTTTGGTGGAAGTTCTGTTTCGGTATGACGTCTCACCAAAACCGTGGGGGTCTTGCCGATAGGTGAAAGGATTCAGAGTAGCACAAGGTTGTCGGCAGAAGGTCTTGGTGAAGATGAAGTGTCTTGCTGACGGAATGTCTGATCACTGTGACTTATACATTCGATATGAGTCTCACCGATAAGGGAACCTTTGCCGATAGAATCGAATTGGACATCGATGGTTTCATTATGACTTATAACAGTCGTTATAGCATCTTGCCGACTCATGGAAGCTATAGTGATAACGATAGAGAAACTTTGTGGCATCAGGGAGACACTATGAGTGTCTCACTAATATGCCAAAAAAGTTGAACGCTCTTGACCAGTCTGACCATCTTATGTGGAGCTTTGTGGACCAATCATAGGAAGCAGTTTTCAAGCAAGATGACAGTTGATTTTATGCATCAGTTGCAACGCCAGAAAAATAGCATGCAAGGAAAAATCAAAGCTCGAATGGAAACTGTCTATGGTTGGCAATGGCGGATAAGGATGTACAGTAGGAAAAAATTAGAATGTGTTAAATAAAGGAAAAATGATTCTAATCAAGAACAGAGTGAGTGAATCGAGTTGTTTGGTTGAGAGATTTTCTAAGAGAGTTTTGAATAGTGCATGTTGTAGCTACTGTGAAACATCAGAGTTGTATTTCTGATTGTATGTAATTATTGTTACTGTAATACAAAGAGATTCAGCTTGGTGTGGTGGGTTTTTTCTCGTAAGGGTTTCCCACGTAAATCTGTTGTTTAGTTGTCTTTGTGTTTTTGCTCTATTTCTGTATATCTTTCATGTGTGTCTTAATTAGATTGTAATTTTGTAAAATTAAAATCCCTGCATTTCATTCTTCCCTATGGATTTGGCATTAGGAAAGTGTTTCCACACCTCTGCTTTCCTTACAAGTGGTATCAGAGCCTAGCCAATTGTGTTGTCCTTGTGAGTGGGTTGGGTTTTTTTGTATTAAATCCTTTTCAGTGGGAGTTTGGTAGAGGTCTGTTAATTTAATTGTAGGTTGAGATGGTGAGAACATCTAGTAGAATGGAAATAGAGAAATTCAATGGTAGCAATTTTGAGCTATGGAAACTCAAAAATGGAAGATATGTTAGTTGATCGAGATCTTTGGACTGCCGTGACTAGAACAATGCCTCAAGGCATGAAGCAAGAGGATTGGGACTTGGCAGATAGAAAGTCTAAAGGGATGATAAGGCTCTATTTGGCAGACTCTGTTCTTCTGAACGTGCATGAAGAAAAGACTGCCTCTTCCTTGTGGAAAAGACTGGCATCCATTTATCAGGGCAAGTCCTTGGTGAATAAGCTATTCTTGAGGAAGAAGCTATATTCTTTGAGAATGCAGGAAGGAGGATCTGTTGCTGATCACTTAAATGCTTTCAACATGTTGATTGCTCAGTTAACATCTGTTGGTGTGAAGATAGAAGATGAAGATCATTGCATGTTGTTGCTATGTTCTTTGCCAGATTCTTGGGATCATCTGGTGATGGCTATTGGGAGTATGACATCCACTTTCAAGATGGAAGATGTTGTTGCTTCTCTGTTATCAGAAGAGATGAGAAGAAAATCTTCTGAGATGGCAAAGGAGGCTCTGGCTGTCAGAGGTAGACCCAAGGAGAAAGACAAGAAGAAGGAAAAGAAGTCTAGATCAAAATTAGAAGGGAGATCAAAGTCTCCTGGTAAGAAGTCCAAAGTGAAGTGCTGGAATTGTGGGCAACCTGGTCATGTCCGAAAGGATTGCAAGGAGGAGAAAAAGAAGAAAAATAATTCTTCTAGCAATGATTCTTCTCATAGTGATGCAGACGCCTTCATTGTAGCTTTGGCTACACGGGCATCAGATGATGTCTGGTTGATTGATTCTAGAGCATCTTTCCACATGACATCTCATAGAGAATGGTTCATAAAGTATGAAGAATAAAATGGTGGAAAGGTATACTTGGCAAGTGATTCATCTTTGGAAATTGTTGGTCGTGGAAGAGTCAGAATTCAATTCCCTGATGGAAGAGTGAAGGGAATCAATGATGTGATGCATATACCAGGTCTGGCTCGAAATCTACTTTCTGTAAGTAAGCTGAATGATATCGGAGTGCAGGTCATGTTCTCTAGAAATGGCTGCAAGATGACTAGAGGCTCTATGGTGCTGGCTAGGGGTGCTCGAATTGGTACCTTGTACAAGCTGGATGCACAAGCTATTCAATGCAACAATGTCTCTACAAAGTCACTTATGGTTGCTCATGGAGAAAAGAAAGAAAATGTTCTTGATGGTATAAACTCCATGGAAGTTAAACTTCTAGCAGAGAAGACTATGCTCTAGCATCATAGGCTTGGCCACATTGGTGAAAAATATTTAAAAATATTAAAAAATAAAAACCTGGTAAAGGGGCTTGAAGATTGTAACCTTGAGTTTGAATTTTGTGAACATTGCATATATGGAAAGCAACACCGTGTTTTATTTTATTCCAGTCCTCACAAATCTTCTAGTTTGCTTGATTATATACATTATGATGTGTTTGGTCCGATAAATGTTCCTTCTCTATCTAAATCAAGATACTATGTGTCGTTTATTGATGATTATTCTAGAAGGACATTTGTATATTTTTTGAAAAGTAAATTAGAAGTGTTCGGTCCGTTTAAGGAATTTAAAAACCTTGTTGAAAATTAGATTGGTAAGAAAAAAAATGCTTAAGGACTAACAATGGTGGTGAGTTTTGTTCAGATGAATTCAAAAGGTACTATACATATCATGGGATCAAAAGGCATAAGAATATGCCTTATACTCCACAGCAAAATGGAGTTGTTGAAAGGTTCAATAGGACAGTAATGGAAAGAGCACTAAGTATGCTGTGTAGTGCTGGCTTGGATGAGAAGTTTTGGGCTGAAGCGGTCTCTACAACATGTTACTTGGTAAATCATTCTCCTAACTCTACTCTAGTTGAGAAGACGCCTCTGGAAGCATGGTCTGGAAAGAAGCCCTCTCTAAGACATATTCATGTCTTTGGATGTGAGGCATATGCATATGTGCCATTTGAAAAAAGATCTAAGTTGGAAAACAAAGCTATGAAGTGTATCTTTATTGGCTATAGTGCTAGAATAAAAGGATACAAGCTTTGGAATCCTAAGTCTGAGAAGGTTTTGTATAGCAGAAGTGTTATCTTTCATGATCTGAAACCTTCTACATTGGATCTGTAGTCAGAGAAGAAATCAGAAAATGAAAAGGATGTTGCAGCAATTCCTCAGACTCCAGATAAAGAGGAATTGAAAAATCAAAATGTACCTGATACTAAGGAGAGCTCAAGTAGTTCTGAAAGTTCTGAAGATGATGAAGAACCACCTCAGCCTCAACCTGTGAGGAGGTCAACTCGTGAAAGAAAGCAACCTGAAAGGTATGGGTTTTCTTTAATAGAGTCTACTTGTGCCTATGCTTTAATTTCTAGCACTGATGAACCTAGGACTGTAAAAGAGGCATTTAAAATGTTTAATTCAAACTCTTGGTTGGAAGCCATGAATGAAGAAATGGAATCATTAGAAAATAATAACACCTGCAGTTTGGTTCCATTGCCTAAAGGCAGAAAACCTGTAGGCTGCAAATGGATATTCAAAAAGAAAATAGGTCTAGATGGTAGTATAGAAAAATATAAAGCGAGGTTGGTTGCAAAAGGTTATTCCCAGGTAGAGGGAATTGACTATGGAGAAATATTTTCTCCTGTAGCTAAGCTGACATCTATTAGATTTCTTTTGTCACTTGCATCAGCATATGATTTAGAGATTGAACAGATGGATGTGAAAACAACGTTTCTTCATGGTGATCTTGAAGAAGAAATTTATATGTCCCAGCCGGAGCACTTTGTGGTAAAAGGTAAGGAAAGGCTAGTTTGCAAGTTGAAGAAATCTTTGTATGGTTTAAAACAGAGTCCTAGAATGTTGTACCAAAAGTTTGACACATTTGTCTTGTCTTTGAGATTTGTAAGATCAAAATGTGATCACTGTGTATATTACAAAGCTGAAAGTGATCAAATTCTTATTATTGCTCTATATATTGATGATATGCTGTTTATAGGCAATAGTAAGCTAATGATTTCTAATCTTAAGTCCCAGTTTTCTGCAAAGTTCTAAATGAAAAATCTTGGTGCAACAGGGTATATTCTAGTAATGGAAATAACCAGGGATATAAAGGATACAAAACTTTGGCTCAGTCAGAGTAAGTATATCATGACTGTTCTAGAAAGATTTTGTATGACTGAGTGCAAACAGTTAGTTGTTCCAGTTACACAGGGAACAAAGCTATATGTTGAGGATTGTCCAAAATATTCTTCTCGGATGGAGGACATGACCAGTGTGCCTTATGCAAGTGCAGTTGGTAGTCTTATGTATGCAATGGTCTGTATAAGGCCAAACATTGCCCAAGTAGTTGGAGTTCTTAGTCGGTTTATGGCTAATCCTGGAAGAACACATTGGGATGCTGTGAAGAGAGTTTTTAGATATCTGAAGGGCACTTCAGAATATGCTTTGTGTTACCATGGTAACTTGGTTGAATCATAGAGAACTCTCAGTATTCGAGGTTATGTGGACTCTGATTGGTAGGGGACATTGACAGCAGAAGATCCACCAGTGGATATATTTTCATGATGAATGGTGGTGCAGTGAGTTGGATGAGCAAGCGGCAAGATGTAGTCACTTTGTCTACTATAGAGGCAGAATACATGGCAGCCACACATGCCTGTAAAGAAGCAATCTGGTTAAAACATTTTTGTTCTAACATTGGCTTTGATGCAGAAAAGATTACTATCTATTGTGATAGCCAGAGTGCTATATGTTTGGCAAAGAATCCTACTTTCCATGCCAGGACAAAACATATAGATGTATAGTATCATTTTGTACGAGATATGGTGGAGGATGGGAAGGTCTCCTTGGAGAAAGTGGATACTCTAGAGAATGTTGCATATGTATTGATGAACCCTGTGAGCATAGACAAGTTCAGATGGTGTGCCAGTTTGATGGGCCTCTTGGCCCATGTTTTTAAGTAGTTTGTTTATGCTCTAGAGGTGTCAGTAAGATCTTTGTCAAGTGGGAGCTTGTTGGAACATGTGCCTCAATCCTTACTGACATGGTACTCTTGAAGGGAAAAGTTGCTGTGATAGTGTTCATGTTTGGGCGACTAATAGTTCTGAAGCTCTTGAAATGATCCTATCGCTATGATAGAGTTGATGTCTTTCCGAATGAAGTCTATCACTGTGACTCTCTAAGTTCGGCATGAACTTTTGGTGATCGAAAGAACTCTAGGCTATAGTTGATCCTATCGAGTTTTCTCACAGGTGTCAGAGAGAGGTCCCAGTGAATGGTGAGTATCTCACCGATAGCAGACTGATATCAGGCTAACACAATGATGTCAGGGAGATCTCTCAATGAGAAGGTAAGTCTCGCCAACTAGGGTTTTCTCTTGGTTCGCTCGCGGTGACTTAAAGACTTCAACATGAAGTCTTGGCAAACGATGTATGTCTCACCGATAGGAGGATTCTCGGAGGTCTTCACAGTGACAAAGGATTTCACTGAGAAGTCCTAGCAAAAGTTATAAGTCATGCCGATAGAATGTCTTCGGGTTATCTTTGGGTGCTCGGAGAAACGTCTTGGTGAAGGGCTTAAGTCTTGCCAACTCGGTAAGACATGATGGAGATCGATGAAAAGTCATGGCGATAGGCATGAGTCTTGGTGACAGTATGACCTTTGGTGGAAGTTCTGTTTTAGTATGACATCTCACCGAAACCATGGGGGTCTTGCCGATAGGTGAAAGGCTTCGAAGTAGCACAAGGTTGTCGGTAGAAGGTCTTGGCGAAGATGAAGTGTCTTGCCGACGGAATGTCTGATCACTATGACTTATACATTCGATATGAGTCTCGTTGATAAGGGAACCTTTGCCGATAGAATTGAATTGGACATCGATGGTTTCATTATGACTTGTAACAGTCATTATAGCATCTTGCCGACTCGTGGAAGCTATAGCAATACTGATAGAGAAAATTTGTGGCATCGGGGAGACACTGTGAGTGTCTCACTGATATGCCAACAAAGTTGAACGCTCTTGACCAATTTGACCATCCTATGTGGAGCTTCGTGGACCAATCAGAAGAAGTAGTTTTCAAGCAAGATGACGGTTGATTTTATGCATCAGTTGCAACACTGGAAAAACAACATGCAGGGAAAAATCAAAGCTCAAATGGAAACTGTCTATGGTTGGCAATGGCAGATAAGGATGTACAGTAGGAAAAAATTAGAATGTGTTAAATAAAGGAAAAATGATTCTGATCAAGAACAGAGTGAGTGAATCGAGTTGTTTGGTTGAGAGCTTTTCTGAGAGAGTTTTGAACAGTGAATGTTGTAGCTACTGTGAAACATTAGAGTTGTATTTCTGATTGTATGTAATTATTGTTACTATAATACAAAGAGATTCAGCTTGGTGTGGTGGGTTTTTCCCCATAAGGGTTTCCCATGTAAATATGTTGTTCAGTTGTCTTTGTGTTTTTGCTTTATTTTTGTATATCTTTCATGTGTGTCTTAATTAGATTGTAATTTTGAAAAATTAAAAGCCCTGCATTGTATTCTTCCCTATGGATTTGGCATTAGGAAAGTGTTTCCCCACCTCTGCTTTCCTTATAGTATGTTTACATATAGTTCTATTTTAACAACATTCTAGTTCTGATAGGATTCTCTTTCCTTTTCAGTTATAGGTTGAATAATTAGAGTCTTAATTCTATGCTCTATTATCTAGGAGTGGAGTTAATGATTTTGGTTAGTTGTTGCTTTCAATAAATATTCCCTCAACTTATATATAGCTGTTGGTTTAATTTGTAGGATACTTACTTGGTTTTTATTAGTTTTATGTTACCAGTTACTTTCAGTTTGAAGACATGAAAATATTCCAAATTATTGAGTCTAATCGATGGAAAGATATTTTTTAATCTTTTACAATGTGAATTGAATGAAGTTAATCTTATGGGATGCATATAATCTATTAGTTAGATTGAGTTCAGTTAAAGTGGGAATAGTTAGTTGAGCATGCCACTCAAAGTATTGTTTTTCACTTCATCTTTCAGTTATTTATTTCTGTTAATAGTTGTGATTAGTTTACCATTGTTCATGAACCATATGCAAGTTAATTGGAATTGTGAATGAATATTTATGAATATGTATGTAATGATCATTAGTAGTACTTCAGAGGATAGTTCAGCCAAGTCATTAGTTTTTATTAAGTTTTTAGTTAATGGAGTATTAATTTATTAGCAACAATTTAGTTACAGTTGTGATAGGTCGAATGTGAGCATTAGAAAACAAGCAACAAGTGAAATAGTGCAAATAAACACAAAGAAAACAACCTACACCTCAAGATTAGCCTAAGTTGGAAATGATACAAGATAAAAATCAATAAAACGAAACTTTATACCTTACGTCGAATCGATCCTTTGGTTGGACCTTTGATCTTTGATGTGTATGCTCCTTGGATGGCAAGTAGATATAAGCTAAGTGATGTTGTGAGGATGAGTGCAAGTGGATGAAAACAAGAAAATGGCTAAGTATAAGTTGAGAAACAAAATTGCAAGAGTTTGGCTAGCAAAATGATCTCCCCCCAAATGAGAGAAAAGAGGGGGTATTTATAAGATTTTTGAGAATTCCTAGAAGAAATGGAGGGCCAAGATTGAGCCACCAAATATCAAGATGTAGGGCTAAGGTGAGTTGAGAACTCACAAGCCCTCACATCTTGACATGTGGCATGTGATTTAGCCCTAAAAGGTGAAGTGGACATGAGGTGGAAGGAGAAGTACATGACATGGAGGGGTACAAAGTACCTTGGGATTGGACAAGATCTCCTCATAAAGGAGGTCCTTGTCCCCATGTGGGTGAGAGGACATGTGAGGAATTAAAATTCCTCAAATATTCTCATGGGGAGATGGGAAAGAATAAAGAATAAGTGAAGGACATGTGGGGAGAAGTGAAGGAATTAAAAATTCCTTTTGGGTGCCTTGGGGGATTAAAAGGTGAATTAAAAATTCACATGGGGAAGTGGAGTGCCTTGTCCAAAAGGAGAAAGCCTTTAATAAGGTTGACTCAAGGACATATGCCATAAATAGGATGAGGATTAGGTTAGGCTAATCAAATGATTAAGGTTGTGCAAGTACTCAGTTAGATGGACTAATGATTCATTAGAAGCAAGTGAGAAATTATGGAGGATGTGACCTTAATGATGGTTAAGGGTGTGCACATGCTAACCCTAGTTAATTAGAAGAAGATGAGGTAATTAAGATGGATTAGGGGACCAACTTGCAAAAGTTGGAGGATGTGACCATGAGAGAGAAAAGAGGAATTAAAATGAATTTTAATTTAAAAGGGGAATATGACTAAATTAAATAAAAGGGTATATTTATTTAATTTAGAGGAGGAAGGGGGGGGGTAAAGTATTAAATTAAATACTTTAAGACCTTTGTGCAAGATGCAGGGTATTAATTAAACAATTGGTTTAATTAATATTGACAGAGGGGATAAGCAACCGGATGAGCAAGGAGACGTGTTTGATCATATGGAAGTGATCAAATTGGACGTCTACAATAGTCTTTACTGTAGGCACCCATAGGATAGTTTAGCCAAGTCATTAGTTTTTATTAAGTTTTTAGTTAATGCAGTATTAATTTATTAGTAGCAATTTAGTTATAGTCTGTATTGTAGGTACTTGTAGCAACTAGTTCTGGTTTATGCTTTAATTGTTTTGCAGTTTTATAAATTTTTAGCAAGTAGAATAACTTAAGTAGGGTAGTTTAGGAAGCTTAAGTCCATGAAGGCATATATAATGCTGCAACATCATAATATTACAAGCCTTGGGTTGACAATTTAATGTAGTCTTAAGTAATGTAAAGTGGACTGTTCATCCAATTAAACCTCTGAATTGAGTAGATTCTACCAAGTTTACGATATATTAGCTTAGAATCTACAGTTACTCACATAAAAAATTTATGGATGGCACTATTATAACTAGATATACCTTGGTTAAAGAGGCTAGAGAAATTAAATATTTTTTGTAGAATTATGAATTAGATTTTTGGAAAAAAATAATCTTCCAAAAAGTACAATATTTTTCATGAAAACTTTGGTTCATCGTCAACTCAAGATAGCTTAAATCCTTCAATTCCACATGGGTGATATTCCCTCCAAATACTTAGGAATTCCCCTCTTCTTACACAAAAAAATAGAATCCTTTTGGGTTGATTTATTGGATACATTTCAATTGAATTTGGTTGGGTGGAAAGGGACTCTTTTGAGTCAAGTTGAAAAATTTCAATTGATAAATCTACCATGCAAAATTTTGTAGTGTATGCTATGAGCCTGTAGACACCTAAAATATGACCTTTCCTAACCACACCTAATTTTAGCCTATCCCTAGCCCATTGATTAACTAAATATCTATTATTTATTTAATTATTCTCATCCTTTCCCATATTTATCATAATCCTTTAATTAAATAAATATTTACTATTTATTTATTTATTTTCCCTTCACATGATCCCATTAATTAAATAAATACTTTATTTATTTAATTAATTACCCTTTATCCTCTTTCCTTTTCCTTATAGTCCTAACCTTCATCTTGTTTAGAAGGATCATAATCTAAATTTGTCCTCATCTGACAAGTGTCCCCTTCATATGTCTAACTAACTCCTTGTCTAGATTCACTAAACACAAACACTTAGCAAAAATTCAAACTAACTTTTCATCTTATCCACTCATCTCATTCACCCTATTAATCCTATCCATTTCCATAAGGATTATTGTTCTTATCTCAATCCAAAACCTAGATCCTATCCATCATGTACCACTTGTCATATGATTGTATCCTTGATACAAACCCTAATCCTCCTTCAATTTTAGCCATCCATTATAAATCATTTATAGTCATAGATTTTTCCTTTTCAAGACTCTATATCTAGAGGCTCTCATCCTTCATCAAATCCTAATATATGAAATTTGAAGCTATCATACCTACATGCTTCCATTTTGATCTCTTATCTATCAATAATATCAAGGTTATGCAAGAGCATTTAGAAATCCACATATCAATATCAAAGAGCAAATCAAATGGAATACTTGGGTGTACTCCATTTCCACTCATCGAGGAGAGAAGCAAGGATTCTAGGTGAAGGTAGTGTGCTTTGTATTGATTTTATTTTCCTTTGTTTGCCTTCAATATTTTCCAACCTCTTCAAAGCCCTTTTAAAATAATTTTGAATTTTTTTTGAAATGTTGGAATATATCTAGAAAAAAATTCTTTGGGTTCGAGTATAAGAGAGAAAATTAGTTCCATTACTAGCATGGGAGGGTGTTTGTAGATTAAAAAAAGGGAGGATTGGGTATTAGAAAGATCAATAAATTTAATCTTTCTCTTATGGCTAAAGTTTCTTGGAGATTTATTTTTTACCACAAATAATGGAATAAGATACTAAAGAGAAAATATCTCTCTCAACATAGGATCTTATAGGAGTCTCTTGATTGCTTGGGTTCACTTCTTAGATCAAGTATTTTGAAAATAATTATGGATAGTAGGAGCCTTGGAAAAAATGAGTTAAATGGAAATTGAGGAATGTTTCCTCCATCAAATTTTGTGATGATATATGGATTCTTGATACCCCTCTTTCTAGCTATGATTAGGTGGGACCTTTGAAAGAGAGTTGTTTAAGGACTATTGGTAACAAATTTGTTGATTACATGAGAGGGGATCATGGAAATTTATTGCTACTTTGGTCCCCTCTCCTTCCTTAAATACCCATGTCTTAAGGCTTTATTCTCTACTTTCTCAGTACCATATTCCTCTTTTCCCATAGTAATGACCTTGTATGGTGTAGTACCCCTAACAAATCCTATATTTTTTCCTCTAGTCTTTTTGCCCTTATGGGTTTGGATATTCCATCACCTTTTTAGGATAAGATCTAGAATCCATAGTTGATCCCAAAATTGAACATTTTCTTCTAAATTTGGACACAAAATAAGGCCTAACCTTATATAATACCATCAAAGGGGATTTATTTTCCCAATGGATGTGTCCTTTATGAAAATAAGCTAAGAGTGTCACCCACTTTTTGATTGATTGTGCCTTTTTGAGAGAAGATTTGGGAAAAATATTCTCTTTAGAATATTAGCTAGGTAAATCCTAATTCCATTGAAGGGTTGTTTGATCAATGGGTTTCTCCCTCTTCAAAATTCTCCTTGAGGTTTCTTTGTTCCATAATGCCCCCCTATGTCACTTGGGATTATTGGAAGAAGATAAACAATCGTATATTTAGAGATAAAAAAGATATAACTAATAGAGTGGCTAGAATAATCACCATGGCCATTAAAGAGAACTTGATGGTGGGGATTTTAGATAAAATATAAAATTATTCCATAATTGGGTTATCTCCTTTAGATCTCAAAATTGGGAAAGATTGGAACTTACACGTTGATATATCTACACCCTTCAAGAACATGAAGAAATCAAGAGAAGGGTGTTAGAATTAGGTGTTGTACACCTTGCATAATGTTTGTAATGTTTTATTTATTTATTATGTGTGTGGTGCACCTAGGGGTTTTCTAGGTGAATGTGCATCACAAGGAGTTATAATGTTGGGGCCACTTTGTTGTATGTAACATTGGGACATAATTGTCAAATGTAATTATTTAATATTGGGGGAATAATAAATATAATAAAGTACCCAATATTAAATGTGGGGTCACATGATGTTGTATGGTTTTTGGACACATGGTTTATGTAATACCACTTGGTGGTTTTGTGGGAGCTTGTTTCTATAAAAGCAACCACAAGGGTAGTTGTTTAGGGTTGGACAGTTTGCTGCAGGTTAGCAGGTTGAGCTTGTGCATGTGTGAGGGTTTGAAGCATGGCATGGGATGTGTGGATTCATGCTTGGTCACACGGAATGCATGGATAGCTTGTGCTTTAGAAGTGTTCATGGAGTCTCTGTAGATGTATTGTAATGGGTTTTCATTGCTGAATAATACATGGAGTGTGGATGCTTTTGGAGGCTGGGTTTTTTCCCTCTTGAGGGTTTTCCCAGGGTATATCTTGTGTCATCTTTGATGGGTATGTTGTCTATTCTCTTGCATGTTGATGTTGAGTATTTTACTTGCATGTTTTCAGATTTGGGTTATGTGGAAATTGTCATTTCATGGCTGCAAAGTTTTCCTTACAAGTGGTATCAAAGCTTTGGTTATTGGATTGGATAACCCTAGGTTGCATGAGAGAATGAAAGAAAATGGCAAGATATAGGGGTTTTGTAGGTGTTTTATTGTAGATCTGAGGGTTTTGGGTTTGCTGGTTTGATGGGTTGTTTGCAGATTTGGGGTGTGAGAAAATTTTGACAAAATAGGGTTTCTTGGTCATGCATTTAAATGAGGGTTTTGAGGGGGTGAAATTGTAGGTGAACTCCTGGGACAAAATGGACCTCATGGTTGGATTCAGGGTGGCCGAGAGAGAAATTTTGACATATAATATGTCATATTTTGGTTACAGAAAAAAAATACATTGTTTATAAAAACCCCTATTCGGTCGTACGGAAATCGACGGTACAGTCGTCCGAAAAATTAAAAATCCAAAAAAAAAAATTAGAAAAATTAAAAATCAAAAAAAAACAAAAAATGATTGTTTGGGGCTCCGCAGACCCCCCGCCACCGCTCGTACCAGTGGGTACTGCCACTGTCGGCGGGTACTGACAGTGACAATACTGTCACTGTCGGCCCCCGTCGACAGTGAGGTACTGGCTGGCGGTTGGTCCGTCAGCACCCTCAAAACTGCCGGAAGACTTTTTTTTTAAAGTCTTTTAAACAAATTTAAAAATCTTTTAAAGTCCGCCGATTGAAAAGCTTAAATGCCGGACTTCAAAGTTTTCAAAGCCATTTTTAAATGTTGCATCGAGTCCGTACGCAGGAGGTGGAGGGTTGTTTTAAAATGAGAAATTAAATTAAATTTAAATGGATTTTGGAATCTTCAGCTCACCCACCACCGGCGTGCCACCCAAGCACCACCGGAGAGCCACCTAGAGGACAAAATATAGCATTTTTTTTTCAAATTAGCATAACTTTCACTCAGCATGTCAGATTTTTGACTTCTTACAGTCGTTGGAAAGCTGGTTCCAAGCACTATGCAATGGTATAGGTTTTGTTCTATGATTTTGCAGTTTTGATAGTGTTTTTCTTGGTTGAAGTCAGATATTTATTTTGAGCTTTGAGAGGGCATATCGGGTGCATATGGAGTCGAATTTTGGACTTCGAATAGTCAATGGAAAGCTTGTTCAGAGTACTTTACAGTGGATTAGGTTTGGAGATATTTTGACATGGTTTATTTTCTATTTTCTTTATCTGAGCTGTTTATGAGTTTCTTTGACTATGGTGTTATTATGAGCTTATGGATTGCTGGATTTTGGTGATTTGATGATGGATTCATTGTATGCTCGATTGTACATCTCAGTTTGTTCTATTTTTGACATGGTTATCAACATGTATGTTGCATTGTTGTATCTACAAGTTGTGCAATGTTGTAGGCGGTCTATACTTGTTGCACCTATGACTTGGATATGGGTTGTCTTTGCCCATTGATATTTCAGTGTTGATGCATGTTTAGTTTTAGTGGCTTGGTTTAGTCACTTGGTTTGTTGAGTTGGTTGTCATGTTGAGGAGGTGAGATGGTATTACCAGGTATAGTCATGATATGAGACCTATGTAGTTGACTATGATTATGCAGATATGTGGACACGGTTGGGTTGATTTGTTGGTATATTTGGTGGTGATCATGATGTCATGGATGTTTCTTGTGCACTAGAGACTTTGGCATGTTATGATGGTTTTATGTAGGTGCATTGATTGGTGGTATTAGATTGGTTCCTAATTATGGTTGTGGCGGTGTATCTTCTTAGTTTGAGGAGATTGGTATCACGATGTCATGGATAACTTGGTTACACGGTTCAGTGGGAGCTTGTGATAGTGATGGATTGGCGGTGACAGATATGATGGTTTGGTGGTGTATCTTCTTGCTTTAGAGGATGGTTATCATGTTTTCATTGAGAGCTTGGATTCACAGGTTTTGTGTGAGCTTATGACAGTGATGTGGTGTTGATTGTGTGCATCATAGTGCCATGGGATTGCTCGGTATCACAGTTCAATGGGAGCATTTGGAAATGATGTGGATCCATTATTGATTATGGATGGTTTTCTTCAGTAGGTGATCTTTGGTGTCATGGAGGAGCTCTTGGATTCTGTGTGCTACAGTGAGAGTTCTTTGACATCAGGTGTTGGAGATGTTGAGGTATTATTTATGACTTGTTGGTTTTGACAGGTGATCCTTGGTTGTAGGATGGTTTTGTTATTATGTCATGGTATACTCTTGATTACTAGTTTAGAGTAGTGGCATGGTGCATGTTATGATGATTTATTCATGTGATCTTCTTTTTGAGAGGATGTGAGATCATGGTGTCATGTTTATGTTCCTGATTCTGTAGTTGGAGCTATGACTTTGATCTTGGTTGGTTCTTTTTGTATTGAGTACATTCATTATTTGCTTGGTGTTTAGCATGGATTGATTGGTACAGGTGCTCATGGATACTTGGAGACTTAGGTGAGGCTTGGTGTTCTCTTGTGGTTAGAGACATGTTTTTGAGATGGTTACTCTTGATGAGATTTTAGCAGGAAGTCCGAGGGAGCCTACACCTTGGTTGGACGTGAGTTCAACATGGACCAAAGAGGAGAGTGTTCTTGGTTGAGTCATGATGACTTGGATATCCTGGAGGAGCATTCTCATTCCCCACTCTTGGTCTACTCGCAATTCACTTGAGAGGTATTGCCCATTATTCTTTCAGGTGCATTATGTTTATGCTTTGTCTTCTCATGGATATGGATCTTGAGCCATGGATATTTGGTTTCTGGAGGGTTCATTTGAGGAGTGTTGGCATGCTTATCTCCATGCACATGTTGGGTTTAGGAGATGGTTTATTGGGCTGATTTCCTTGGTTTGGGAATGGTTACTTTGAGTTTGATCTTCTTGTTTTGAGATGCTTACATCCATGTTAGTTACATATGTTATCTTTGATCTTGGCGATTGGATGGATGGATGTTGTTATGGATTTTGTTATGGGGTGTTATGGAGGAGATCATACTTGACACAATTGGCATTTAGAGGTGTGTGTAGGAGGACATGCTACAGGTGTTTGGTTTGCAGGTTTTTCTTATCAATGTGGATGTTCCTTGTACTACATGTTTACTTCTATGAGATGCTCGTGGTAGACTTGGTATGCCTTTGTGATGGTGCCTTTTTGGGATGTTAACGAAGCGACGCGTTGAATGCGCTTATTCCAGGTTTGCATTCATCTTGACATTGCCCATGCAGTGGGAGCTCCTGGATGTGTATGTCACTTTTGACAGGTTTGCACATGGAGTTTGTTATTGTGGTTTATGGGTGGATATGTTGTTGGCATAATTTTACTATGTTATGTATACCTTGGAGGTATGGATAGTTGGATGTGTTGGCACTTGCTATGAGTGTCATTTCAGCTATGGTGATTTATTCTTGACAGCTACTGGTGCATATTGGATTCAATGTTTGTGTTTTGAGATATCAGGTTGAGGTAGGTTTATGCTTCTTTGTGACAGTTAGTGTGACGTCTCTTTGGATGTGTTCATATCTTAGTGCAGTTGGCATGGTGGAGGATGGGAGCATTCATGGATGAGATGGTGGTCACCTTGGTTCTTGTTACAGGTTTCTTGATGGAGCACATGGAGCACTTGGATTCTTGGATGGTACATGTTGCCTATGGAGTTTGTTATCTTGATGATTGAGCTTACTTGTTACCCCCTTATGCAATGTATACAACAAGTGGGAGATTGTTAGAATTAGGTTTTGTACACCTTGCATAATGTTTGTAATGTTTTATTTATTTATTATGTGTGTGGTGCACCTAGGGGTTTTCTAGGTGAATGTGCATCACAAGGAGTTATAATGTTGGGGCCACTTTGTTGTATGTAACATTGGGACATAATTGTCAAATGTAATTATTTAATATTGGGGGAATAATAAATATAATAAAGTACCCAATATTAAATGTGGGGTCACATGATGTTGTATGGTTTTTGGGCACATGGTTTATGTAATACCACTTGGTGGTTTTGTGGGAGCTTGTTTCTATAAAAGCAACCACAAGGGTAGTTGTTTAGGGTTGGACAGTTTGCTGCAGGTTAGCAAGTTGAGCTTGTGCATGTGTGAGGGTTTGAAGCATGGCATGGGATGTGTGGATTCATGCTTGGTCACACAGAATGCATGGATAACTTGTGCTTCAGAAGTGTTCATGGAGTCTCTGCAGATGTATTGTAATGGGTTTTCATTGCTGAATAATACATGGAGTGTGGATGCTTTTGGAGGTTGGGTTTTCTCCCTCTTAAGGGTTTTCCAGGGTATATCTTGTGTCATCTTTGATGGGTATGTTGTCTATTCTCTTGCATGTTGATGTTGAGTATTTTACTTGCATGTTTTTAGATTTGGGTTATGTGGAAATTGTCATTTCATGGCTGCAAAGTTTCCTTACAAAGGGGTGGTTTGGAACCCACATCTTTTGGGTTGGATAAAGGTTAACTTTTACAAGGCCTTTAAGGGAAACCCAAGAGATACTAGAGATGGTTGAGTTTTGAGATATGATAAAGGTAAGTTCATTTATGCTCTTTCTCTTCCTCTTGGAGTGTATTCTAATAATTATTTTGAGGTGGATTCAAATTTAAATGCTATCAAACTTGCACATTCTAAAGAATTCAATAAAATTACTATAGAAGGATTCTCCTTAAATATTATTCAATTCTTGAGGGGTATCCAAATTAAAAGTTGAGTGATTGATACCTTTATAAAATACTCCCTTAAGCCTGTCAATTCCTTTGAGGAAGTTATTTTTAACATTTTTCATAAAGGTAATAAGCTAGAAGACTCTCTTGCTAACTTGGGAATTAATTATGAGAAAAATAAGATTTAGGAGGATTTGGTTTCTATCCCATGCAATTTAAATTCATTATAAATAATTATTACTTTACATGTAGTAGCTTGAAATTGAGGTGTAATTATGAGTAAGGGAGGAGAACTCATATAATTAATTTATGATGGTTTCTAATAATTTTTGTATCATTATTGAATGTTTACCATCTATTCCTAGCTAAAAGAACATGGGTTTTTTTGGGTGCCTATGAACATGGATGAGGATAAATATAAGATGATGGTTTATGATTGAAATAGGATAGAACCCTCAAACTATGAGGGGATTTTTTGAAGACCTCAAGTGTGGAAGATTTTAGAGTAATTTGGTCTAACCTTGTATCTTGAAAGATTCAATGGTCATGATACTGTAGCCCAAGGATGGGGTGGGAATGTTAGTTAAATGAGGATCTTATTTCCCAAATTACTAGTCTCTCTATAGAAGGAAGGAAATTTTTTAAGGATAGGAAGCCTAGTGATGAAGCTCTCCAAGTATTAGAAGAGACTATCATGAGGTATTTTATTTAGAAGAGAGGTATAAATCCATTCATGGCTATCATTTTATTCATTCAATCACTTCTATCACAAGATGTGTGTCTCATTTCTATTTTTTATCTTAGCCAATATGAAACACTCAATAATTGAGAGAAGAAAGACACCTAATATGGTTCCTCTCTATTAGGGCCTCATTCTCTTGATTGTTAAATATATGAAATCTCATACTCTCAATAGAAAAACCATTTGTGAATGAGATAATTCCATGAAGAAACCCCACCACAAATGTGTGAACCATACTGATACCTCATCCTCTAAATATTTTGAGGAAGAAAATCTATGAGGTTGGGAAGGTGGTGAGGATTCTAGTGATTTGGTTCAAGAAGTGTTGGGTCCCTCACTAATTTAGAGCAATGAATTTGAAGAGGTTATTATGCCTACCTAGAGGAAGAGGAAACTTAAGATTTAAACCCCCAAACCTTAGTGGCTAAAAGGAGAAGGGGAAGAGAAAAGTAGATGGGTTAAAGGGTTTAGAGACTGGTAATGAAATGGAAAGTGGTGAATATCTGGTAAAGGGTGGTGAAGAAGAATAAGAAGCATCTATTTAAAAAGATAGCAAAAAGGGGAAGTCCATCTTGGTGGAGTTGGAGTTTGTAGTCACATTCCCTATAATCCTAGTCCCTACCCTTGACATTGCTAAGGATTTCCATGAGGTTATTTTAAAGACCTCTAATCATGAAGAATTTTTAGAAGTCCTAGAATAGCAACACAACAGACAATTAGCACTGACTTTAGCACTAGATTTTAGTGTATGGCAAAAATATGGTTCTTCAGTTCATCGTCAGATTTAGCACCTACTTTAGTGTCAGATTTGGTGCCAAAAATTTGGTGTCAGAAATAGCATCTCCTTTAACACCAGGAATAGCACCAAAAATTGGCATAGGAAATAGTTCCTAAATTGGTGCCCAAGTTGGCTTCCAGTTTTGCTTCCATGTCTGCTCCCATTTTGGCTTCTAGTTTTGCTCCTAGTTTTTCTCCTAGTTTTGCTTCCAGGTTTGCTTCCAGTTTTTCTTCCGGTTTTGCTTCCAATGTGATGTCCAGTTTTGCTTCCATTATTGCTTCTGGTTTTGCTTCCATTTTTGCTCCCATTTTAGCTTCCATTTTTGCTCCCATTTTAGCTTCCATTTCTTCTCCCATGTTTGCTTCTAGTTTTGCTCCCAGTTTTGCTTCCAATTTTACTTTCGGTTTTGCTTTGAATTTTGCTTCCAATGTTGCTTCTAGTTTTGCTTCCAATTTTGCGTCCAGTTTTGCTTTCAGATTTACTTCCAATTTTGCTTCCAATTTTTCTTCCATATTTGCTTCCAGTTTTCCTTCTAGATTTGCTTCCATTTTTTCTTTCAGTTTTGCTTCTAGGTTTGCTTCCAATTTTGCTTCCAAATTTGCTTGCAGTTTTTCTTCTTGCATTCCTTCCAATTTTGCTTCCATTTTTGTTTCTGGTTTTGCTTCCAGGTTTGCTTCCCGATTTTTCTTCCAATTGTGCTTCTAGTTTTGCTTCAGATTTTGCTTCCAGGTTTGCTTCCGATTTTGCTTCCAAATTTTCTTCCAGTTTTGCTTCCTGCATTCCTTCCAGTTTTGCTTCCCATTTGGCTTCTAGTTTTTCTTCTAGGTCTACTTCCGATTTTGCTTCTAATTTTGCTTCCAAGATTTCTTCTTGTTTTCTTCTAGTTTGGAATTCATTGTTGCTTCCTTTTTTTCTTCTAAAAATGCTTCTTTTTTTGCTTCCCTTTTTGCTTCTAAAAAATGCTTCTTGTTTTGCTCCTGATTTTGCTTCCAGTTTTTCTTCCAAGTTTGCTTTTGGTTTTGCTACCAATTTTGCTTCCAAGATTGCTTTTGGTTTGTTTCTAGTTTTGCTTCCATTATTGCTTCTAAAAATGCTTCTTGTTTTGCTTCATTTATTAATTTAATATTTTTTAATTCTATTTAATTAGTTAAATATATGATGCATCTTAAATAACTCATATGATTATAGAGTAAGTAATTTAATTATTTAACTCATATGATTAAATAACAAGATAATTATTATAACATGATCATCATCTATAATTAAAACAAGTGAGCCAAATATCTATAATTTAATTGAATTTGACAACATCCATCCTGAGCAGTAAATTAAAATCATCATATGTAATAAATATCCATCCAAAAATCATTGACCACTTTTACTATATATATAAATTGACAAGTCAATGTTGATAAGATCACCATCATATATAACTAAAACAAGTGAAAGTCAAATATTCCAGTAGATCAATAACATGTGAAAATGATACATGTCCAATAGTCGACATAAGTCAAAATGATACATGTACAAATGATATAAGTAAAAATGATAAATTATTTAACTCAAATTGATACAAGTCAAGATGATACATGTCCAAATGATATAAGTGAAAATGATAAATTTCAATATGATACAACTCAATAATATGGTACTGTAGGCCATGAAAATGATACATATGATAGTAACCATGAAAAGAGGAATCATAACGATATATCAACAATGATCCATGATGCAGTCTATATGATCATGAATGTCACTGGGTACTACTAGCAACTGCCTCATCATCATCACCACCATTGTGATCATCATCATCATAACAATATATTAGAAATGATCCATGAAACAAATTATATGATCATGAATGTCGTTGGGTACTACCAACAACTTCCTCATCATCATCACCACCATTGTGATCATCATCACAATCATCGTCATCGTCCTTGTCATCGTCATCATCATTTCCATCATCATTGTCATCAGCCTCACTGTCTTCTGTATCTATGTCATCATCATCCTCTGCCATGTGATTTGTACTGGAAAAACCAATATTTTCTGGATCTATACCATGAGGAGGATCATCTTGATCTTCTAGAAGACTTGTGTTCTGCAAAAAAAAAACATTTAAAATAAAAATTTATTATTTATTTCATGCAATAATTTATTTTTCTATTATATATCTAATATTGAAACATATGAGATGAAACCATAATCATATTACATCATATCAAAGTGCACATACCATAATAAAATTTCAAAAAATTTATAGCTAATATGTGATTCCAATGATGTAAAACATGCAACAATTCTAATAAAAGTTAGTAAAGATCATAAAAAAATTTATTATACAATTTAACTATCAACTGCAAATTCTATTACATAACCTTAAGTGCCAACCCTTTGCAAAAGAATGAGGAGACTGCAAGAAGATTGGCTATAGGGGGAATTGGTTTAGGAGATGGAGATGGCTCTTCCAAGCCATCCACTGAGATGGTTTCATACAAAAATGTGGAAGATATCCATGTTTCTAGAGAGCTCATGATTCAGGTTGATATGAAAAATGATGTTGTTCTGGTACCCATATATGGCATCATGGTTCCATTTCATGTAGCCACCATTAAGAGTGTTACAAGCCAACAAGATGGAGGGAATTCTTATATAAGGATAATTCTCAATGTTCTAGGTACCGACTTTAATTCCAACTACATGCCAACATTGAAATTCCGTAGTAGTATTTATGTTAATGAAATTTCCTTTAGATCCAAGGATTCAAAGCACATCAACCATGTGGTACAAATGATTAAATACCACAAATGATCTATAGAAATGAAAGAGTCTGAAAAGGCATAGAGAGCTACACTGGTGACTCAAGAGAAACTTCAACTTAAAAAAAAAAAAGGCAATTAGGCTGGCAAACATTTGGTGGAAGAGGAAGAAAGATGACTTGAACTTTGGAGGCCCACCATAATGGATTTCGCTATTCAACCATGAGAGAAAAAGAGAGAGTTGATATCATGTATCAAAAGATTAAGCATGCATTCTTCTAGCTAGTAGAGAAGGAGATGATTACTTTGCTTCATTTTCATTTTCATAACCATATCATGGCATGGGAACCAAGAAGACCAAGGATGTCCAGTTTTATGTGGAGGTAATGGATGTGGTCCAAAATTTAGGAGGGACAAGAATGTCAATGTATGATCCTAATGAAATTGAGGAAGAACAATAAGAGAGGGACAAGAAAAATAAAATCAATGTAGAGCTTCAAGGATTTTTCAAGTGAGTAAGAGAGCTATGGGATCAACCTCATCTAAGATATTTTTAACTAGAGTTTGATATACCATTTAGAGAGCTTGGATTTCATGGAGTTCCTTTCAAAGGCCCTACTTTTATTGTTACTACGGTAAACTGCTTGGTAGAGTTGATGAAATTACCTTTCTTAGTAATCACTATTAGTGAGATGAAAATTGTTAATCAATTAGGTGCTAATTTCCTGTAGCAATGAAAGAGTCTGAAAAGGTAGAGAGAGCTACATTGGTGACTCAAGAGAAACTTAAACTTTCAAAAACAAAGGCAATTAGGTTGGAAGACTTTTGGATCAAGCCAGTATTTGGTGGAAGAGGAAGAAAGATGATTGGAACTTTGGAGGCCTACCATAATAGATTTTGGTATTCGATCATGAGAGCATAAGAGAGAGTTGATATCATGTATCAAAACATTAAGCATGCATTCTTCCAGCTAGAGGAGAAGGAGATAATTACTTTGCTTCATTTTCATTTGCATAACCTTACCATGGTGTGGGAACCAAGAAGGCCAAGGATTTCCAGTTTTATGTGGAGGTAATGGATGTGGTCCAAACTTTAGGAGGGGCAAGAAGGTCAATGTATGATCCTGATGAAATTGAGGAAGAACAACTAGAGAGGGACATGAAAAATAAAATCAATGCATAGTTTCAAGGATTTTTCAAGTGAGTAAGAGAGCTATGGGAGCAACCTCATCGAAAATATTTTGAACTAGAGTTTGATGTACCGTTTAGAGAGCTTGGTTTTCATGGAGTTCCTTTCAAAGTCTCTTATTTTATTATTCCTATAGTAAACTATTTGGTAGAGTTGGTGGAATTACCTTTCTTAGTAATCACTATTAGTGAGATTGATATTGTTAATCAATTAGGCACTAATTTCCTGTAGCAATGAAAGATTCTGAAAAGGAAGAGAGAGCTACATTAGTGACTCAGGAAAAAATTCATCTTTAAAAAAAAAAAAGGCAATTAGGTTGGTAGACTTGTGGATCAAGCCAACATTTGGTGGAAGAGGAAGAAAGATGACTGGAACTCTGGAGGCCCACAATAATGGATTTCTCTATTCAACCATGAGAGCATAAGAGAGAGCTGATATCATGAATCAAAACATTAAGCATGCATTCTTCCAGCCAGCAGAGAAGGAGATGATTACTTTGCTTCATTTTCATTTTCATAACCATATCATGGCATGGGAACCAAGAAGACCAAGGATATCCAGTTTTATGTGGAGGTGATGAATGTGGTCCAAAATTTAGGAGGGACAAGAAGGTCAATGTATGATCCTGATGAAATTGAGGAAGAACAACAAGAGAGGGACATTAAAAATAAAATTAATGTAGAGCTTCAAGTATTTTTCAAGCGAGTAAGAGAGCTATGGGATCAACCTCATCTAAAATATTTTGAACTAGAGTTTGATATACCATTTAGAGATCTTGGTTTTCATGGAGTTCCTTTCAAAGCCCCTGTTTTTATCGTCCCTATGATAAACTGTTTGGTAAAGTTGATGGAATTACCTTTCTTAGTAATCACTATTAGTGAGATTGAGATTGTTAATCAGCTAGGCGTTAATTTCCTGTAGAAATGAAAGAGTCTGTAAAGGTAGAGATAGCTACGTTGGTGACTTAGGAGAAACTTTAGCTTTAAAAAAAAAGGCAATTAGCTAGTTGGAAGACTTGTGGATTAGGCCAGCATTTGGTGGAAGAGGAAGAAAGATGACTGGAACTCTAGAGGTCCACCATAATGGATTTTGGTATTCAACCATGAGAGTAGAAGAGAGAGCTAATATCATGTATCAAAAAATTAAGCATGCATTCCTCCAACCAGTAGAGGAGATGATTACTTTGCTTCATTTTCATTTGCATAACCATATCATGGCATGGGAACCAAGAAGACCAAGGATGTACAATTTTATGTGGAGGTAATGGATGTGGTCCAAAATTTAGGAGGGGCAAGAAGGTCAATGTATGATCTTGATGAAATTGAGGAAGAACAACAAGAGAGGTATAGGAAAAATAATATCAATGCAAAGTTTCAAGGATTTGTCAAGCTAGTAAGAAAGCTATGGGAGTAGCCTCATCTAAAATATTTTGAACTAGAGTTTGGTGTACCATTTAGAGAGCTTGGTTTTCATGGAGTTCCTTTCAAAGCCTCTACTTTTATTGTTCCTACGATAAACTATTTGGTGGAGTTGGTGGAATTAACTTTCTTAGCAATCACTATTAGTGAGATTGATATTGTTAACCTTGAGAGAGTAGGACTTGGGAGAAAGGAATTTGATATGGCTATTGTTTTCAAAGAATTCAAGCGGGATGTACTCTGCATTGATGCCATTCCTCAATCTTCGCTTGATGGCATCAAGGAATCATTGAACTCCATGGATATAAAGTATTCTAAAAGCAAAATGAACTTGAACTGGCGACCAATTTTGAAGACTATTACTGATGATCTAGACAAATTTATTGAAGATGGTGGTTGAGAATTTTTGAATATGAAAGCTAGTGATTCTGATTCTGATAATTCAGAAGAGTCAAATCAAGGATATGAACCCTCTGATGTAGAAGAGGAATCAAAATCAAATGAGGAAGGTTCAAAAGATGAATCTCTTGTGGAGTTAGATGAGGACAAAGAAGAAGAAGATTTTAAGGGGAGGAAGGTAAAACATGGGATGAATTAGAAGACAAAGCCAAAAATGTAGATAAGGAAAAAGGAGATGAGTTTGACAGTGAAGAGGAAAGGTGGCGACGAAAGGTAAAAGCTACAGGGAAGTATCGGGCACCTGGTATTAGAGATTCAAGAGGATTACCTACCAAGAGGAATAAAGTCAGATGAATTGAGTTCATCTACATCCTTCTACTATTTATTCATGCACATAAATGGTTTAGTTGTTTATGCAAATGATGCATATATGTTAACTTGATCAGTGTTGCTACTTCAGTAGTTTGACTTCTATGACAACCAGCCATTAGGCCATTCTATGCGGGAGCACGTTTGTGTTTTTAGTTAGCTTTATTGGATAGCTCTACTTGGTGTTAAGGAAATTCCATTTATCTTTTGAATGTTAAGAATTCTAGTATTACATGCTTCTCTATGTTGATCATATCAAGTTACAGGTTTTTTATTGCTGATTTCTTTATTTATGGAGTTTTTTTAACTTGGAAGACAAGAATTTATTGCCTTTTTTTTAAATTAGATGGACAAATTAAGTGGCTGGTTATCTATGCCAAGTGATGTAGACTAGAAGGATGTGTTAGATCTATAGGATTCTTACCAAGATGCATCAAAACATTCTTACATGCTAAAATAATGGTAGCATCATGAGGAAGGATGAGAAATATGCATGCAGATCACTTAGTAGAATGGCAACATGAATTCAAGGAAGCACTCCTTGAGATACCATGTTTGAGGAAAAGAAGATAAATCAAATCAACATGGGACTAAGTTACTCAAATGATACAACTCATAACTTAAATGAGGACACTTGAGAGATATTAAAAGACAATGGTCATTAATTAAAATATGCGATGAAAACAAGGCATGCATGTCACCCACTACCCTTTAAGGCAAACAATATTTTTTTCCTCAACATGAAATAATGGGACAATTGAGTGGGATCTAGGGCCAATAGAGAAGCACTTTAGAACTCATCCTATGCATCAATAAACAACTCAACACAAGAAATGAAAATTGAAATATTAACATAACAATATCCAACTAAGTTATTGAAAGTCAACTATTGATACCTCGTTCTCCATCCAGATTAAAAAATCAGCCCACTTTTTTCTTTGTAACTTTTCCTTTTCAAATTGCTTTGGATGCCGACCATATTTCTCCTCCTATCAAAACATGGCACATGGACTAGTTAAACTAATTAATATGCAATCATTTACTTTTTCCTAGGGAATTAAAAAAATATCATTTAACATATTGAATATAGTTACAAAATTACAGATCAAGCCCTATAAACCTTTCTGGCCACTGTGATGTGTGACATGAAGTTTTTGAAGCCTAGCCTTGGAGGCCTTGTCCTGAGACATATACTAATTCAATTTAACTATGCACAAATAAAATTTAAAAATTGTTTAATAAATTTTATATAATCTTATGAGAAAATTCAATTACATGTGTACTCTCCTCACCGAACTTCCTCTGTGCTTCAAACTTCTCATATGCTTTTACATGCTCTTTCCATACTTTTACACTTACATCAATTGGCCTTTTTTTGAGCCTTAGCTCGAGAGGGAATTTTTTCATCTTCTTTGTTTGGTTGCACCAAAATCTCTTGCAATTTTGAGACATTCGTAGCTTTACCTTCTTCATAGACCAACCTATGCCAAATTTAGTCTCCATATCATGGATAACTACTTTTTGCAGGTGTATGGGTATCTTTAAGAATGGAAAATGTAGATGGTTTTTGAACTGTTGAAGGCATGATTCCTTCAACCTATTCACAAACCCTTTTCCAACATCTGTCATTCGGACTTCTCCTAAAACCACATCGTATTCTATCTTCTTATTGTAGGTACCAATGCAAGAATGAAAAATTGGCATGGTGGAAGAAGTCTATGTCCCAGGAGTGGGTAGGACAGTGGAAGCCTTTGCTCCATGTTCTACACTCCTAGAGTTTACTATTACTGATTTCCTCCTGGATCTTTTGCTTGATCTAGGACTGCTTGGGGAATCAATTGATTCCCTTTGACATGGTTGATTTGGTTGCAATGTTTGAGGGGCTTCACTAGATCGGTTTTCTATGTATCTAGAAAGCATTGTCCAGTGTGCATCATCCAAATTGTTCACTACATCTACCCCCAATATGGAAGCCAATGCCTCTTTATATTTGGAAGTCACATGTCCCTATATATATAAAATAAATTTCTTCTTTTAAATTTAAAAATAA
Organism: Sequoia sempervirens; assembly: GCA_007258455.2. Classification (NCBI taxonomy): domain Eukaryota; kingdom Viridiplantae; phylum Streptophyta; class Pinopsida; order Cupressales; family Cupressaceae; genus Sequoia; species Sequoia sempervirens. Next base: position 333,922,868 of record VDFB02000008.1, read on the forward strand.
AAAACTAAAAAGTAAAAATGAAAGAAACAAGGGGAAAATTTACAAATCTATAAATTGACAATGAATTACCTCATTGTGGCCAGAGTCTTCTCCCTTTGTTCTCTTCCCTCTATTGCTTGAAATTTTGAGGCAACCTAGGGCAACTTATTTTCATTTAGTCTGTGGAGGCAAATGAAGTACACACTATCAGGTATGAAAATTTTCGTCTAGTTTGTGGTATGAAAGTTTTACCTTGAATGACTGTCTTTCTAGATTTAAATTCCTATGAATCAATTGCTTGCACACCTATATAGAATATACATTTATTTGAAAGGATATAAATATATGAAAAATGAAACAAATGTATTGTAAAAAAATCAATGCTTGCACGCCTGTATAGAAGGGTAATCTTTGGGGGATAAAAAGGGCACAGAGTGTGGCTTTATTGAGAGTTAACACAGATAGGTCCCATGCTCGAGTTGCATCCACTGATTAGAAAGGAAATGAATGTGTGCACACAATCAATTCGAAACCACAAGCTCATTGTTCTATAAAAGAATAAGTGAAAATTAGTAACAACTAATTTAAGCCTGAAGGTCTCACAAATTTGAGGAAATGATCTATTATTTAGCTGTTGTCTCAAAAGCACTATCTCCTCATATTGTCTCGACCAACCTTTGTTCCCATGGGACTTGGATGCAGTGGGGTGGATGTAGTTTAACGACTTGTCTTGAAAGCACTCAACTACTTTTTTATGGAAGTAAGGTCTGCAAAATTGAATCATAAACTAAAAGCTTGGGATGGGAATGATAAGGAAACCTGGGCATTAAGGTTTCAAAAATGTGTTCATTGCTCTCAGATGTGGAGGAAATAATGCAATGTCTACAATTTTACCCTCCTCCTTTGCAACCACATGAGACTTGACTGATTCACATGTAAAAAAAATAATATTCACAACCCTTTCTTCACAATCTCTCCATTTAATCCAAACAAAAATATTTGTGGGAATGAAAAAAACAAATTGTACCCTTACCTATGGTGTCGCAAACTAAATAGAATTTCTGATCTACTTGCTTGTAGCCCTCCACGCCATTTTTCTCTTTTTTCTCCTCTCTTCCTTTGCAAGGCTTTTTTCTCCTGTCATCTCTTCTGTCTTGACGCGGTAAGTTTTAATTTTTTGTTCTTGATTCAGTAGTCAGCGGGTGATCCCACAATATTAGTTTACAATTTTTGGCTAAACTAGACACTAAATTGATTTTTTCTAACTAAATCTTCACTTTCGAGCACCTATAGTGGCTAAACCGTGAGGAATTTGAAGATGATGCAAATTGTTGATTTGTGACATTTTTTTTTTGTAGATTCTAAATACATTTTTTCAAAATTTTTGGAATAATATTGCACTTCTTTTTCCATCTTCAAAAACTAGTTTTTTTATTAGTAAACACCTTTTTTAAGGACTGGCGCTCATCGTATACCACAAATTTTTTTCCATGAAGGATAAAATTCTATTTTTTTTGAATTTAGATTTGTAACTACGATATCTAGTGCTTCCAACTGGTTTTATAGTGTTTTATTAAATACTTTTTCTTTAATCAAGTTTTGAAGTCAAACCAATTACAATTCATACATAGGTGGACTATATAACACAACTCTTTTTGTATGTATCAAAATTCAATTTTTTTTGTTGGATCAAGGACTTCAATATCTAGTGCAATCATATTTTTCAATTTTTTTTTTGATAATCTTCTATTTTTCCACATATGCAGAACAAAGAGCTTGATTTTTAGTGAAAAACCTACATTCACAAGAAATAAAAAATAAATATAATAATAAAATTAAATTTATTTAAAATTATACTTTTTGGGAAGCTTATAATAAGGACTACATACTTACAAAAAATTAATTTTAAATGAATTCATTTGATCCCCCAAAAGGTAAATCAAAAGTGGTTTTTATCAACATTTTGATAGGTGTAAAGGAGACTATGTCATAGGTATGGTTTAAAACTAGTGGGGTTCTATCCAAGGGGGTTTGATCTAAGGTAGTTTGATCAAAACCTCTTCAATTGGAATGCTTAAAATGGAACCTTTTAAGGATTAAATCATTATATTTTCTAAAAATATACAATTTTAGCAAAAATCAAAATCTCCCAGAAATTGTAAACCACTTTTGTGGGATCACCCCGACACTATAGTCAGCATAGCAAAGTGCGCCTAATTTAGCACCACCTTCTAGCCAAAATAATGTAATCTATTTGGGATGCAAAAGGTGGTGCAAAGTGTGCCTAATTTAGTGCTGCCTTCAAACCAAAAAAAATAAATGTAATCTGTTTAGGATGCAAAAGGCGGCTTGAAGTTTGCCTAATTTAGCACCTAGCAGTGCAAAATGATGTATTTTTCTTGGAAGTTGATAAATAAATTGATCCTAATTTGACTTCATCTTCATATGTACCAAGTGAGCAATCATGGTTCCCTATTTTATCTATTTCGTAACCCATGTCAATTTTGTGGGTACAAAACTAATAGAGGTTAGATTTGTGAACTCAGAAATGACCCCTATACAACTAGATGAGTCACCTAAAGTGTAAAATATATGTCTAAAGTGAGGTTTTGTGTTGGATAGCATATTCGTTGAAATGATATAATTGGTGTACTAAAAATTATTTACTATGTTGTGTATTATAGGGGCGATACGAGGCCATGGAAACATATCATGTCATGTCAAATGAGGACACAACAACTGAAGCAGGACATCAGATACTCAAAATTTTTGACTTAACTTAGGAAAAAATGATCTGATGGCATTTTGTGATACATCCATCTTTTTTCACAGTATTATAGAAATTTATAATGTATTATCCAATCTTAACATAAATTAATGCATGTTGTTGATTATTTGAGATGGAGATCGGAGCAAATGCAGAGCTTGAGTGTTCAACTAGCAAAAGAGGACGTGGACATGGACCTAAAACTGTTAAATCATGTAGAAAATAGTGGGTGTTTAAGGATATGATAGATCATGCAGAAACAACAAATGATTTCATTGAACAAGAGGTTGGTCAGGACTATAGTACATGGGATGAATACTTTGAGAAAATCTATGACTAAAGTGAGGTTTTGTGTTGGATAACATATTTTTTGAAATGATATAAGTGGTTTAGTAAACATTATTTACTATGTTGTGTATTATAGGGGCGAGACGAGGCCATGGAAACAAATTGTGTCATATAAAATGAGGACAAAACAGATGAAGCAGGACATCAGGTACTCAAATTTTGACTTAACTTACGAAAAAATGATCTGATGGCATTTTGTGATACGCCCATCTTTTTTCATAGTATTATTGAAATTTATAATGTATTGTCCAATCTTGACATAAATTAATGCATGTTGATTATTTTAGATGGAGATTAGAGAAAATGCAGAGCTTGAGCATTCAACTACCAAAAGAAGAAGGTATGTGTGTGGACATGGACCTAAAATTGTTAAATCATGTAGATGATAGTGGGTGGAAGAGGATATGACAATGGATATTCTAGACACAACAGATCGTTGCACTAAACAAGAGGTTGGTCAAGACTATAGTACATGGGATGAATAATTTGAGAAAATTATTGTTTGTGGATGTTCTATATGTCGTGGAAAGAAACAATTCAAATGAGCAATTGTACAAAGTCATTACATATATGATGAGCTTCTAGTTGGTAGTATGAGTCCTACAATCGATTCAAATCCAATAGGAATTGTGGTAAGGAATTTTCCAATATGATATAAATAACATGCATACTTTGTTTAAACATTGTTTTATATTATTTAAATAACTAATTTTTTTCTCAATGGATACTTGTAGGATAAATTTCTTTCTTTAAAGTTTCCTAGATCACCAACTTCCAACCTAGAGGGCAATGATCATTTATCAGATGATACATCTAACAAAAATATGTGCCAATATAGCAGCTTGGAAGATGAGGAATTGATGAAAACAAGTCACAAAACAAGAACCGGTTTAAAGATGCATAATTTGCTTAAAGAAAGGGGGAAGGTGGACTACACACCCTATGAGATTGAATGTGAAGGAGATGATGAATTTCCCCTAAGTTTGAGATTGATTTACAAAGAGACATTTGATCGTTGACTATATTGTGCTTGGCCTAGTGATCAACAACTACCTAGAGTGTACGAGGTGTTTCAATTTTGGGGATACAACTACATGATATGACCCTCCAATATTCATGGAGTGAATCTATGTCTCTTTATTGTCCAAAATGTACATGTGGGATCTAAACATAGAAACAATTTAGAACAAACCACTAGGAGATTAATGCCATATTATGGTTCATCATATTACGGTGGTGAATGGAGAAGGCTAGCAGAATATAAGCCTAACATGTCATCATATGGTCTAAATTTGAATATGTATACACATCATCTCCAATTGGAAAGTGGAAAAAAAATTAATAGAGGTCATCTTATGTATATAGATGGACGTGCATACACACACAAAAATATTGCAAGATTTATAAATAGTAGTAAGCGAAGGGACCCTAATGTAAGACCAAATTGTCAATTTGTTGAGGTTATAAATGATAAATATGGAGATATAGAAACATAGGTTGATAGATTGATAATGGTTGAGGCTATTAAGGACCTTACCATTGGGGATGAGTTATTGATTGATTACCCCTTCTTAAAACACACTCTTGCACAAAAGAAAAGGGAAGAACAAGGTCTCCCTAAGGATGCTCTTAAGGGAAAAAAACCAAAGAATAATAAATGAGTGTGGACTGATGTTTTATAAACTATGTTGTCAAAATTGTGTTTTATTTAAATTATTGTATAAAAAAGGTAGTCTATAAAATAATCTTCCATTATTCAATTGATGTATATATGTTCATACAATTTATATTTATATTTTTTAAGCCATATTTGATTATATTTCTTTGAAATTGATACATTTATGATTTATCCAATTGTTTGAAAACATTAAATAATGCTTGCATTGGTTGATAGGTAGAAGATGTTGATGAAACACATACTAATACCCATGATCCAACTGGGTTATTAAGATTTGGACGGGATGATTCAAACCATCCTTTAAACAATACTAGGGTGAAAAGAGAAAGTTTGAAGAGATTTCTACCACCTGAGAAATTTGAAGAGTTGATGAGATATGCATACACTGAAGAGATGCCACCTAGCCTTAATGATGATCATGATAGGGAAAATGTAGTCCATGAAGAAGGATTGAATGAAATGCTTACAAGTTTCTTTGGGGATGGAAAAAATGATGCCAATAATGATCATATGGCTGACAGTAATGATGATATTAGGGGTAATTACCACCAACGTAATGTTGATGATAACAACTTGAAAGAATCCATGAAGCAAGCAACAAAGACACCCGTGTTCAAATTGGGTGCAAGTAGAACCTCACAACTGGCATGCACATTAATATTATTAGAAATTAGGTCACTATTTGGTTGGTCAAACAAAGGATTCACTACCCTACTAAAGTGAGTTGAAATCTATTTCTTACTTTGTATTGTCAATTGGTGTACACAATTCGTAAACATTCATCAACTTTGTTTATATTTATTTAAGGGGATTTTAAAACCATATATTGTATATAAAAAGTCCTAGTATAGATTGACATATCAAACATGTTCATCATAAGTCAAACATTCAATTTATTTAATCTTTGGCAATCTTACAGGGCACTAAAAACTAAAATATTCCCTGAAGAGAATGTGTTGCCACCAACTTGCAGAGAGGTGCATCTGTTGTTGGTTGAGTTGGGGATTGAATATAAGTAAATTTATTCATGTGAAAATGATTGCATTTTATACAAAGATGGATATCAAAACAAGGTAGAATTCCTTGTATGCAAAGAAAAGAGATATCGTATAGATGTACAATGTCCTACAGTTCCAAAGAAGGTTTTACATCACATGCCAATTATACCTAGACTTCAATGAATGTTTAATTGAAAATCACTTGCACAATTGATGGACTAGCATGCAAAGCACAGGACTAAATATGGATTCATGCGAATTCTGACTAACTCCAAAGCAATGAAACACAGAGGAAAAATGGCCAAGAAAATTCAAAGATGAACCCCATAGTATCAAGTTTGGTCTTGCAATTGATGGAGTGTGCCCATTCTCTTTCTTGAGCTTAAATTATAGTGTTTGGCTAGTCAAATTGATAGTATACAATATTCCCCCATGGATGAGTGTTAGAAAGGAGCACCTTATGCTAACTCTCATTGTACTAGGAAAACATCAAGTTAAAAACATGGATGTTTATCTTGTGCCTTTTATTGATGAGATGCAATTGCTATTGAAAGGAATAAGAATGTATGACATATCACTTCCTCCATCAAATAGGTCCTTCATGTTGTGTGGTGTGCTATGTTGGACTATTCATGATTTCCTAGGACTTGGTGTTTGTTCTGGTAAGAGAAAATATTTATGTATTTACACTCATAATTTATTTTCATCCCAACTTTCATACTTAGTTTTATACTTTTTTTGACGTTATTAACATTGATTGTTGAATTGAAGGGCTTCAAACAAAGGGGATATTTGCATGTCCAAGATGTGCAAAACAATTTCAAGGGTGGTATTCTAAATATCTACATAAATTTATTTATGCAAACAACATGGTTTTTCTACCACTAGATCATAGGTTTAGAAATCGGTAGAATAATCAATTTGATGGAAAAGTTGAAAATAGAGGCCCTCCCATGATTATGGGTCCTGGTGATTGGCTTAAGAAGTATGAAGATGCTAAATTGAAAGCTTGGGAGGATTTTTTTGATTGGGGTGATTCAATTGAAGAACCAGAACAAGTTGTAGTTCATATGCCAAAAGGAATGAAAAGGAAATCCATATTTTATGAGCTCCCTTATTGGAAGGATCTATTAATATCTCACCTATTAGATCCTATGCACATCTTCAAAAATGTCCCAGATTCTATATTTCAACATATATCAGGCAAAGAGGACACCTTATCTTCGAGGAGAGATATTGCTCTTTCTCGTACCAAATTTGATAGAAAACATTTGTGGCCAAGCAGGGGAAATAAAAAATATGCAAAAGCTCCATGGATTTTGAAAAAAAAAGACTAGACCAACTAAAAAATGTCATATGTTCAATAAGGACACCTAATGATTATGTGTCATCATTGGCTAAAGATTTTACAGTTGATGGACATATCACAGGATTTAAAACACATGATTTTTATAATTTAATCAAGGTATTATATATTATCATATAATATTTACTGGTAACATTGATTAAGTACTAAATATATTTTGATATTTTGTTGTGTGAGAAAAAATTACTAATGACCTTTTCATAAATGTGTTTGATAGCATATCATTCCATTGGAAATTAGGGGGGATTCCTGTCTTACAGTTGACTGAAGAAATGACATAAGTCGATTGTTAGCATTTACAAGGTATGTGGTTATATGAAATGTTCATGTGTGAGAGACATAGAGATATTATATTGTATTTTAATTTATGAGTAAAGGTTCATACTAATTTACTATTCTTATATTAGGTGGGTGACCTCCAAGGAGATCCACAAATTTGAAGTGCCAAAGTGGAAGAAGGAAATTGCAGAAATTGTATGTGTATTTGAGAAGGAGCTCCCTACAAGTTTCATGTACCTACAAGTCCATTTACTTATATACCTAGTCGATGACATTGAATTGGCAGGTGTTGTATCAACGAGGTGGATTTTTTTTCTTTGAGAGGTATATGAAAACTCTTAAAAGATATGTTTGAAAAAAGGCACATCCAGAGGGTTGCATGGCCAAAGGGTATGTATTGAATGAAGATTTTTTCTTCATGTGTGAATTACTTGGTAAGGATTTTGAAGATGGGCCACCCATCTGGAATAAAGAATGAGCATCAAATATTATTGATGGAGAAAAACCACAATCTAATGGTGTTGAAGTAGAAATTATTAATTAAATTCATGATCAGTGTGGTTGTTTTTCTTGCAATAATTAATTTACTCTGTAATTTATTTGTCAAATTAATAGCATGACATTTGGAGTTTGAAATAAACATGTTGACATGTAATAGGTGTAGATGAAAGTTCTATACTTGAATAGTTCATTTTGTACCACATGGAATTTATGAACAAATGGATTGATCTGTATGATAAAAAGAGAGAAGTGTTAGAAGCAAGGAGACAATTTAAGAGATTGAACCCAAAGAATACTCCAATTCCCATTGATTTTCTTGGGAAATGGGGCAAAGATTGCATACTAGAATGGGTTACTGAACAAATTCAAAATCAAATAGAAGATATAGGTACAAGTTCACACATAATAGAAGATGAAATCAACATGTCTACAAGATGTGAAAGAAATGCACAATTGGAATTTTACAAAATGTTGTTTCCTTATAGTTTTGACACTATTAAATATTTTAATATTCATCATTATATTTGTTTTCACTGAAATAAATGGTCTTTCACAGGTGAGGAAATATCCAACAATGTGGGCATATGGTCAACATTATCGTGTAGAAAGTGTAGATGTAAAGAAGAAATCCTTCGATTGTGGCATCATGGTTGTCTTCAAGCCATCCAGTCGATCAAGCTCAAAAGATAAGAATATAATTGAAGGGAATCTACAGTATGTCGAGAAAATACAAGAAATTATTGAGTTAGATTTTTTCTCTTTTAAATGTTGTATTTTTAAGTGTAGATGTTATGAAGCATTTGAGAGGACATGAAGACACGATACCCATAGTGGATTGTTTTCTATAGATTCCTCATGTTTCCTACTGGAGGATAAGGAGCCTTATGTTCTACCAATTCATTGTGAGCAGGTATTTCTTTAACTCAAACAAGAAGTGGTAGTGATCATTAATCTATTAATTCATAGTTTATTGCGAATATATACATGTGTTTATTAATCAATTAAATTGTTATAACATACTTCTAATATATGTATTTCATTCATGTGCAAGTATTTTTCTATGAATATATTTTGGACTTGAAATGGATGTTTTTCATACATTATGATCCAAGATTAAGGCATGTATTTGACGAAACATTAGTGGATACTGAGCAAAACAATGATGGAGAAAAAAATGAGAGAGATAGATTACAAAACATTAAATAAATTGACATCCATGATGATGTTGAAGATGGTTATGCTCAAGCACAAGAATACAACAATCCAGAGTTAGAGGATGTTATGGAAGACAACAATATGGATGGTATAGAAAATGATGATCCAAATACATCTGCTAACAATAGAGATGGTGTACAGTCAAATTTCAATGATGATGAAGATGATGCAGGTCAAGATGAAGATGATGTTAATATTAAATACTTGAAAGAACATATGAAAATTGACAATAATACATTGGATGACATTGCATCAGATAATAATGTTAATGCTGAAGACTTCTAAATTTTCAGAATTATTTGCAATCCATGTTTTAAAAAGGATGATTCTTATGGCCCAAACTTTGAAATGATTTAGTAATATTATTTGTGTCGATACAAATTACCTATTGCAATATCCTTAAATTGTTCAATCTTTGGTATGAACTATTGGTAGAAAAAATTACAATTGCTTGGATGCTTCTTCCATTCATTTTGTATCAACATATGTTCGTGAAGACATGAAAGTTAATAAAATATTAATGCACGTAACTCACAATTATTTAAATAAGAAACTTTGTTAACATTAAATTATTTTAAAATAGTTTCCATTTTTATGTTGAACATAATTTTGAACATGTAACTGAAAACATCCATAGTAAATGCGTTACTGTAATAGCATATTCATTCACATAAGCACATTATTGAGGCTCAAGAATTGATATTCATTCAAATATAAGAAGAAATTAGTATGGAAAACATATGAAAAAATATAGAATGATAACACAGTCATGGAGAATCTATGATAATAAGATGTTCTATTTCATTCTTAAGCTCAAAATAATCACACAGTAACAAAAAATGTTCCCTAATAAATCTTATGAATTTAAATAACTTGAAGAAACCACTTTAGAGACAACACAGTAACAGATAAGCATGAAATTTAACACAACAATTAAACACCAAAATAGATTGCCAATTATGAACAATCCTATCCATTATGTTGTTTCAAATATATATACATTTATAGTAGAAGTCTTTGATATGATATGGATGGGTGGAATGTGAAATCTATCTTCTTACTAATGCCTACTATAATGGAAATGAAAATGGAATATAATATGACGATCTTCTCAAAATTGGCCTTGGTTTCCTATTCACTCAAATATAAGAAGAAATAAGTATGACAAACATAATAAAAATTACAGAATGATAACACAGTCATGGAGAATCTCTGATAATAAGATGTTCTATTTCATTCATAAGCTCAAAATAATCACAAAGTAACAACAAATGTGCCCTAATAAATCTTATGAATTTAAATAACTTGAAGAAACCACTTTGGAGACAACACAGTAACAAATAAGCATGAAATTTAACACAACAATTGAACACCAAAATAGATTACCAATTATGAGCAATCCTGTCCATTATATTGTTTCAAATATATATACATTTATAGTAGAAGTCTTTGATATGATATGGATGGGTGGAATGTGAAATCTATCTTCTTACTAATGCCTACTATAATGGAAATGAAAATGGAATATGATATGATGATCCTCTCAAAATTGGCCTTGGTTTCCTATTCATTCAAATATAAGAAGAAATAAGTATGAAAAACATAAGAAAAAATACAGAATGATAACACAGTCATGGATAATCTCTGATATAAGATGTTCTATTTCATTCATAAGCTCAAAATAATCACACAGTAACAACAAATGTGCCCTAATAAATCTTATGAATTTAAATAACTTGAAGAAACCACTTTAGAGACAACACAGTAACATATATGCATGAAATTTAACACAACAATTGAACACCAAAAAAGATTACCAATTATGAGCAATCTTCTCCATTATGTTGTTTCAAATATATATACATTTATAGCAGAAGTATTTGATATGATATGGATGCATGGAATGTGCAATCTATCTTCTTACTAATGCCTACTATAATGGAAATGAAAATGGAATATGATATGATGATCCTCTCAAAATTGGCCTTGGTTTCCTATTTATATAGGAAGCAATAAGCTTTAGGCCTTTTACAATAAGAGATGATCCTTCAAAACTACTTTTACTAACAACTAATTAATTTTCATAATTGAAGAAATAAAAAGGCTTAAGAAACTTTAGACGTATGTTTCCTTCAACTGAGCACAGTCTTAGGAAAACTCACATGATTTTGAGGGCATGTTATTTAGTTGTATCAATATTAATGCCAATTATTCACTAGATAGTTTCCCAACAAGCTCAAATCCTTGAAATTAATTTTGAAGCATGTGTGAGGGAATTTATTGCTATAAATTGTAAAAATGCCATGATTACTTTACTACCGCCATCTCTTATTATACTTGCTGTGGTATGGCGGTGTTTTTCCATTCCATTATGATGTTTACCACACTACCGCCTTGCTCAAGACTTCTTGCTGCGGGGTTGTAGTGTACATTGTGTTATGCCCAACATAACCACCCCATTTTGTTTTGGAACAAAATAGGTCCCCCTTGTATGTTTTGTTTCCTTTGGCCTTTAGTTTTCTATCTTAGGCATTTTTTTTTCTTTTATTATGTCGGAAGTAGAACTAGGACCAATATCGAGCTTGGAATTACATCCAAGTTCTTGTCTTGTTTCGTCCCTGGTTCTGGTTCTGACAGTTCCTGCATTTTTGTCTTTCATTCTATCTCAGAGCCAAGTATGGGGATGAATCTGAATGTTGAACTCTGTCAATGTTTCTTGTTCGGGTTCCATTCTGGCCCCAACTCCGCCTTTCCCTTTTTCTCTTCTATGGTTGGTCATTTTCCTCTCCATTTTGTGTCCCGTGTCTTGGGGGTTTTTCCCTCTTCCTTGGGTCTTTTCATGTTGTTCTGGTGGACCCAGAACCAGAACTAGAACCGAACCCTGAAACTTTCATAATTTTCAAGTTCAAGCTCCATTCTGATCCCCGTTCCGCGTGTCTTGTTCTTTTTCTTTTTTTGTTCCTTTTGTTTTGTCATGGGGTATTCTCTCCCCTTTCTCCTTCTCTTCCTTGCATTTTTTTGTCTTTTTCGGGTGTCATCGGAGGTGGGTTCAGAATGAAATCTGAACCTAAAACTTGAATTTTTTTTTGGTTTGGGTTTGGTTTTGGTCCCGGTTCCCCCATGTTTGTTTGTTTTATCTTGGTTCTAATCACTTGGTTGTTCGGTTGGGTTTTGCCTTTGCGTTTTCTTTTCTTTTGTGGATGTGGAGTTGGGATGGGGTATGAACTGGGAAATGATGGTCATTCCCATGGTTTATTCCCATTTCAACTTTGGTCTCGGTTTCGATTCCATCTTGGTTTCGCCCCTGCTATTTTTGAGGGAAGGTATCGTTCTTGGTTTGAATTTGGTTCCGCCTCTGCCAGAGTTGGGTTTATTTTTACTAAGACATTTGTAACTAATGATACTTTTCATTCTTCTAAGAACAAATGGAGGCATTTGTTTTGCAGAATCAAATTATTTATCTGAATATGTCTCTCAAGGAAGTCAATTGGAAAGCATTCCTCAATCACATTCAGCATAATACTCCTTGAGAAAAGTCACAAGGACCCTACAATAGTCTTGCCGACTAGGGGAGGCCTCGCCGAAATGTTCTGAGTTTGGCATAACATCTTGCCAACTGGGCAAAGTCTCCCCGAAGTAAAATGGGATCTCGGCGAAGAGTTGTGGTTTCGACAAAAGGTCTTGCTGACCAATCAAGGTCTTCCCGACTGAAATGAGTTCATCGCCAAAATAGGGCAGCTTCACTATAAGGTCTTTCTAACCCGATAGGGTCTTGCTAACATATTTTCTCCCTTTAGTGTAGTGGAATGTGCTCAATGAAAGGTCTCGTCGACCCAGAGATATCTTGGTGACAGGGCGTGAGTTTGAGGTGAGGTCTTCCCGACATGAAGGATTCTCCCTAAGATGGAATGTGCTTGCCAAAGAAAGAGAGGCTCGATGGGAGGTCTTGTCGACTGTCTTATGCAATGCCAATGGCTGCTCTGAGGTATAATCGCATTGGGGAGACACGATTAGTGTCTCACCGATAATTGATTCATTCTAAATGACCATTGACTACCCAAGAATCTTACATGGAGCGTGTTTAGCCAATTCGAGAGAATTAAAGATGAACCCTAGATGTTTGACTGGTTGACTACCCCTATGAGGAGGACCGACAGAATGCAACCGGTGTGGATCTGCTCTGTGAATGAACTAATGGAGCAGCTCGATGAACAATGGTACCCGGATCTAACGAGAAGTCTGATGCAACTTCTAGAAGATGGTCAATGAGCAGAAAGATCTAGAGCAGGAAGAAGGCCGAAGGAAGAAGGAAGAAACCATGAGTCACAGTGGCAGCTGGGGTGTACTGGCAAAAGGGTAGGTCAATATTAATGGTAATGCTTTAGGGCATTCAATGCAGCTTTACAAGGGAGTTCGAGGATGGACATGGAGGCTAGAAGTAAATGCTGTAGCTGAAAAATATCTAAGATCATCCCCAAAACAATCCATCACCAACATGAACAGCAGGGATTCACATTGAATGCAAAATCAACTTTATCCAAAGGATCCGAGGGCTGACCCTTTTGAAGTGCGATATTTTGTAAACCCTAAATGGGTTGATATTTTGAAGGCATGTATATATATGTAATTTTGGCCTCTTTAGAGAGAGAGTTCGAAAGAGTTAAATAGAAAAAGGATAAAAAGTAGAAGTTTTAGAATACATAGAGATAAAGGAGACATAGCTACATCCTGATTCTTTGTAATGAGAGCTTCTTTGTCTTCTTAGTTAGAAGTTAGATTTAGTAGAAACCAGTAATGTATCTTTCCAATTTTTTTAGTATAGATGGAAATAATTTGGAGTCATGAATTTTCTATACACTGGTGATTGTGCCAGATTTGTAAATGTTGCTTATCTGTTTCACCAATAGTAGGAGCAACCAGACTTGAATCTACTACATATTGTGTTCCAGAATGTTATTTATCTTAAGTTAATCATTTGATTTGAGAAGCTTTCAAGGAATGAAGTGTTATTTTGTGTTTTATTTATAGTAGTAACTTATAATTTGTTGTGGAAATCAACACTGTGAATGGATACAACTGTGTGTTAATCATGAGTTAATTTTTTTCTTTAGTTTTAGTTTACAATTCCTTGAAATATAACAAGTTTTCTTAAGTTAGATGAATTATCATTCTTTTCAGTACCAAAACCAACTACAAAGACCTTGGGAGCTAAGATATCCATGTGTTATTCTTTCTCTTTCAGGAGAGCAGGATAGTGATATTCTGTTTAACTGTTGCTGTGCCATTTTGACCATCAACAGAGAACTGGCACTAGAAGGAGGGTCTAGAAGGGCAAGCTGGATAATACTGGGTTTTTCTCACCATAAAGGTCCTGTAGAGTTCTTCGATCAGCTAAAAATCCACCACCTTTGATAGAACTCAAGACCCCACTAAGACACAAGAGTCATAAGACTGGATCAACCATCATACTACCCTTATCAGCTCTGCTCACTCCACCAGGCTTTTCACCAATACCCCAGTGGATACCCATCAATCCACCACCGAATCCATCTCAACTGTCATTACAACTAGTTCAACCCATAAAATAGTTGGCTCAACCACCAGCACCGCTGCCAATGGCATATTTTTAGAATAATCCCTCTCCATTGGGGACTATTCCTGGAGGTTTTCACGATATACCTAAGAATCTTGAGAAATTTTGTCCCAAATACATTCATGGAAAATCAAGGAGTGTAAAGAGCACATACAAGCTTTTAAGGATGCCTATACCAGAGCTCAGATAGATCACCATGATGTGGTTTGTAGGTTGTTCCCTTATTCCTTAGGGGATATGGCATACAACTGGTATCTTAATCTTCCACAAGGTTCTATTCTGACCTGGACACACTTAGAGAATGCTTTCATTAATTAGTTTAGGGTTTATGTGGATCCAACTCTTTTATATCACCAATTTGCTACTATTAGGAAGGAGCCTTGTGAATCCTTGCCCTTGTTCAATACCAAGTTTCAACGAATGTATAGGAGACCGCAGGACCCCTATCTAGTTACTGAGAATAGTGCCATTCAAGCATACTTTAGGGTTATAGACCCTTTGCTAGGTTTGTTCCTGCAAAGAACTTATCAACCGATTGATATTGATTCCTTGTCTAAAGTTTACCATCTGGCCATTAAGCCGCAACAACAAATTAGCTCTCAACAAAGAAGTTTGGGAGGAGGTTTTCCCTCAATGGGGTATCAGATACCTAGCCCGACCCCTTTATTCAATACTATCACAGGGATGCATTCTTCCCATTATGGGCCTATATCTAAGTTGCAGGCTCAACCTCTTGTTCCATTCTTTGCCAACAAAACTCCTAACTTCCCTCAACAATCACAAATTCCTCAAAGTCCCCATGGTCATCATAACAAAATTGGAACACCATATCATGGTGGTCAGCCACCTATTGCTAAGAATGTGGAAAGTGAACGGATAGTTCAACTCACAAATGAGGTAGAGACCTTAAAGAAAACACTATCCCAAGTCACAAATGACATGGCTCAGCTTCGATTGAACCCCTCCCAAAATCAAGGTAACTACCCTATTCATAACAAAAACAATCAGGGTACTTATCAAAATAACAACAATCACAGCCAGAGGGGTTATCAAGGCCAAAAATCCCTTAACCAAGGTTATCAAAATCAAAATAGAGGATATAACTAGAGGCCAAATGACAACCGACAATGGAATACAGGGCCAAAAAATGGTGGAGTTTCACATAATTTTCAAGCTAATGAGGAGAGGTCACATACTACAAATGTGGCTGACCTCAATTTTATGACTAACTAGTGCAGGCTGCATGATACTGCAACCCATTATGAGGTAAACTGCCATAAAATGGAAAAGATGGTCAAGATGGCATAGGAAGATGCCCAAACATTCCAAGTGAATTCCAACAAAGGAGGTGACTCAATGGATACAACAATGACTTATGACCTCTTCGAGGAAGAACCTTCATTCCCAAGGCAAGATTAGAATGAACCAGAGGAAGATATGTATGATGCCCAGGCTTTTCAGACAAAGGGAGGGCACCTCTTGAGAAATCAGAACAAGGGTCCATTCACTACATCAACACCGCCTAATCACATGGTGCCTCCAAATCAAAGTGTTGACAACAACCCTCCTCCACCAAAAGGTCCACCCAACTTCTATGGAAAAGGTAATTCACTTGGTGTTGTCAAAAATAATGCAAGTTATAACACAAAATTTGATATTGTTTCTGAGATGCAAGGCAGAAAACCTCTTTATCATATTTTGACATCCTCAAGTGATGCCTTGCTCAACGAGAGATAGTGCTGAAAGATTTGGAACAAGCTGATAAATCGAAAGGGAAAAACAAGGTTGCACCTGCTGCAAATATGAATGCTGCATTGTACAGAAGCAAGGTCGGTACTCCATTTCTTTTAAGTTTAAGAATTTGTGGGAAGAACCTACATAATTATCTATTTGATTCAGGGGCTTCTAGCAATGTTATTCCATTTTCTGTATGCAAAAAATTGGGATTGAACCATATCCAAACAAACAAGAAGGTTATCCAACTTGATAAAATAGAGGTTAATGTAGTGGGAGAATTGAGAAACATACATGTGCAAGTAGGATCTAACCCTAGGATCCTAACCAACATAGATATTCAAGTAGCAGACATTCTTGAGACTTATGGTATGCTGCTGAGCAGAGATTTGATGAAAAGTATAGGGGGATATCTCTCCCTTGACGTTTCACACCTATGGCTACGATGGAAGGGAGTGCCTACGTAGATTAGGATTGAAAGTGAGCCTCTCCTTAAGCATATCATCACTGAATATGATTGTCCCAATGAGGTATCCTATTTTGAAACTGAGATAGGGGTTTATAAAAGAGAAGAAATTTTAACCTTTTCTGTTCTTAATCCTAAAAGACTGCCAATACAAAATTTCTCTGATTCCGTGATTAATGAAAATCAACAAGCATTGATCAAGAAGCTACAACAGGATTAGCTAGTCTTAGGGGAAGATACCGATCTATAGAGTCTTCTGCTCCCTAACTGGTGTAGGGTGCATTACCAAAACCATTATGAATTGACTTGCCAACCCTGCATTGACATTTTAAATCATGTTTCCCAAGCTGGGGAAGCTAGCTTAAGTCACCCTGAGATCGTTGCAGACCACTTCTCATTTGAAACCAAGGAAGCAATATTGTTAACCAGGGGTAGGATACCTTCAAAGGAAGCTCCTTCTCAAATTGAACCTACTCCAGACACATTTCTGAGCTAGCATATTCATGAGGAACAACCCCAGGGTTTGTTCGACACCCCTATACTCACGAGTATACCAAAACCCAAGGGGTTAACCAAAGGAACAAGTGACTGTCAGAAGGATAGCCACAAGTTATATGATATAGCTATGTAGGAATTGGAAAGTGTACCTAGAAAACCTATTGAACACCCATTCCCTATATCTGATGCAAAAGATCAAGCAGCCCCACCTCTGGCTCATCCTATCCAAATGCCCACAATAACCTCCAAAGGATCAACCTCAGCCCATGATAAGCTATGGACCCTCACGTTTGATGGATCCAAATCCAAGACAGGCTGTGGTGTGGGGATTGAACTAACCAGCCTGAAAGGAAAAACCTTCTTTGCTTCTTACAGGCTGTAGTTTGGGTGCACTAACAATGTAGCAGAATATGAAGCTCTGGCATGGGGGTTGATGTTTGCACATAAGAAGAAAGTCATAGCCTTGATGGTCAAAGGAAATTCATAAATTGTTATCAAGCAAGTGCGAAACCAATACACATGTCACAATAAAAGGCTGGAAACATATAGAAATAGGGTATGTATCTTGATTGAAGATTTTGATGCCTTTGGGATTGGCTTAATTCATAGGGAAGAGAATTAGATAGCCGATTCATTAAATGTTGCCGCAAGTACCCTAGAACCTATGCAAGGCTCCAAGCTTAAGATATTCTTAGTAGAATTGATTTCTATCCCCACTATTCCTGATAATTCCAGGAACTTTCAAGTCTTTGATGATGATCGACATATTCTTGCTTTTCTAGCAAGCTTAGATGTTTTTGAAGGGAAGATCATTGATGAGTCCAAAAGAGATCAAGGAGATTGGAACCCTGGAGATTGTGATACAGAGGGGGTCCTCAATTTGAAAAGTAATAGCATTCCCAAGGGGATGGTGGCTTTGGAAAGAATTTTTGATTCAGACCCAAGGGTTCAGGAGAAGATATCAGCTGAAGATAAGGGAGGTGAATATGAAATTGTTAACCTAGCTGATACTGGCCCAAAAAAAAATGTTTACATAGGGAAAGCCTACCCTGAAGCAATCATAAAAGATATACTAAGGGTATTGAAAAAGGATATTACTGCTATAGCCTGGGGATATGAAGATCTAAAGACATTTGAGGCTTCTGTAATGACTCATACTATTCCCCTGAAGCCCAAAGCCAAGCCATTTCAACAAAAACAATGCCCTATCAACGCCCTGATTGAACCATTGATCCTTAAAGAAGTTTAGAAGCTGCTTTCTGCAAGAATAATTTTCCCTATGCGACATTCAACATGGGTGGCTAACTTAGTACCAGTCCATAAGAAAAATGGAGAGATCAGGCTGTGTGTAGACTTTAGGAATCTAAACAAAGCTTCAGAAAAGGACAACTACCCACTCCCTTCACTGGACGAAGTCTTGCAGGCTGTCAATGGGTCTCAGATGATATCATTCCTGGATGGTTATTCTAGATACAATCAAGTGATGGTTAACTATGACGATAGGATGAAGACAACCTTCACTACAAAGTGGGGAACCTATGCTTATAGGAGGATGCCGTTTGGTTTAATAAACACTGGAGAAACTTTTCAGCGTGCCATGGACATAGCATTCAAAGACTTAATCGGTAAATGCATTATTTTTACATGGATGACTTGACGGTGTTCTCTAAAGATAGACTAAACCATGCTGTAGACTTGGCTAAGGTTCTCGAGAGGTGTATCCAGTATGGCGTCTCCCTCAATCCCAAAAAGTGCGTATTCGTAGTTTTTGAAGGAAAGATCTTGGGACATATAATTTTAGAAAGGGGAATATCGATTGATCCAGACCGAGTTGAGTCCATTCTCAAAATAACCAGGCCAGGAAGTAAGAAGGAGATGAGATATTTCTTCGGAAAGATCAACTTTGTGAGAAAATTTATCATGGGTTTTGTAGAAATTGTAAAGCCATTAAATGAAATGATGAAGAAAGATGCCAAAACAAAATGGAGTGATGAGGCAAAGGCCACATTTTCATAGGTCAAGTGATCCATTTTAGAAGCGCCAGTCCTTACCAGCCCTGACTACTTGAAGCCGTTCTACATCTATTCCTTTGCTTCTGAACATTCCTGTGCAACTGTACTAACTCAACAAAGAGAAGAGGGAGAAGAGAGGCCAATCACTTTCATGAGTTCTCCATTCAAGAATGTTGAGGTGAAGTACCCACCTCTTGAAAAGAAAGATTTTGTGCTAGTCTGAGCTGGCAAGAAGTTTAGGCACTACATTCTTCAAAGTCAAATTATTGCTGTAGTTCCTAATGCTGCTATAAAGTCTCTACTTATGTAGAGCGAGCTGGGAGAAAGAAGAGGGAAGTGGATGGCCATTTTGTAGGAGTTCAACTTGGAGATAAGACCTATGAAACTTGTTTGAGGTTTGGGCCTGTCTCAGTCCATGGCGAATGTTGGTGACAACATCATTTGTCAGCAATACACAACTTAGTCCTTCTCAAAAGACCCTTGGTATGCCGATACCATTTGCTTCATGCTCAATAATCGGTGCCCACAGGGAATGAATACAACTCAGAGGAGGGAACTGAGAATGAAGAGCTCACATTATATGCTCAAAGGAGGATTGCTATACATGAATAATTTTGAGGGAATATACCTATGATGCCTTGATCAACAAGGGGCTGAACATGCAGTTGCGGAATTTCATGGGAAACATGGCACAGGTCATGGGTCTACAGATTCATTGGCACATCAGATCCTCTGATCTGGTTATTATTGGCCATGTGTATTCAAAGATGCCCATTAGTATGTAAGAAAATGTCACATATGTCAGATTTTCACATCAAAATAACGCCATTCAGCCATGCCCTTGCAGCTTGTTTATGAGGTAAGGCCATTTGCCCAATGGGACCTGGATTTTATTGGGGTAATTAACCCAAATTCTTCTGCAGGACACAAATTTATTTTGATTGCTACTGATTACTACACAAGATGGACAAAGGATATACCTTGCAAGAAAAACACAATGGAGGTAGTAATCAAGTTCCTCACCGAATGCATCACCACTAGGTTTGGAGTACCCTTTGCAGTGTTATGTGATAATGGATCTTCCTTCTCTTCTACTGAGTTCATTTCATGGGCATATGATCACAAAATTTTCTTAAAATATTCTTCAAACTATTACCCACAAGGAAATGGAGTTGTAGATTCAACTAATAAGATTCTTTTAGGGGTAATTAAAAGACTGTTAGAGAACAACCCTGGGGACTGGCACACCCAGCTAAGGTTTGCGTTATGGGAAGATAGGACTAGGATCAAGGCTGATTTAAGAACTTCACTATTTAAACTAGTGTATGGAAAAGAGCCTGTTTTCCCTATTCATTTGCAAATACCTATCCTCTAGTTCATGTAGAAATTCTACTATAGTGATGATAGGATAGAAGTAAGATTGGCTGCCTTGTTGAAATTGGAAGAGCAGAGAGATGCCGCCTTGCAACAATTCTTTAGACACCAGGGTGTTGTCAAATGTTGGTTTGACAAAAGAGCCAAAATCAAAGCCTTCAGGATATCAGATCTGGTGCTGCTATGGGATAAAGCTAGTGAAAAGAAGGGCAATCACCAAAAATTTGACAAGCTCTGGTTAGGTCCCTATCAGATTGCTGAGATCTTAGGAGAAAATGCTTTCTAATTGTGTAGTTTAACTGGAGAACCTGTTCCCTTTCCTGTCAATGGAAAGTTTCTTAAGCATTATTTTGAGTCGTAAAGCTTGGTAATTTTCTATTCTGCATGTAAATAGTTCACTGTTCTTTATATATAATTTGTTTGTTTCCTCTTTGTAAATAATTTTTTTTTCTATTTGTAAATAGTCTTGTTTCTTTGTTTTGTCTTTTCTTTCTGTCCTTTCATTTCCTTTGTTCATTGTATCAGTATTTTTTTTTTTTGGGGGGGGGGGTTTATCTATTCTTTCCATTTTTAAATTGTGGGTTGTTATCTAAGGCATGCTTTGGTTATTAGGAGAGAAGTGGTTTAGATATTTTTAGGTTTGTTGATTGGGTGATTCTGTCCTGAATTCGTTTTTTTATGCCCATTGCCAATAAGAGTTGTGGAAAGTCTTGAAAACAAGGTGCAAAGTAAATAACCTTCATTAGCTGCTCTGAATCTATCACAATTTATCAAAGCATCTCCTTTTGTAACGGTATATTTATCCTAGGATGATAATGTTGTAAGATTTGAGTGAAAAATCCAATCTCCTAGATGCTATTATGAGATCCATGGTAGTTTTCAACCCAGAATAGATGTCTGACATATGACATTGAAATTTTTTATTATTATTATTATGAAATATCTAAAACTCCAAGAAAAAAGGGAACTATCTAAAGAGAAAAATGACTCAATATGAATGGGTGATTTCAGTATCTCTATAGGGGCTATGGATGCTTGGCTAGCAGTAGAGCAATGCTGTGAGAAAACTAGAGCTATCTCCATTAGGGCTATGGACACCTGACTGGTAGTGGAGCAATGCCTAGGATATCATTGCACAACAACTAAAGGAAATCAACTCATGTAGTTCAAATCTTTCCCATTGTTGTTTGAAAGATGAGGAAAACTTTATAGAGGGATGGTGCACCATCAAGCGCACACATAGATTCAAGGCTAGTCATTGTGGGATTACATTTGAGATTCTAGCTCAACCTTGGTTGTTAAAACTGACCCAACTAGAGTTGTGATGTTCATAAACTAGTAGTTATGGGTAGCTGAATTCTTCAGATTTTTGAAAATAGTTAAACCATTTTCCCAACTGAGTCACCATTTGGTATGCCCTGCATAACCACCCCATTTTGTTTTGGAACAAAATAAGTCCCCCTGGTCTGTTTTATTTCCTTTGGCCTTTAGTTTTATGTCTTAGGCATTTTTTTTTCTTTTATTCTGTTGGAAGCAGAACTGGGACCAATATCGAGCTTGGAATTACATCCAAGTTCTCATCTTGTTTTGTCCCTGATTCTGGTTCTGACAATTCCTACATTTTCATCTTTCATTCTCTCTTGGATCCGGGTTCAGGGCTGAATCTGAATGTTGAACTCTGTCAACGTTTCTTGTTCGGGTTCCATCCTGGCCCTGACTCCACCTTTCCCTTTGTCTCTTCTATGGTTGGTCATTTTCCTCTCCGTTTCGTGTCCCATGTCTTGGGGGTTTTCCCCTCTTCCTTGGGTCTTTTCATGTTGTTCTGGAAGACCCGGAATCGGAACTGGAACCAAACCCTTAAACTTTCATAAGTTTCAGGTTTGGGTTCTATTCCAATCTTGGTTCTGCGTGTCTTCTTTCTTTTTCTTTTTTTGTTCCTTTTGTTTTGTCATAGGGTATTCTCTCCCCTTTCTCCTTCTCTTCCTTGTCTTTTTTCTTTTTTGAGTGTTGTCGGAGGAGGGTTTGGTTTTGGTCTAGGTTCCACCGTGTTTGTTCTTTTTCTCTCAGTTCCGATCACTTGGTCGATCGGTCGGGTTTTGCCTTTGCGTTTTCTTTTCTTTTGTAGACGCGGAGCCGGGATGGGGTCTGAACTGGGAAATGATGGTCATTCCCATGGTTTGTTCCTATTCTGACTCTGGCCCTAGTTCTGATTCCTTCTTGGTTCTGCTGCCGCCAATTTTGAGGGAAGGTGTTGTTCCTGGTTTGGATTTGGTTCCGCCTCCGCCACAGTTGGGTTTCTTTTTACTAAGACATCTGTAACTAATGATACTTTTCATGCTTCTAAGAACTAATGGAGGCATTTTTTTTGTAGGATCAAATTATTTATCTGAATATGTCTCTCATGGAAGTCAACTGGAAAGCATTCCTCAGTCACATTCAACATAAAACTCCTCGAGAAAAGTCACAGGGACCCTACAATAGTCTTTCTGACTAGGGGAGCCCTCGCCGAAATGTTTTGAGTTTGGCATAATGTCTTGCCGACTGGGAAAAGTCTCCTTGATGTAAAAAGGGCTCTCGGTGAAGAGTTTTGGTTTTGAAAAAAGGTCTTTCCAACCAATCAAGGTCTTCTCGACTGAAATGAGTTCATCACCGAAATAGGGCAGCTTTGCTATAAGGTCTTGCCGACCCGATGGGGTCTTGCCGACATATTTTCTCCCTTCAGTGTAGTGGAATGCACTTGATGAAAGGTCTCGTTGACCCAGAGATGTCTCAGTGATAGGGCGTGAGTTCGGGGTGAGGTCTTCCTGACACGAAGGATTCTCCCTGAGATGGAATGTGCTCGCAAAAGAAAGAGAGGCTCGATGGGAGGTCTTGCCAACCATGTTATGCTACGCCGATGGATGCTATGAGGTATAATCACATCAGAGAGACATGATTAGTGTCTCATCGACATGTGATTTGTTCTGAACGACCCTTGACTACCCAAGAATCTTACGTGGAGGGTGTTTAGCCAATCTGAGAGAATTAAAGATGAACCCTGGATGTTTGACTGGTTGACTACCCATGTGAGGAGGACTGACAGAATGCAACCGGTGTGGATCTGCTCTGTGAATGAACCGACGGAGAAACTCGATGAACAATGGTGCCCAGATCTAATGGGAAGTCTGATGCTGCTTCCAAAAGATGGTCAACGCACAGAAAGATCTAGAGCAGGAAGAAGGCCGAAGGAAGAAGGAAGAAACTGTGAGTCATAGTGATAGATGGTGTACTAGCAAAAGGGTAGGTCAATATTAATGGTAATGCTTTAGGGCATTCAATGCAGTTCTATAAGGGAGTTCGAGGATGGACACAGAGGCCAAAAGTAAATGTTGTAGCTGCAAAAGATCTGAGATCATCCCCAGAACAATCCATCACCAACATGGATAGCAGGGATTCACATTGAATGCAGAATCAACTTTATCCAAAGGATCTTAGGGCTGACCCTTTTGAAGTGAGATATTTTGTAAACCCTAAACGGGTTGATATTTTGAAGGCATGTATATATATGTAATTTTGGCCTCTTTAGAGAGAGAGTTCGAAAGAGTTAAAAAGAAAAAGGCTAAAAAGTAGAAGTTTTAGAATACATAGAGATAGAGGAGATAGAGCTACATCTCAATTCTTTGAATTGGAGCTTATTTTGTCTTCTTAGTTAGGAGTTAGATTCAACAAAAACTAGTAATGTATCTTTCCAGTTTTCTTAGTATAGATGGAAATAATTTGGAGTAATGGATTTTCTATACACTAGTGATTGTGCCAGATTTGTAAATGTTGCTTATCTGTTTCACCAATAGTAGGAGCAACTAGACTTGAATCTACTCTATATTGTGTTCTAGAATGGTATTTATCTTAAGTTAATCATTTGATTTGAGAAGCTTTCAAGGAATGAAGTGTTATTTTTTGTTTTATTTAAAGTAGTAACTTATAACTTGTTGTAGAAATCGACACTATGAATGGATGCAACTGTGTGTTAATCACGAGTTAATTTTGTTCTTTAGTTTTATTTTACAATTCCTTGAAATATAACAAGTCTTCTTAAGTTAGATGAATTATCATTCTTTTCAGTACCAAAGCCTTGGTCTATCTTTTTCTGTTTCTTTAAAAACCCTAGTTAAAGTAGGTTTAAATTCATGCTTGATCTTAGAACAATCCACAAGCCCAACACCAGCAGGCCCCTTGAACATTATAGTTCACATCAACCACTGAGTGAAATCAACATAGTTGAGAACCAACTACAAAGACCTTGGGAGCTAAGATATCCATGTGTTATTCTTTCTCTTTTAGGAGAGTAGGATAGTGATATTGTATTTAACTGTTGCTATGCCATTTTGACCATCAACACATTGCTCTACCGCATATGTTTCCTACCCTCCTGGCGATATAGCAATGTATGCTTTATCTTCTTATTTTTTACCACCTTATTGTACTCCTTTGAATCACCTCATGTAGTACTGCGGTGTCCACTTATCTTCCATGCTTACCACTCTACTACCTTGCTCAAGACTTCTTGCTGTGGGGTTACGGTGTACACCTCTCTACTGCATATTTTTCTCACCCTTTCAGTGGTATAGATGTGTATGCTTTATCTTCTTGTTGTTTACCGCCTTACCACACTCGTTTGAATCGCCTTATGCTGGATGGATTAAATGTAAGTCAATTGAAAAATATTATGGACTAACTATAGGGAGCATTTAAATGATTAACCATACATGATGAATGACTAACTTAGAACTCGGGGCCGGTACAAAGAACAATTTTAATGGCTCAACTCATGACTTAAACAACCATAATTGGATGCATTAGGTCAACACAAAATTATTGTGGGGACTTCACTTCATTGTAATTGCTATGAAAATTTTATCTCCTAAGGCTCTCACATTATGGAAATTTTATCTCCTAAGGCTCCAGCAATGTCGTCTTGCATACTTGGCTTCATATACTAGGCCATCATTAAAATTTGAGCTCAAACTTCCCTTCATTAATGCTCGTACTTATAAAAAAGCCCTTATTTTATTTTATTAAATTCATTTGTAATTTGTAAAAAATAATTTCAAATAATCTCATATATATTATTTTCAAATAAAATTATAATGTAAAATAAATAATGTACATTATAATTCCCAATTACAAGAAAAAAAATTCTCATAATTAAATAGTTTAAAAATAAAATTAAAAACTCAACTAATATACAAAGAATGGGAATTATACTGTACATTCTTTTTGCATATACATATTGTTTTTGTTTAGTATTTATTTATTTTTTAAATTGAAACAATGCAAATAATACAAAAAGGAGGCAACAAAGGTTTCCAAAAGAGAGAAAAATATTACAACCAAGCTAACAGCTAGTAATACAGTCACTTACAACCACCAAAAATAACATGAGATTGTATTAATCAAAATTCAAAAAATTACATATCATTTTCCAATGCAAGAATATTCATGAAACCCTATTTTTGAGCCTCACTAGAGGCCAAGACAACCACCAAAACATCACCAAAAAGTAAATGAACCCACCTCTGAGACAATCCAAATTTTGAGCCACCAACACCAGGAGCCACCGAATCACCACTAGGAGTCACCGATGATCACATAATCCAAAAAAAATAACACCATCCCACCACGAGCCCGAAGTCATAAGAATCCATTGAGATGGGCGAAGTCACTGAATTCCAACACCCACTCCACACCCTCAATCTCCACTAGCTCAAGATATTTTTTCAAATACTCCACCCTAACTGCAGCCACCATCTGATTCCTGACTAGCACCATTCCTTTCAGCTCCAATAGAAGCAGAAAAAAATGGACCACTATACCAGGAGATTTAAGCATTTCTAAGTCTTTCAGACGTGACGCACCAGAATCGAGAATAAAGGCCAAAATAAATTCATCCATGCTGACTAGGAGATTAGGATTGAATAGCTTCCTCATCATTGCCTAGACTAGGTTTTAGGGGGTGCTTTGATCAAGCAAATATGCTAGAAAATGAGAGACTATGTGGGAATTAACTTGAATCGTTTCACTGTAGGCCACATGCTCTCAGCCCAAAACCATTTTCACCATGACCACCTTCAAGGGATCAAACTCTAGAAGAATTTATTTGAGCCTCCGGTCCATGAGTTTTTTGAAACCTCCTTGACTCACACAACAATCTAGGAAAATCAGAGTGTCGTGCCCAAAGGAGGATAGCTCCTCAGCTAATTTAAACATTGCATACTTCATGTCCTTCTCCATTATTCTTTCTCACCCAAGCAAAGCCTTTGGAACAAAAACTATAGCAAATGCAGAATGCGAAGATCACTACCTTTTCTGGATTAAAATGAATTCCACCCTTTCATGGCATTGATTTTAATGTGTACGTGCCACTCTTTGATTTTTCAAAAAGTCTTGTCGAGACTACCAACCAAGAATGTTGTACCCCCTGGTATAAATGAAGGTGACGTTCGATGTGTTTTTGTTTAGTATTTAATTAATTATAAGGATTTGTATTATTTTTATTTTCTTTTCCATTTTAAACTTTAGAATTAGTAAGTATAATTTTTATTTATATTAGGTATTTAAAAAATTTTAATTTAAAAAACTAAACTAATATTATAAAAAAAATAAAATTACTAAATGTTCAATTTACCTGTTCAAAATTTTAAAATGGAAAAGAAAATAAAAAGAAGAAAAATCCTTAAAATTAAATACCAAAAAAAATAGTACAATCCTTATAATTCAATACTTAAAAAAAAATGTATATGCAGAGTATTTTGTTAACCAAGTGGTTTGTAAATTTATACCAAGCAAGGAGTAAAAAAATAGAATAGTCAATTTAGTAGAATAAAAAGTAATTTCATCTAGCGCTTGGTAAATTAGGGCTTGTAAAACAAATAATATTTACATGCCTATAAAAAAGTAGAATAAAAAATATTTTAACCACCTACAAAAATAAATTATATGCAATCCGTATAAGATATTATGTAGCGCGGGGTAGACTTTTGTAGGTAAAGCATTATTATAATGTGATAAAATCAAGAAAAGGGTATCAATGGACCAAACAAATTGAAGGGTCGGTAGTTTGATATCAACCATCGATTGGAAATTTCATGTTTGTCTTCTTCAAATAGGATACGCCTTTTACGTAAAATATATAGCGCCATCTCGATAAATAGCACCAACTTTTTCAAAAAATTGAAGAAAAATACATTAAACCCTTAATTAACCCTCAACCCTAATCCATCAACCATATACCCTCAACCCTCAACCCTCAACCTTAAACCCTAATCCTTGAACCATATTATACCCTCTACCCTTGACCCTAATCCCTCAACCCTAGTTAAACCCTTAAACCCAATTACTAAACTCTCTACCCTAATCCCTCAACCCTTAACCCTTAATCCCTCAATCCTTAATTAACCCTCAACCCTCAACCCTAGTTAAACCCTAATTTGTCCTTAACCCCTATACCCTCTATGCTATACATTAGACCCTCAACCTTAAACCCTCAAGCCTCAATCCTTAAACCCTCTTATACCCTCTATGTCCCTCTGATCTACCCTATACATTAAACCCTCAACCCTAGTTAATCCCTCAACCCTCAACCCTTAAACCCTCAAGTACCCTCAACCCCTATACCCACTACCCTCTACATTGGAACCTCAATGTCCCTAATATTCCACCTTCAACCATATTATACCCTCAAACATCCTAGCTATACCCTAAAACCTCTACCCTCAACCCTTAACATTCCTCAACCCTAAACCTTTAAACCCTATATATACTTTGGACCCTAAACCCTAATCCTTGAATCATATACCCTCTAGTATCCTTGACCCTAATCCCTCAACCCTAGTTAAACCCTTAAACCCAATTACTAAACTCTCTACCCTAATCCCTCAACCCTCAACCCTTAATCCCTCAACCCTTAATTAACCCTCAACGCTCTACCCTCTACCGTCAACCCTCATCCCTAATTAAACCCTAATCTAGACTCAACCCCTATACCCTCTACCCTATACATTGGACCCTCAACCCTAGTAATCCCTCAACCTGCATATATATACCCTCTACCCTCAACCTTAAACCCTCAATCCTCAACCCTTAAACCCTCAACCCTCAATTCTCAACCCTCAACCCTAGTTAATCCCTCAACCCTCAACCCTTAAACCCTCAAGTACCCTCAACCCCTATACCCTCTACCCTCTACATTGGAACCTCAACATCCCTAATATTCCACCTTCAACCATATTATACCCTCAAACATCCTATCTATACCCTAAAACCTCTACCCTCAACCCTTAGCATCCCTTAACCCTAAACCCTATATATACTTTGGACCCTAAACCCTAATCCTTGAACCATATACCCTCTAGTACCCTCGACCCCAATCCCTCAACCCTAGTTAAACCCTTAAACCCAATTACTAAAATCTCTACCCTAATCCATCAACCCTCAAACCTTAATCCCTCAACCCTTAATTAACCCTCATCCCTAGTTAAACCCTAATCTGGTCTCAATCCCTATACCCTCTACCCTATAGATTGGACCCTCAACCCTAGTAATCCCTCAACCTGCATATATATACCCTCAACCCTCTACCCTCAACCTTAAACCCTCAAGCCTCAACCCTTAAACCCTCTTATACCCTCTACGTCCCTTTGATCTACCCTATAAATTAAACCCTCAACCCTCAACCCTTAAACCTTCAAGTACCCTCAACCCCTATACCCTCTACCCTCTACATTGGAACCTCAATGTCCCTAATATTCCACTTTCAACCATATTATACCCTCAAACAACCTAGCTATACCCTAAACCCTCTACCCTCAAACCTTAACATCCCTCAACCCTAAACCCTTAAACCCTATATATACTTTGGACCCTAAACCCTAATCCTTGAACCATATACCCTCTAGTATCCTCAACCCTAATCCCTCAACCCTAGTTAAACCCTTAAACCCAATTACTAAACTCTCTACCCTAATCCCTCAACCCTCAACCCTTAATCTCTTAACCCTTAATTAACCCTCAACCCTCTACCATCTACCCTCAACCCTCAGCCCTAGTTAAACCTTAATCTGACCTCAACCCCTATACACTCTACCCTATACATTGGAAACTCAACCCTAGTAATCCCTTAACCTGCATATATATACCCTCAACCCTCTACCTTAAACCATCAACCCTAAACCATTAAACCCGCTACGTCCCTCTAATCTACCCTATACATTAAACCATCAAAAATCAATTCTCAACCCTCATCCCTTAAACCATCAA